>JASVEL010001307.1:0-264938 GCA_032618575.1 Nicotiana noctiflora | reverse complement strand
TAAGTGGTAGCACAGGAGTTCTTACTTTCAATTATTGTTTATTATTGTTACTCACTAAGTTGAAATATAGTCACCCCACTCCCCTGCACTTTCTGTGCAGATCCACAGGTGCCCGAGAGCGGTTGAGGCATTGTAGTTGCTTGCTCATTCCCACTTTGCGGAGACTACGAGGTAGCTGCCAGCGTCCGCAGAGCCTGTTTTCTCCTTCTTTATCATCTTATTGATTTCTTTTTGCCTAGACTTATTTGTATTAGGATGTTATTCTGTAGAGGCTCAGTCTCGTGACACCACGATATGGTTGGGACTGTATTTTGTATGTTGTTACTATCTCGCTTATCACCTGTTATAATCATTTGCTGTTTAAGTTTAATTTGATAAATCTGAATTAATAACTGGCCGGTTTAAAGGATAATATGGTCGGGCTTGCCTAGCATTGTGTTGGGCGCCATCACGACCAGGGTTTGGGTCGTGACATTTAAAGAATCAAATAGCACTAACACTAACTTTAGTCCCTCAAAATTAACACACAAGACACATGATTCCTCTAATCACTGAGAAGGTCAGGTTAGTTTATAATTTTAAGTATCAGTACCTGCTTTGTTCTTTTCAAAAAGAGGACACATCCCATAACAATTCAGCACATAACAGAACATCCCCTTACAATGTCCAGAAGATGAAGAAAACAAATAAAACCAGCAGTAGTATAAAATGAAACAGCAAAAGAGCAATTCTTCTAGCAATCCAACAAAAGAAACAGTAGTATACTACTAGCAATTCTACTTTAAAACAACAGTCTAAGTGCCATTTTTGAAGTTTTTTCCCTTTTGGATCAACCTAACAAACAAAGTGGGATTTTTATACTTCCTTAAGGCAATTAAAAAAAGTTAAACTTGAGTTTTAAAGCTACCTATACAGCAGAAATGGATTATACTTTGTTCAACAAACACATCCTAATAGGTTTCCCTTTTACCATTAATACTTAAGACAACCATGCTTAAGGCAGAAATCTTCTTTAAACAAATGATAAAGAACCACAATACATGGCTTTTGCTTGGTCTTTGAATAAGGGCAAATAAATACATATGTTCAGCAGTTCACAATGTGTTTCACCAAGCAAGAAAGATAACTTGCTATCGATATCAATTTTGATATTGATATAACATCAACGTTCTGCTAGCCAAGCCCGAAATCAAAATCCTTATTAGTTGATTACCCCTAAGGCTCTTATAAAATTAAGATCACACCAAAATTAAATCATTGGATAATATTAAATTAGAGCGAGTAGTGGCAGAAAAGCAACAGAAGGAGAAGAAGAATGAGGAGGAGGATGAGGAGGATGAGGAGGACGAGAAGAAGAGTATGTACTTACCTCGATTATTACTCCCAGTAGATAGACAATTGATTATTTGCACTACAGCTTGTCGTGCCAAGGAAGCATCTCCAGGTTAATGAGCATTGAAAGCTAGCATGTTGGGATCAACCCGTAAGTCTGGATTCAGATGCTTAAGTTGTGAAATAATGTAAACTGCAAATTGTAGTTCCATGGTATCTTTTTGTGCATTGAACTTTTCCTGCATTCTTTGTTGCATCCTTTCTTCCATTTCTACCATTTTTTATTGCAGCATCTCATCGGTAGAACTTGAAGAGGTTCCAATATCTCCCACTTTTCTTTTTAAGGAAGTCTTGGTAACCCCACGTCTGTACAATCTTAGGCGTCCTGGATGCTCAGGTCCCATGACGGACACAAATGCGTGAACTGGTTGACTACCATCTTCAGTTTCTTGTGTTGATTGTATCCTATCCATCTCAGCCTACAATACCAAATTGAGTCAATTTTAAATTAGAAAGTATATAAAATTGAGTCAATAACTAATAACAGACAAATGATATTAACAACTTTAAATTAGTAACTCATACAGTTTTATTAAGAGTATCCGCATACGAGGCCTTGTATACTCGATACGAGCTTTCTTTTTCTTGTAGCCACAAAATCCTTACTTGATAGAGGTTCATAAGATTCTTTCTTTTTCTTCTGGTTACATAAAAAGTGGTATAAAATAGTTCATATTATGCCTGGAAATTTCATATTTAAAGAATAATAAGAAAAAACATATCAAACCTCGCATATTAAATCTTTTTTTTCCAGCAGTGTGTGGATATCTCCACTTTTGGCGATTGGGTTTGTTGGCTTCTTTCATTTTCTGCAACAAAAAAGAAACATTAACAATGAATACATCTACTACATGAAACAAGGCTAGTTAAGCAAATCATGGAACAATATTCAGTTTTACCTTGTAGGTATCAGAGTTCCAATATCTAAGAAGTTCCCTAAATTGAGAATCCGGAATATCAACCGGCCTATTCTCCATTCGAAGCTCGTCATTCTCATAGGGTTCAAAATGGTCGTTGTATAACTGGTTTTTATACTTTCTCAAAGCATTTGAAATTGAGTCAAGAATCCATTTTTTTCACATTCATGAATGTCATATTTTTCCTACAAATTTGGAGTAATTAGGTTGGAGTAAACAATATGAAATATCCACTCACACCTATTGAATATTAAAAATGTCAAACCTTGACATATTTCCACATATCTTCTTTTGACCCAAGTTTCCTCCAATCAAACACATTAAGAGGACAAAAGATCGCAGTCCTTGCTAATGTAGCAAGGAAGCTATCCAACTCATTCCCATCGTCATTAGTAAGACCTATGGGTTGATTGTTCTCATTTAGCACAATGAGCTTGCGCTATTTCCTACTATGAACACTTTGCATCTGAGTTTTTCCTCTTTTCATTTTTCGGCAGAATGACCTACATAAATATAAAGTAAGAAAATCACCAAAAGTCATTACATTATTGAATTTGACGATTGAAATCTATATGTTCTTGCCTTGTTCCTCGGATTGCTCGTTTGTTTCATGATTGGAAGAATCCTCAACTTGTTCTTGTACCATTTGTGAAGTACGAGGGGTGGAATCTCGTGGTTGTTGTTGTAATTGTTTACATACGGGTTGTGATGTAAGAGAGGTAGAGTTCAGTGGAATTTGTTGCACTTGCACATGTACTGTCTGTGCTGGTGCAGAAGTAGAATGCAGAGGCAGCGATCCGCCTGCAGAAGTAGAGTGCTGCAAATTTTTGCGCACTACTTGTGATGCAGGAGGTGTAGAGTTCATTGAAATTTATTGCACTTGCTCATGTACTGTTTGTGCTGGTGTAGAAGTAGAATGCAGAGGCAGCGACCTTGGATCTTTGATAACTCTATTTGTTTTCAATGACGAAACCTTTAGGTTTCGCAAAGATGCAAGCGATCCAGCTGCTATGCATTTTGTTAATTATTTATTTTTATTTGAACACCCTTCCTGATTCATGATCCGCTTTCCTCTGTTAAAAAAAGATATACATGAGAGCTAATAAGTATTTGAACACAAACAATAGAATCAATTGAGTAACTTCATGCTGCTAAGATACAAACAGTAGGTACAAGAAATAAATTATATTAGCAGAAACAAATTATATTAACAGTATGTTACAATCACTTCATAGGATGATTGTCTTTCTCATTTTTTAGGCACACTTGGAGGACCTAGCTGAGAAGGATGCAACTGAGAAGTCTGATGCTGCAAGGGAGAAGTTTGATTATGCAAGGGATGCTTTTCTAGCTGAACTTGCTTGTGATTCTGAGAAGAGATCAAGTGGGGGAAATGATACGTTTAAACATGCCTCAAACTAGTAACTCTTAATCTAATTGCTGGAATAGGTAGTAAGATAGAATAACTGATGACAGATGTAATGCTGGAATCTAGTTGCTGGAACTGGTAACTCCATAATATTATTTTTTTAGCGGATGTAAGACAAAATAACTGATGATAAGATCTTCAGCTGTACTACAGGACAACATCACGTGAGTTGAAACTTAAACTTTCTACTAGCAGTCAGGGTAATTGTGTGCTGTCAAAGACGTTTGATCAGATGGTAAAATTTCCCTCTGCATCTTTTTTCAAAGTTCTTCTTTCCTTTTCTTCTTATTAGTCTTTATAAGTATAAAAAGTAATTAATAGATATGGGTAGCTGTAGATGGACTAACAGAGGAAGAACAATGAAGGTAGCAAAAGGGACACTTTTCTTCCTATTCTCGCTGCCTCCTAAAAAAGCTCGTCACGACTGTTTCTATCACCACCTTTTCTTCTGAAACACTATAGCAATTACCAACATGCGGAACAACTTTTCTTCTGAAACGTCTTAACTGTCTAACTTATGGTCAAATACACAACTGCAATATTTTTGAAGGATGAATAATATGGTGGCGCCACTCACCAGATGCTCATACTGTTTTGAGTATGTGAATGTACAGTTAAATATAACCTACATGAACAAAAATAGTTTTCAAATATATATCCTGTGCACCAAAAACAACGCTGTTAACACCTTCTTGCGTCTTAAATGTCTAACTTATGGTCAAATACACAACTGCAATATTGTTGAAGCCTTGAAGGATGAATAATATGGTGGCACCACTCCCCAGATACTTAAAATGTTGAATTGGGCTCAATATGACTGACTGGTTAGTCTTGAAAATGTTGAGTTGCAAAACACACTATTTCATCATAATGTTGACAATTACTAAGAAATAGATCCACATCACTTGAGTCTTTAAGAACTCTGAAAATGTTTGTGAGCTTCCCAAACAACTCAATTGCATCGGTGCCCTCTTGGCTCATAATAGATAGAAAGAGGGAGCAGTTACCATATATTAGTAATGGTTTACTTATGAGTAATGGAAGAAATAATAGAGGATAAGTTATTTTCGAAACGGTTTTGAAACAAAACCATTTATGGCGAAGTGAAACCAAAATAACACGTTAGAACATGACTTTTGGACTTTCTATTAATTTAATTAATAGAATAAATGAAGAATGGGTAAGAAAAAGCAAAAAAAAAAAAAAAGGAGGAAAAAGATAAATATACTCCTTGGGTTTAGAGAAGTACTACAAAAGGCTAAACCCAATAATATTTCCTTGGATATATGGCTCTCATATATGGAGGAAAATGTTAGATTTCAGAGACACAATTGAACATTAGATTCTTTGGGATACAAGAATGGGACTTGCTCTATTTTTGTTTGAGAATTGGACAGGATTGGGAGCTCTATACATCATTTTGAGCTTATCAAGTTCCACAAAATTGTAGAATCCCACCTAGAGAAACTAACAGATGAATCTCAGCTTTCATATATAACTGGTGTATACATAATCCTCGATGATTCCCACTTCAGGATGTTGGTTTAAAGTAATTTTGCTACAGGTGCTAGCAAGGTTTGAATATTTTCCAACAAAGAAGTTGGAAGCATTGAGGATGGCAGCAGCACTTCATACCAAGTTAGATTCAATACCAAAAACTCTACAGAATTGGCCAATTGTCCCACCTATTGGACAACTTCTTGAAAAAGCTGAGAGTTACTTCAACAAGGTAGAAACTAAGTCCGCAGTTGATAACTTGTCGATTTTTATATTTCCATTAGTAGCTCTACCAAATGGTTATATCATCCAGATCAAAGGAGAAATGGACACACTGGAACGAACAAAAGATAAAGAATACAAGAAATTTATAAGCCATGAAATCACCTTTGATTTTGGTATCCTTGCGCGTATCAAAGAATTGATGGTGGATGTTTCCTCAAACTGTATGGAACTGACTTTGAAGGTTAGCACAACGTAAAACATGTAGCAAATGTAGTAATTCTTATGAAATCACTTACTTTTAGTATGTTAGTGAACATCTTTTGAAGTGACACTTAATGTTGAATTAGGAGAGAAGAGAAATAAAGCAAAAGGAAAATGAACGAGCTGGACCCAAAATTGATGGTCATAAAAAGGTATCAGCTAAACTTCTTTGGAAGTCTTTCCAATTTGCATTCAGAGTCTATACTTTTGCTAGTGGCCAAGATAATCGTGCTGACATGTTGACAAGGGAATTGGCTCAAGAAATCAAGACAGATCCTAATCCAGATGCATAAAGTATACGCTCATTTCTTCTAAACAATGTCAACAAAAATTTTGAACTCTAGTTCTATACAGCAAAAAGAGAAAGATAAAGAGTAATTTCTGACCGGCCAGAGTTGAGTGAAGCCATGGGGAACGATGGGGAACGATTTGGAGTGCTCAAATGACAAGTATTGAGAAGTGTTATAAATGTTATTAGTACCTCAATTATATGTAGATTCAAGCCTCGACCGGTTGCTATAAACAAGTGCAACAATATCACAAGATCCAAAACCAAAAATCCTGCAAAAAAGAATCATCAGAATAAAACGGTAAAGGAAAAACAAATAAATATATATTAAAAAGAGCAGTATTAGAAACAAAAATAATTATAAAATATTGGTAAAAAAATTATCACTCACTCAAACCAGAATATATTTAAAAGAATTTCATAATTTCTCTCTTTAATCATCTGATTTCATCCCATTCCAATCAGTATCGTCAAACCCATCCTCCTCTTCCGATGTTTCTATAATTGTATCATTTGAATGTTGTGCATTAGATGGAATATCAACGACATCAACGGGTACGTCGTCTCTAGACCATCTAACGTCAGTATCAACTAATCCACTTAAGGCACCCATGTCATCATTTGGCTCTCTCCAAAATGCGTCTTCAATATTAGGGCAATTCTCTTCCTCTAAATCATACAAATCAACAAGGACTTTATTCCTTGCATAATAAACATCTTTCTCAACTGAATCATCCACATAAAAAACTTGATAAACTTGTGATGCCAACACAAAAGTTCATCTATACTACATAATTTGTTCAAGTATACACGAGTTATCCCATATTCATCTATTTCGTTACGAAACCAATCACATCTAAATAGTACAATGCTAAAACAACCCCAATAATCAATATCAATGATATCCTGAATAGATCCATAATAGATAACCTCACCATCGATGGGATTTTGGTCCCTAGAACTAGCAAAACTATCGGTTGTTGCGAAAAAGTCACTCCACTATTTTGACTCTTGCATCGGGAATCTCGTTTGTATTGTATGAAATCGGTATCCATTAATAAAATATGCAGTATATCTTTTGGCAATTGTATTAGGACATTTAGCTAGCCATCTTAAATAATCGGGTTCTTCAATATTTTTAACTTTTTCTGCAAAGCAATTGTTGAATTCCCGACTATGCTTCCTTGCCATTTCCCATGCATTTGATCTACTATGACTACCAATTAAATTCTTATGTTCCCTGCAATCATGAATTTTATAAAATTAATCATATCATAAAGAAAAATAAAAATATAAATTAAATAAATCAAATATAATTTATCTTACTCGATAAACGTTTTCACTTGTTCATCGCCAGTATTGAACAGAGCATACCGATGGGCTTCATAACATAACTGTGGATCCATGAGAAAAGTATTTTTCTTTTTACTTCCAATTGGATGTCCTATCATAGGGAATATAGGTGACAAATTTTGAGGTCAGTCATCATCCACAGTTGTGTATCTACTGAATCTTGTCTTCATGCCATCATGTAAGTATCTCGAACAAAAATTTAAGCACTCTTCCGCCAAAAATCCCTCTGCTATTGATGCTTCTGGACAAGATCGATTACGAACAAATGCCTTGTACTTACATAGGTTCCTCTCAATAGAATACATCCAGCGAAGATGAGCCGGACCGCCAAGCTTAATTTCATTCACCAAATAAATAGGAAAATGTGGCTTTATGTCAAAAAAAGTTGGATGAAAAATCTTTTCAAGCTCACAAGTTATTTCAACAATTTCAGACTGCATTTTTTCAAGATCTCTTCGCCTTATGACCTTACTACATATGTCTCTAAAGAAATTGCCCAATCTAATCAAGGCCAACGAGACGTTCTTGGGAAACGCCTATCTAACAGCAACCTGGGTCAAGTAATGCATTATAAAATGAGCATCATGACTCTTGTACCCTGATATTTTCATCTCCTTCACTTGCACGCGATTTGAAATATTCGAAGCACACCCTTTTGGTAACTTGGCATTTTTCATAACGATGCAAAACAAATTTTTCTGTTCTGGTTTCATGTAGAAACATGCATGGGCCTAAATCACACTACCATTATCATCTTCTCTTGGTTGTAGCTCTTTTCGTATCCCCATTTATTGTAAGTCATAGCGAGAATTTACATGATCCTTTGACTTTTTTTCTATTTCCAATAAAGTCCCAAGTATACTGTCACATATGTTTTTCTCGATGTGCATCACATCAAGATTGTGCCTCAATTTATTATGCGCCCAATATGGTAATTCAAAAAAAATATATCTTTTTTTCCAGGGACCCTTGTTATACCGAGGTCTTTTATTTCCCCTTTCCAAAGACATTTTTGAATTCACGGAGCTCTTCATACACTTCCACACCCGACAAAGCAGTAGGTGCATGTCTATGCTCCTCATTACCATCAAATGACTTCTTATCTTTTCTCGATGGTTCGATGCCCCAAGTAACACATTTTATGACTATGTTTGAGATATCGCAAGCATGTGTCATAATTACATTTGGGGCATGCCAATCTACCCTTGGTGCTCCAGCCTGAAAGCATTGCTGAAGCTGGAAAATCACTAACTGTCCACAATAACGCTGCACGCATTTGGAATGTTTGCTTTATCTCAGCATCATATGTTTCTATCCCAGTTTACCATAGTTCCTTCAATTCTTCAATTAATGGTTGTAGATACACATCTATAACCTTTCCTGGAGATGAAGGACATGGAATGATCATTGACAACATGATATATTCTGGCTTCATGCAAATCCATGGTGATAAGTTATAGTTCATTAACATGACAGGCCACGTGCTATGAGAAATGCTCATGGTTCGAAATGGGTTGAAACCATCACTTGAAAGATCCAACCTAAGATTATGTGGATATCTGGAAAAGTCTAGGTGTAGAGAATCAAAATTCCAAGCTTCTCCATCAGCAGGATGCCTTATATTCCCATCAACGGGTCGTTCATTAGCATGCCATCTCATTGCAATGGATGTTTCAGGACACATGAATATTCTCTGAAGCCTAAACTTTAAGGAAAAGTACCTTAAAACCTTTACTGGGACTTTAGAGCTTGTATTAGTTAAGGAAGCATCAACAACTTTCCATCGATAAGCCCCACAAACAAAGCAATTATCGGCATTTGCATTGTCTTTCCAAAATAACATGCAATCATTAGGGCATGCATGTATTTTTTCATAATGAAGACCCAAATCTTTTATCATGTTTCTAGCCTTATTGAAAGATTCTGGCAACTGAGCAAAGGGAAATGCTTCTTTTAACAACTCTAGCATATCTGAAAAGGCCACATTACTCAATCCTTGCAAGGATTTAAACACGTACAACCAAATAGTAAAACTCAATTTAGTGAAGGTTTCACACCCAGGATATAGTTCTTGTTTGCCTTCCTCTAGTAATTTGAAAAATCTCTTAGTATCTTCAGATAGAGTCTCTCTCATCCGTTCTTCCTGCTCTGCCTCACATTCTACATTCCTAAAGGTATCGTGAAGTAATCCATCAATATCATCACGCATGTTTGAACCTTCATCATTATTTCTTTGGGGAGGTGCATTTCTAGAGGAAAACTGTTCCCCATTAAAAACCCATTTGGTGTAACCATCAACAAAATCGTTAACAACCAAGTGATCCTCCACCACATTTCTATAGTGCCAATAGCGATTAATACACTTTTGCAAGGGCATAATATTTCATTTCCCTGGGAAGCTCGTTCAAATGCATTATCAAGAAAATTGTTCACTCCATGGATATACTCATATGTCCATCTTGGGAGATACATCCAACTTTTATCTCCATTATCCATTGAAATCCTATATGATCAAATTAAATCAACAAAATTAACCAAATAAACCTATATATAATAAGATATTGACCAATTTCTTTAAAGGTGAAAACTCAGAAGGAAGAGCAACTGAAGAGAAGTGGGATATTTATCTTTAATTTTCACATAGATAATCAATTTTAACATAGTGCATTTGTATATTTTTATGAGTTTTCGACATAATAAATATCTAGCTAGTTGGGTAACTCTAAAAAATAGGTTGACTTTTTTGTATTCCTGCAACAAAAAAGTTACAGAACAATATTAAATAATAATGCTTGGCTATTTTGTCATTTGTAGTACTTTGATTTAGAGTCGCACTCAACACATGCATACAGTTTTAAAAAAATTAGACTTTAGCAACATGTTGTAACTTAACTTAAGGCATCATTAGTTAAACCCAAAGATAGCAATAAAAACTAATTCAGAGTAACATACATAACAAGATAAATACGCGAAATACATAAATATACTACCAGCAAATTCAATTACCAAAAATTTAAATTGAGAAAACTTATCAGCAACTGGTATTCCCTAAATTACCAGCAATGTTTTCTCTACGGCTACCAGAAATAAACTTTCTCATAGCTAATAATATCTATACCACCAAAGAAGGTTCTATTGTCCAACAAGGAGGAGAATAAAAAAAATAAAAATTGACATCAGAGAGGGATTAATTGGAGAGCATTCGAGCAAAGAGAACAAGAAATAATTTTACTTTAGATGCAAAAACAAATTAATTATACTCAAAGGAGTTTATGCTCATAAAGATGTTGAAATATTCATGTCAACAATCTATGGAACTTATGTACTATTGGAAGCTATCAGAATCCAAGGCCAAAAGGCAGTTGAGCTATATGTGTCATCCTCTTAAGCGACCAATTAACAATTTGTCATTTTGCTCTGTAGTCACTGAAACTTTTCGACTTAAAAAGCCTTTAAAACAAATCACTGAAAATTGGTACAATGGTATAGCAAATTTCTCTGTAATAGTGACAAAAAAGAACACTTTAAAAAGAAAAAATTAAAACATTAACAACCTAGTAGAGCCTTTTTTGCAAAATGGACACCCTTTTTTTGTCACTATGGCCAAGATGGACTTGTATCAACAGGTTGTGATGCCTACAGATTTGGTATCGTGATGATGGAAACATCCACAAGGAGGAGGCCTAGTGATGAAATGTTTACTGGAGATTTGAGCCTAAAACAATGGGTAACCGAGTCGCTTCCTTCTGGAGTTACACAACTAGCTAGTGGATGAAGATTTGATGAATTCTTAGGCCAAACAAAAGGATAAGCACGGAAACCAGGGCATTCTCTACATGTTGAACCCAGTTTCGATGCTGCAACCCTCCAGATACCTTGTTAAACTTGTTGATCCTATTCTATTTGCTCTAAAATCACTCTTCAAACTACGAGCCAGATTAAAATGCAAGTTGTTGAGATTACATAGCCTACTCCACTCATTATATTAAGGATTTAAAGTACTATCTAGTCACCTAAAATATATTTACAGGTATTACTCCATAAAAAGGGGATAGAATCATTTGCAATATGGAATATAAACCAAGTGTTACCTATAGCTGGTAAATACGACATAATAGTGTAAAAGTTTCTCAAATAATGCCGGCATATACAAGTTAAACTAGAAAGAGAGAAAAGAAGAGTCAATAGAACAAAAACAATATACAAGTAAACAAAGTCATTCACTACTCAAATACAGTAATAATTCTTTTTAAACAAATCTAGGAGGATTGCCCATACGTTTTCGCTAGAATTTAGAGTTAATAAGTACAAAATAAGTGCAGCTTCATACTATATATATAATTCGATCCAAACGCTAACGGATTCAGATTTTCATGTGCAAATTATCTCCTACTTCTTAGCAACAGGAACAGCAGCAAGTTTTGGGATGACACAACATTTGAAGCAACTTCAAAACGACGATGACACACTGAATAAATTTCTGGGGATTTCAAATGTTGCAGCCAGCCTTTGCCTTTTGGGATTCATTTATACAGGGATTCATTTTTACCATTTCTTCATTAAACCAATCATTAAAGGAGATCAAATACTTTCACCAAAAAATAACTGGTTTGACACCGAAAAATTAAAAAAAAAATCAGATTCACAGCCCTAGAGCAATCCTACAGCAATCGATATAAATATAAATACACCAGCACTAGAGCAATTCGACAACCTCCATGGATAGATTGAAGAGTTAGAAAAATGGCATAAAAATCACTTACATGGCTAAAATCACTGATGTTGGATTTAAGGATTCAGGGAGAACACCTATTTTGAGGAAATTTGCTTAGATGCCTCAAACTTCGCTACCCCTTCATGATACCAAAAATTTCGCCACACCCACTATCAACAAAACTTCTGTGTAAAAATCGATTAACCCATGTTCGGAGAGTGCAAGAGAGAATACGATATAGAGGAAGAATTTTGAAGATACGTGCGTTTGAAAGAAGAACTTGTGTCTAAGGGTTCTGTGCAATCGAAGTTTTTCAACAAGTTTAATAACTTGTGTCTAAGGGGCTGACAGTTCTTAGTTTAATTTGGAGGTAACTTGTGTCTAAGGGGCTCACAATAAAAGTGTTCCAGTAGATAAATATATTGGGATGGTTTATATAACCGTTGCAGCAGATAATTCTATGGCAACAGTTTTCTTTACAATGGCAACGGTTGTAAAGCTTAAATCTGCTAATATCCCCTAAATGCTATTGTAACGGTTATAACCGTTACCATATCGACTCTATGGCAACGGTTGTTCAATCGATATGCAGCAGCATCAGACTTCTCCCTGGATTATTCTCAAATCATTTTTCAATATTATCTAAGGTAGACTACAGATTTTCAAAATTTATTGGAAATTTTTCAAAAAGTTCTAGCAAGAGGTAATGATATGGTATCATCTTAAACAAATTTTCAGCATGTATCACTAAGTACAACTCACATGAAGCAATATTACAAAGGCCTGTCATATTCAAGACTACAACCAAACACGAAAGATACCAAAATCTTTTCCTTTTCGGGACGTACATGAAGAAAGTTACTGTTCATCGATGAAAGAAAGCTACTGAAAATTACACAAAGTATCATCGAAATGCATGAACTTCTTAAGAGAGTAATGAGTAACCAAAGTGAAGCATGTCAAAATTTAGCGAAGAGAACTTCTCGAAATATGAAACAAAGTGCAGTACACTGGTGGAGCCAATTGTGTTTTAACTGTTGTGTTTTACTAGATTTGTAACGGTCCTTATAGAGGTTTCATTGGTTTATTTTGCAGACTTCTGAAAGGACACTAGATGCTCTGGATCTAGTCGATGACTATTATTTGAATTTATTGGATTGGGGCAGCAGTAATGTTCTTTCTAGTACTCAATTATGATTTCATTAAAAAGATAAACATGCTATAAATAGTTTATTTAAGCAGGTACGTTTGTTCATTAAAAAGTTAAATAAAGTCTAATACATGATCTTCACATGTATAGATTATTAGTCCCATCCTATAGAGATGACATGGAAAAATGTTCAAGTCTTAGCATGAGAAACATCAACAAGTCCCTTAATTGAGGTCATTCATTTGAGTGCAACATGACAGTATGGGAAGATTGGGATTACACATGGCTACGAGTATAGATCTTTGCAAGCAACATAGTGATCCAAGCACACAATTTTTTCAATCTAATAACATAGGCAGGGTTCATAAACATCATTGGACTAGACTTATAATGACAACCTCACTTATAAGCAGAAGGTTGTGACTTTGTCTAGAACATTTACTTCAGAAGAATAGTGGATTAAGTACAACTAAAATCTTAATATTGTCAGCAAAAATGTGACTCTAGGCCTTCTTGGCATACATTACTCTGATTATTCTTTCCCTATTTTTCACTACTTATAAAAGGAAGAAATACAACAACAATGAACACTAAACCAAGCACCAAACTAGCTAAAGTAATTCCATAAAAATCCCAAACCAACTAATCCATTAACTCATTCAAACTCACGTATCGAAAAGGTTAAAAAGTTCAAATCATTAACATTCCAACTTCCACTACTAACAGAATTTCACATCTTTCTTCCTCCAACTACCAAAAGCGTTTTAAATTCAAAAAACCCCACAACAGAAAAAGAAGAAAAATTCTTTATCATCTCTTTAGCAGCCCTTTTTATACAAACCCATTAAAAAAATTAGGCGAAAAACTTGAGAGATAGAAAGTACATGTGATTTCACCCGCTCAAATCCTAACTCTTGGAATGATGTTAGTTTCTTTGTTTCCTTGGAGCTTCAGACGCCAACAATTTATCCGTTGAGCAGTCGGATATCACCAAAAAAGATTTATGCAATTCCATTGTCTCTAACAGAGAGAATGAAATATGGGTATTCTTTGAGCAATCGATGTTGCTTTAACCGGAGAAAAGGTGGCCTTTTTCATAGAGCTTTGGTAGAAGTTTAATGGCTAAAAGATGGTGGAGATTTTGGTCGGAGATGGGCGGAGATGTGCGAAGACGCGCGATTAGGGCTTTTGGACTTTGGGAATGCCAACATTGATGGACTAATTAAATTACACTTTATATTTTTATTTTTCTAATTAATTAAAAAAACAAAAAAAAAAACAAAATTGTTTGGCGGGTATAACAAAATTTTAGGAGGGAATAAGAAAAATCGTTCTGTTATAACATTTACCAAAATTTCGTTCTAACAATCACGTTAAAATGTGCTATGGCAACGGTTGAATGTCAATGGTAACGGTTTTTTATCAAAAGTGTGCTTATATCATCCACATTCTATAGGAACGGTTAAAACCATTGCTATATGTGCTCTATAGCAACGGTTCTATAACCGTTACAAAACAACTATTACAATAGGCTCATTTTCTGGTAGTGACGAGATATTCCTTGCTTTAATACCTTAACGGGGTGGGAAGGGTAGAATATGGATATGATGACTGGCATGCTAATATCATGTACGACCCATCTTTTAAGGAGTGTAGCCGGATATTGCATTGATGTGATCCATATTATTTACAAACATAGGACCCTTTCCCCCTTTTACTTGTTCTATATTTAAGTTTTCTTTAAAACTAACTAGATGCATTTTCTATCCCTTTTCTTTTTCAAACTCTTAAACTTGTTTGCAATACTATGTGGAAACCCTTTTTTTTTATTTTCTACTTCTCTTCTTCATTGCTTAAAGTCATAATTGTAGCATAGCCAAAAACCACACTAGTGGATCCTAAAGAGTGCCTAACACCTTTCCCACGAGATAATTTCTAACCTTTACCGAAAATCTGGTTCTTCATCTCAAATATTTTCTTAAAAGTATCCTAGTGCACTATAATCATTAGGTGGCGACTCTCCAAACTCGAAAAACCTATTCCCGCAAGGGAATAGAGTTGTCCTCCCAAATGTCGTATACCCAATTTCGAACCCCGTTTGGAGAAAAGAGGGGCGTCGATAGGTAAAATTATGATGACATTCATATTGATTACTTCCCATTTTCAAGTCGGAATCTCCATAGCCTGCAATAATCCACCGGGTTTCTGATGCTCAGTCTTAACATGCTGATAGTTAGGACACTGAGCAACAAACTTCTCTATATCTTTTTTCATCCGCACCACCAATATACTTCCCTGATATAATGATACATCTTTATCTCTTCTAAATGGATAGAATAATTAGAATAGTGAGTTTCTCCCATAACTTGCTGATGCAGCCCTACAACATTAGGGACACATAAT
Source organism: Nicotiana noctiflora (assembly GCA_032618575.1). Classification (NCBI taxonomy): domain Eukaryota; kingdom Viridiplantae; phylum Streptophyta; class Magnoliopsida; order Solanales; family Solanaceae; genus Nicotiana; species Nicotiana noctiflora. The sequence goes on along the minus strand of JASVEL010001307.1, from coordinate 249,308 downwards.
CGCCCTCGATATTTGAGGATTCCATCTTTTGCAATTTTAAACGGTGTCTTCTCCTTCTGAAGGGTGGTATCTCTATAATAAACTAACACATGATCCTCATACTAGCATTTTTTCACTTTACTTAATAAAGAAGATGTTGTCGTATCATGAATAGTTATTCCAATATCGTCTGAGTCCATTAAGCGAACTCCAGAACTAGCTAGCTGATGAATCTCATGGGCTATTCCCTTTTTTGGCTATAGATAGAATAGGCTACCCATAGATCTACAGCTGAGGGTGTCAGCTACTACATTCTCTTTCCCAGTTGGTATAAAATATCAACGTCATAGTATTTGAGTAGCCCCAATTATCTCCTCTGATGTAAGTTCAATTCCTTTTACTTGAAGATATATTGGAGGCTCTTAGGATCCATATAGATATCAACATGAATGCCATAGAAGTAGTTCCTCCACATCCTTAGTGCATGAATCACTACGGCTAACTCTTAATCGCGTGTCGGGTAATTCTTCTCGTGCCTTCCTAATTGTCCAGAAGCATAAGCTACAACCTTACCATTCTGAATCAGCACACAACCCAATCCAATGCCTGAAGCATCACAATAGATAATATAACTATCAGTCCTTGTCTTGGAATGGTAGAATCGGTGCTGAAGTTGATATGTCCCTCAATGCCTGGAAACTCCGTTCGCAAGCATCGGTCCATTGAAACTTAGATCCCTTCTAAGTTAACTTACATGGGTATTCTAATATTTTACAGTTCATGAAATTCCCCTCTTTGAAGGCCCAAACTTTATCCTTTATCCATCATAATTAAGCCCTTATTCCACTATTAGGGCAACATGTCATCCATTCTTAATTATACTAGTCTTAGACTACTTTGAGTTCATTCTGGCTATACTGAGCCTTCTGTAACTTAGAGAAATCATCAGCTCTCTTATGAGCTTAAACGTAAGAACTTTTCCATTCCCGTTACCTTTTCACTCATCTTTTCTTATCCTTACCCCTGTCTTCCTAAAACCTTGTCGCACTACTATACTTTAGCTTGTGACCTACACATATCTATTTATAATTATTCGCAACCTTTCTTCAACCTTCTTGCACCATAGATTTCATTATGTTATTTCGGAATATCAAGCGATATACCACATACCACTTTGGTCAAAGGTGCTTAAAAGAGAAGAAAATTTCTGTTATAAGTTTCATGTTATAACCTGCCAAATGGAGAAGCTATGAACCTCTATCGATGTTGTGGACTAGGCTAAGTCCTTACTACCTCAATCTTTTGTGTATCCACGCGACATGATATTCCCAAGGAAAGCTACAGAGTTCAACCAGAGTTGACATTTAGAGAATATTACATACAGCTTCCCTTTGTGTAGAACTCTGAGCAGAGTACGTAAGTCATCTGCACGCTCAGCCTTTGAACGAGAATATACCAATACAAATTGTTATTAAATACTATTAAGCACATATCTAAAAAGGGCTTGGACAAACGTTCATCAAATCCATGAAAAGTTTATGCTATTGGTCAAATCGAATGACATAACACGAAATTCAAATTGCACGTATCTGGTGCTGAATGTTGTCTTCAGAATACCTTCTTCCTTAACCTTTACCTGATGGTACCATGACCTCAAGTCTATCTTTGAAAAACACTTGGAACATTGTAACTGATCAAATAAATCATCAATCACTAGGAACTAGTACTTATTCTTGATCATCACCTTATTCAATTGTCTATAACCAATACATATCTGTAAGGAACCGTCTTTTTTCATCACAGTCAACACAGGTGCTCCCCATGGTAATGTAATAGGTCTCGTAAAGCATTTTTCAAGTAAATCCTCTAGTTTTTCTTTCAAATCTTTTTGCTCTGCAGGGGCCATTCTATAGGGAGGAATAGATGTTGGAGGCGTATCTAGTAGTAGGTCAATAACAAACTCAATTTCTCACTCTGGCGGGAGGCCCTATAGTTCATCGAGAAAAATATCAGGAAACTCATTAACCATAGGGAAGGACTGAATCATTGGTAACTGTACTTCCACATTCCAAACCCGAACTAAGTGATAAATATAGTCCTTTCTGATCATCTTTCTTACCTTGAGATAGGAGATAAATATACCTCTTGGTGATGTCGTATTACCTTCCCATTCTCAAATAGGCTCTCCTAGAAACTAAAATCAAACCATCTTTGACCTACACTTGATGTTAGCATAACAAAAAAAGCCAACCAATCCATACCCATTATAATATTAAGTTCTCCCCAACCGAACGCCACATACATTATCCATGTTTATTATCAAATCTATTACGGGCTATTACGGGTGACATCCTTATATATAAGTAACAATATTAAGGCTTAACTTTCATAACTAATTTAGAAAAAGGTTTACACACATAGGGTTCAACAAGGCCATAGACATATTATACCCAAAACTATATATAAGATACTATTTGCAAAAACTTCTAAGTAGGCTTAACTATAATATATACTAGTCGGGACGGGGCTCCATACGTCCTCATAGAACAACCTAACACATTTAGAACCCTGACTTGGTAATACTCCAAGAAGATGTGGAACTCACGAACCAAAAATTGAAATTTGGATGAAGTCTACAGTAGATGGTCCTTTCCTCGTCCTATATAATAACATCGATCAGACACACTTCAAAGTGCAATCATCATATACAAACTAGTTACCTTCCTCCTCTTGGCCCGACTACTATCCACTTCCTTCGTATATCCCACAACATCCACTGATGAACCTTGATTGATGGACTCCCAAGACTGTGGACTATCTGGAACCTTAGAAGTGCTGGTGTCCGCAAATACATTGACAAAGTTTTAAGCCTGAGGGAAACCCGATTGTGCCAATCCATGCTCTACTCCCCTCCTACCCTGATCATCGGGTGATGATAAAGAAACTAAGGGCCTTGGTGAGGTCGAATCTCCTCTCACCCCATCTACTATCGGAGTAGTCAAAACAGCTCAAACTGATGACTTATATGGGTCCTCCTCAATAAAAACTGTGTTCTCTAATAGGTCTGACTCTATAGTGTAACTTATATCTCTTTCTAACACTTTCATAACTTCTGACCTATGATAGCGGCTTGCCCCTATCGTCTAGTAGTAATTGGCATCGCTAAAAACATAAATAAGGTAAATATTAGGAGTGGATACTTATGACTCAGTTCTATCATACAATCTGGATTAGAAAGAAAAGTAACCATCCTAAATATCTCGTAGCCTTCTGTCAACAAGTGTAGTGCATAACACACCTATAAATAAGACTCTACTAGGCACGGTCTGTAGACAACCAGAGGAAAGAACTGCTCTGATACTATTTTTATCACAATCCAAACTGATAGGTCATGATGGGTGCCTGAGTCCTACCTATCGAATAACCTTAAGCATGCATTTAAGATATGAATGTGAAAGATGTATGCTGAATTACGAGAATAACATATATGAAGGAAACCTTCCAAAAGGGCATATGTCTATATACATGCGGAATACAGTGCGCGAGTCGACAAGGCTGCTATAGACAATTATGTACCTCTAAACCGGAAGCTGGCTAGGCCACAACTATCCAACTAGACATACTATCTACAGATCTCTAATAGAAATAATTGTACAAACACGGGATTGAGCCATGTCATACTCAAATATATACAGATATATCGTACCAAAATCAGAAACAGCTCTAGATCAAGTGGAGCATGCCAACTCTTACTGATCAAGGATCCTAAGAAAGCGGGACCATGAGTTTGCCTACCTGCACTTGCGGGCATGAAACACAGGCCTCGTGAAATAGGGCGTCGGTACAAAAAATGTACTGAGTATGTAGGGCATGAAAATCTATACGTAAGAGACATAGATGAAATATGGAATAAAGAAATCCATCTGTAAATCTAAATAAGTTTTATAAATCCTGAAATATTTATAATATCATGCGCGTGCATATAAATATTATGTCATGCATACGTATAGATGTACATAATATCATCAAGCCTCTGAGGGCATCCCATCATATCATCTCAGCCACTGTGGGCAAATCATCAACATATACTAGCTGATCAAGTGGTGGTGCGTATATAACGCCATAACCTTTTCACATATCACATATACATATATTTATATATATATACGCGTATATAATGCCGTCTGGTCATGCGTCAATGTACATGTGTAAATGAGTGAAATGCAAGAGAAATATGAAATAATCTCAATATTCCTTATGGATAAAACATTTTAACTACGTATTATTCTAAGACTCATGAACAGAAGATAATAATAATTCACTTGGGGAATCAATAATATAGACCCCTCTAGTATTCCTACTGAATAGAGTAATTGATGGAAATTGTACGTTTACTCGTTTCTTTTATATAATTTGGATTATGCCAAAAAAAAAAAGATGGCCTTAACATACTTGGAGTAGTTAAAAATCTGTATGATATTCTTGCTCGAATTCTCGTGGAAGCAGAAATATCACGTTATAATTAAGGAGGATGACTCCTGTGTACAGTTAGCACAATTTTTATTCCTTTTACAATGTAGATTTCAAAAATATAAAATGTAATGGTTAGTTTATATGGGGTTGGACAATTTATGGTGTGGGTTCTTATGGTAGGGATTTTGTAGGAATTCGTTGCTAGTTCCAAACATCCTATCCATTTGAAATCTAAAATGTAAGATAAGATGAAATAGTGATCCCAAAATACTGAATTTATTAGAAATGTAGTGTATATCTAACACCCTTGCTAAAATGTAAGATAAGATGAAATAGTGATCCCAAAATACTGAATTTATTAGAAATGTAGTGTATATCTAACACCCTTGGTTGCCACCTAATACTACATAACCACTTAGTCATATGTTTGATAATCTTTATTCCTGCCCCGTTTTAGGGGCGGGAAATTATTAATATTTATTCCCTTATTAGTTAATTAAGTAATGTCCCGTTACTCATAACTAATTACCCGCATAATATAAAAGTAATCTCAAATTACTTAAAATTCTACTTATTTTTAATATACTTTATATATCGTATATCATGGTCATATGGTACCTTGTATGGTAGTAGTCCATAATTATTGAATATTATTGCTCGACCCATATTTTATTTTAAATTGGTCATTTTCAACGGAACTCATTTTCTTTAGTTTATGTACCCTTTATCCCTCGTGACACTTATTTCTCACTTGCTATAATGAGCGTATTAACCTTAAGATAATCTCATCCCCGAGTCTATATCAATTAACTAAAGACGAAACGTTTAACGTATGAAAACGTGAGATGTAACATGTTTCATTTTTCTTATAGTTTTCCAAGATGATGCACAAGGAAATTTCCTGAAACATTGGGGGTCCAAATTGCCTTGTCAGGGATCTATGGATTGTAGTGAATGGGAGTTTGCATAATTTAGGGCAATAAATGAGTAGGGGCTACTTCGTTGAGTTTCTGAACATTCCATTGCCGATTGCCCCAAAGTTGTGAGACCTTAACTTTGCCAGGCTTGCCTCATTCATTTCTGTGAGCAGCTAATGGTCCGGAACATAGTTAGTTGTCCCACCAGAAGCTCACCTCACCTAAGTGTAGCTTCCATATGATGTATTTTTTTTGCCTCTCTTTTGTTAGTCATAAGGGTTTTCCATGGCTGAGATTGACCAATATCCCACATTTTAGAGATTGGGTGGGATCTCTTGCAGTACTTGGCCAGAAGGAGACGGCTACATAATGAAGGTTTGAACCTAAAGTTCCACCACTATTTGTATTCCATGGACTTACAGACATCCTTAATACATCGTTCCCCAATGCAACCTTTATTTAATGAGTATGATAGTTTAGCCCAAGATGCCTAGTGATATTTGTGCTAGTCCTTTTGCATACTCCAAAAGAAATTAGCAGTCAACCTCTCGATTTCGTTATTGTCTTAGGAGGGGAGACAACTGATAGCAAGTGGATAGGCCTAGATTAAAACACATATTAGATCAGAGTGGCTTTCCCCAAATGAGAGGATTCTTGCCTGCCAGAATCTGATTCTACTGACCATTTTTTGTATGAGGCCATTCAAGTGGATGATTCTTTTCCTTCCAATGTATATGGGGAAACCAAGGAAGGTGAGTGAAGAGTCTTTCCCGGTGAAACCTATGATTTGTTGGATTCTAGCAATATTATAGTAGAAGACACACGATAGAACCATGAAGTGGATTTTGTTGCTGTTAATGTTCGGAACTGATGTAGTTTCATAATCTCTCAGTATGGTCATGATTTTATTAAGGGAGTTCTTTGTGCCATATATGAAGATGATCACATCATCAGCAAAGCTGAGATGGTAAATCTGGGGTGGGGGCCTTCTTTCCACATAGAATCCGTTGAAGAATTAATCATGTGTAAGATTGTTCAGCATTCCAGATAACAATTTGGCACCAAGAATGAATAGGGTAGGAGAAAGGGGAACACCATATTTAAAACCCCTCGTAGATTTGAAAAAACCTTTCTTGGTATCATCCACTATCACAGAATACCAATTGTTGGACATAGTTATCCAAATCATATCAATGATGCCTTCATAGAATTCTATTCTTCTAAGAATAATACAATAGCTCTAAGAGACTCTATCATATGCCTTTGCCATGTCTGGGTTGATAACTATATTAGCTTATTGATTAGGTTTCTTGATGCCTTGAACAATCTCCTCGGCTAACATGATGTTTTCAGTGATGCTTTAGCGTCTCACAAAACCTGACTGGTTGGGAGAGATGATTTTAAGGAGAATGGGTGATAATCTGGTATGAATGACTTTGGATATGATTTTGTTAATGAAGTCACTCAAGCTGGTGGGTCTGAATTCAGTAAGGGAGTTTTGGAATTCAACTTTTGGTAGCAAGACAAGACATGCATTAGTCATATATTTGGGCATCACACTTCCACTAAAAAAGGCCAACACAACTCTGAGCATACCAGCTTTGATAATATCCCAACATGATTGGTAGAACTTACCATTCATGCCATCAAGTTCAGCAGCACTTGTGGGATTAATTAAAAAGACCACCTTCTTAATTTCCTAGATATTAGGGTCTTTGATGAGTTCTCTATTGTCTTGTTGATTGATAATGCTTGGAATGCAATTGAGATGATCTTCTAATGGTATTGTTGGTTTCTATGAATAAGACTTCAAAATATTGGCAGGTAGTATTACCAATCTGTTCATCGCCATGAATCCAAACACTTTCCTCATTCCTGATCTTGTGGATTTAAGATTTCCTTCTTCTACTTCCTCTTATGAGATTGTGAAACTATCTTATGTTTGTATCACCCTCCTTAAACCATTGCAATTGAGTTTTTTTTCTTTAGGACAACCTCTTCAACTCTCAGGTGTCTTACATATTGATCTTGAATTTCATGGAGAATTGCTCTGTAAGTAGGATCACTGGAATTAAACCATTTTTCTTCAGCATCTTTCACTTTCTATTCAAATTCCTTTGGTCTTTGAAAAATGTCTCCATATTGTTCCCTAGACCATTTACTCAAAGTTTTGGATGTGGCCTTGAGTTTCTGATGAAAGGTCCACATGAGGCTTTCTGTAAGGTCCAGTTCCCAAGTCTTCTGAACTAGAGGCAAAAAGGTATCATTGTCTACCCAACAATTAAGGAACTTGAAGTATTTTTTTTATTATCTTCTTGTCTCACATGCATCTCCATTAGTAGAGGAGAATGGTCGAATCCAGTAGCAGCCAAGTGAGGGATTGTGGTGGTGGGAAAGAAAGCTAACCAATTATCATTAGCAAATCCCCTATCCAATATTTTCCAAACAATGGAGAATGGACCTATCCTATTAGACTAAGTGTACCTTAGACCATAGAAACCAAGATCTATCAGCCCACAGTCCTCAACCATGCTCAAATTCAATACTTTTGTTCATTTGGTAATGAATACCTTATATCGTTTTTTCCACAGTTGCAATGATATTGAAATCACCAATGACACACCAAGGCACATTACAAGAGGATTTGTGCCTAAAATTGTCCCATAAAGGTCTTCTCATCTTTTGCTTGCATTTTGCATAAATGACAGTCATATGAAAAACCATCTCAACTTCTAGATGCCTGTAACGACCTGGCCGGTTGTTTTTTAAATTTATGTCCCGATATCCCATTAACTATTTTTCCTAAGTTTATTTCTACTATTTTGGTTTGCTGGGATGTTTGGTATTAGAATTCAGAGTGTTTTGGGACACTTAGTCCCTAAATGAGAGGTTAAGACTTGAAAAATAGTCCATATTTGGAGCAGTGTTAAGACGACCTCCGAATGATAATTCGAGGGTTCTGTTAGCTCCGTTAGGTGATTTTGAAGTTGGGAACATGTTCGAAATGTATTTTTAAAGTCCGTAGCTAATTTAGGCCAGAATTGGCGAAGTTAGTATTTTGGCGATTAACGGTTGATTGGTGAGATTTCGATCCAGGAGTTAGAATTGAATTCTGATAGTTTCAGAAGCTTCGTTAGGTGATTTTGGATATGTCTGCAAATTTTCAGGTCGTTCGGTCATCGTTTGGCCGGGTTTTTTATCTAATTAGAAATTTGAAAGTTTTAATTTAACTTAGTCTTGAATCCTTTGTGATTTGATGATTTTTGTATTTATGGATGTGTTTTGATGATTGGAACAAGTTCATATGATGTTTTGGAGTAGGTTGGGTTTCTTGTTTGAGGTCCCGGGGGCCTTGGGGTGATTTCGGGTGGTTAAACGGATCATTTTCAGTTTTGAAACATAGCATATTTTTCTGCTGAAGTGTTGCAGAGAAATTTCTCTATGCGATCGCAAGGGGAGTGTTGTGATTGCATTGAAAGTTCTGGATGGGTGCCAAATTTGTTCTATGTGATCGCATAAGGTGCATTGCGATTGCATAACTTCGAAGTTTCATGCTCTGCGTTCGTATATGAGGCAATGCGATCGCATAGTGTATCCGGGTTATGCTATGCGATCGCAAGGAGGCTAGTGCAATCGCATAAGGGAAAATTTGGGAGCTGGAAAATTATTCTATGCGATCGCAATAGCAGGGCTACGATCTCATAGAGTTAAGGTCAGAACGGGACAGAAAGTTTTAACGGCATTTCCCCAGCGTCCTAACCCATTTCTTCCTCCATTTTTTAGCGTCTTGGGAGAATTTCTCGATGGGAAATAAGAAGTTTCGACTGGGAATTGATTGGAGGTAAGTTTTATGAATTAAATACATGTTTTTATTCAAGAATCATCCATGGAATTTATGAATTTATGGCTAAAAATCAAGAAAATTAGGGCTTGGAGAAAAAACCTTAAACTTAGGATTTGAGGGGCCAATTGTGGTCCGAATTGGGAGTTCTTGGTATGTACGTACTCGTGATGAAATAAGGAGTCCGAAAATGTGATTTTCGGAATTTTTCGAGACGTGGGGTTTGAGGGTATTTTGGTCATTTTACATAATTTCGTGTATTAGCTTAGAATTTAATTTTAGATTAATTTACTTGAACGATTATTTAAAAATTCAATTTAATTGAATAGATTTGAGCCATTTGGAGTCGGATACTCGTGGCAAGATCGTGTTTTTAGGTTGACTTGCGCTTGATCGAGGTAAGTGGCTTGTCTAACCTTGTGTGGGGGAATTTGTCTCTTAAGATATGAAATTGGTAATTGAATACCTTGTGCATGATATGACGAGCGTATATATGAGCTTGTTGTTGAAAACTCGAATTTTTACTGAAAATAAAAATATACTTGAGTTGAGTTCTTTTTCGTATTTGCTTATTCCTAATTGCTGTTATAACCTGTGCTAGCTTAGAGAAGCATGTTAGTGGACATACTTGCCTTTTTCTTAAACTGCCTTGTTTTTATTCAATTAGACATATTAGGCCAGAATATACTATTTTTTTCTATGAGTTTGGTAGTTAATTAATATCTTGAGCTGTTGTCTGTTGATTTAAATTTGGTACTACGGGACGGCATCCCGGGAGTTTCCCCTGCATATGTTATATACTAACGTTGAGAGTGCGGGATACTAAGAGATCTATGACATGGGAAAGAATGCATATGGAGGATACCAGAAGATCCATGGGATACTAAGAGATCCCAAAAATATTTATTGAGGCTACCAAGAGATCCTCGAGATACCAAAAGATCCCGGAAATTATTATTTTGGATACTAGGAGATCTTCTGGATACCAAGAGATCCTAGAAATTATTGTTGTGGATACTAAGAGATCCCAGAAATTATTTATTGAGGATACCAAGAGATCCTCGGGATACCAAGATATCCCCGATGATAAATATCCAGTTGTGGTTTGTACCTTTATTCTTCGATAGTACTTGTCCTCTCTTACTGTTTTACTTATTTTTCTTGCCTGATATCCACTGTGATTATATACATATTTTCTTCTCATTATCATACTGATTATTATGTTTTACCTCAGTATGGCCCTGACTTTCCTCGTCACTACCCAACCGAGGTTAGGCTTGGCACTTACTGAGTACCGCCATGGTGTACTCATGCCCTTCATGCGCATGTTTTTCATATGCAAATCCAGGTACTTCTGATCGAGCGCATCATCAGTGATCCAGGTGCTATATTTGGAGACTTGAGGTATATATACCACGTCTGGAGACCGAAGAGTCTCCTTCTACTCTATCTTGTAGTTTGCAGTTCCCTTCATGTATTCACGTGTTGTAGACTTTTCCGAATATTAGAGCAGGATCTTATAATTCTTTTAGCATGTGTTGCCCGTGAGTTTTCGGGTCTTTGGGATAGTTTCAGAATGCTATGTTTTAAAGTGTACGTGTCAGGATGCAATTATATACATTATTCCTATTATTTAGTGTTGATTATAATTTTCCGCAAATGTAATTACTTCCGCAAGGTGTTAGGCTTAGCTAGTCGCAAAGATTAGGTGTCGTAATGACGAGTTCACAATTGGTGAACTAGGGTCATGACAAGTTGGTATCAGTGTCCTAGGTTCATAGGAGTCACGGGACACAAGCCATTTTATTAGAGTCTCGCTGATCAGTACGGAAGCGTCCGTATTTATCTACGAGAGGCTATGTAACTGTATAGGAAACATCTTCATTTTTTTGAATTCATTTTTGTGCGATATTTTGACCCTAATTCTAAACTTATGCCTTCTATTCTCTCACAGATGGTGATGACACGTGCAACTCGAGAAGACCAGGCACTCCCGCCCCCTGCTGCCGACGTCAAAGGCCGGGGTCAGGGTAGAGGTTGTGGACGCGCATGTGTTACAGCCAGAGCACCCGTGCGAGTTGCCGCTGAGGCACCTCTAGTAAATCCAGCCGAAGTTCAGGCACCGATCATGCCTACGGCCACTACTACTTCAGCAGTTCAGGAGGCACTAATACACTTTATGAACGCATATGCTACATTGTCACATGCAGGATTATTTCCCCTTTCTGTAGCCATATCCCAAGCCGGGGGAGGAGTGCAGACTCCTGCCACCCCCACTCCTGAGCCTCGAGTGCTGTTGAGCAGGTCCTAGATATCACCCTTATTCAGCCTGCACCACCAGTTTAGTCCGAGGATAGGGCACATGCTTCTGAGGATGAACAGCAGAGACTGGAGAGATTCAAGAAGTTTGACCCTCCAATTTTCAGCGAATTGGCTACAGATGATGCCTTGGGATTTCTGGAGGATTGTCACCGCATTTTTCACACTATGGGTATTAATGCCTCGAGTGGGGTTTCTTTTACAGCTTTCTAGCTTCGGGGAGCCGCATATGATTGGTGGTGTACATTTAAGTTGGACAGTCCGGATGAGGCTTCCTCTTTGACTTGGGCACGGTTTTCAGATATGTTTGAGAGGGAGTTTGTTCCCCAGAGCGTCAAGGATGAATGGCGTGAGGTGTTTGATCATTTGCTCCAGGGTTCCATGACCTTCTCAGGGTATGCTATCCGTTACACTAAGTTGGCCAGACATGCGCCAGCCTTGGTTTCTACTATTCGTGAGAGGGTTCGACGATTTATTGAGGGTCTTATTCAATCTATCAGATCTAGCATGGCTTGAGAGTTGGAGATATATATTTTTTATCAGCATGTAGTGAGCATTGCTAGGAGGGTAGAGGGTTTTCATGCCAGAGATAGGGTAGAGAGACAGGCCAAGAGGTCTCGAGAGTCAGGTCACTATACTGGTGCCCGTACTTCAGCAGCCGGTCGTTATGGTAGTGGTCATTCTGGTCGCCCTTTACATTCAGCCTTGCCAGCAGTAGGTAGTACCCCATCTCCACCAGCATCTCAGGAGCCTTATTATGCGCCTCCGATTTCTAGCCTACTGCACGGGGTACTTCCAGAGGTCAGTCTAGCGGGAGTGGTCTCAGTCAGTTACAATCACTGTGCCCTACCAGAGCTTTCTTTAAGTGCGAGGACACCCGTTATTTTATGCGGCACTGCCCTAGACTTGGGAGGAGTGCACCTCCACAGCACTCACAGCCACAGCGTGCTTGACAGGATTCTCATGCCATTGTTCCACGCCTAGGTGATACTCCGCCTGCCCAACCAGCTAGGGGCGTAGATCGGGGAGATAGAGGTCGCCCTCGAGAGAAGGGTCAGGCCAGATTTTATGCTATTCCTAATCATGATGCGGTTGTCGCCTATGATTCTCTTATCGCATGTATTATATAGGTTAGTCACAGAGAGGCATCGTTCTATTCGATCCCGGCTGTACGTATTCATATGTGTCCTCTTATTTTGCTTCGTATTTGGGTATGCCTCGGGATTCTTTGAGTGCCCCTGTTTATGTTTTTACTCTTATGAGAGATTCTCTTATTATGGGCCGTGTGTACCGATCGTGTTTGGTTACTATTCGTGGCTTTGAGACCAAGGCTGATCTATTATTACTCAGTATGGTTGACTTTGATATTATTTTGGGCATGGACTGGTTGTCTCCCAATCATGCTATTCTTGATAGTCACGCCAAAACCGTAACACTAGTTATTCCAGATATTCCACGTATTGATGGAGTGGTATTTTAGATCATACTCCCAGCAGGGTAATTTCCTTCCTTAAAGCTCAACGTATGGTTGAGAAAGGATATGCAGCTTATTTTGCTTATGTGAGAGATGTCAGTGTTGACACCTCTTCTGTTGATTTAGTTCCAGTGGTATGGGATTTCCTCGATGTGTCTCCCACTAATCTTCCGGGCATGCCGCCCGATAGAGATATTGACTTTGGCATTGATTTGTTGCCGGGCACTCATCCTATTTCTATTTCTCCTTATCGTATGGATCCTCATGAATTGAATGAGTTGAAGGATCAATTGTAGGAATTGTTGGGTAAGGGTTTTATTCGACCCAGTGCTTCACCTTGGAGTGATCCTGTATTATTTGTAAAGAAAAAGGATGGTTTTATGCGAATGTGTATTGATTATCGCCAGTTAAATAAGGCCACCATGAAGAATCGCTATCATTTGCCTCGCATTTATGATCTATTTGACCAGATTCAGGGTGCATGCGAATTTTCTAAGATTGATCTACGCTCAGGTTACCATCAGTTAAAGATTCGGGATTCAGATATCCTGAAGACTACCTTCAGGACTCGGTATGGTCATTACGAGTTTCCTGTTATGTCATTTGGGCTGACCAATGAGCCAACAGATTTTATGCATCTAATGCACAGTATGTTCAGGCCATATCTCGACTCGTTCTTGGTTGTTCTCATAGACGGTATTCTTATATATTCCTGGAGTCGGGAATATCATGATCAACACCTGAGGATAGTGCTTCAGACTTTGAGGGGGCAGAGATTATATGCAAAGTTCTCTAAATGTGAGTTATGGCTAAATTCTGTGGCATTCTTAGTCCACGTGGTGTCGAGTGAGGGCATTCGAGTGGATCCGAGGAAGGTGGAGGCCGTGCAGAGTTGGCCCAAGCCCTTCTCAGCTACTGAGACCTGCAGTTTCCTTGGCTTGGTGGCTATTACTATAGCTTTGTAGAGGGGTTTTCATCGATCGCTACCCCTATGACTAGATTGACCCAGAAGGGTGCTCATTTTCAGTGGACAGAGGAGTGTGCGACGAGCTTTCAAAAGCTCAAGATAGCCTTGACTTCAGCTCCAATCTTGATAGTGTCTGCCAATGCGGGTTCCTATACAGTTTATTATGATGCCTCACGGGTGGGCCTTGGAGCGGTATTGATGTAGTATGGTAGGGTGATTGCCTACGTGTCCCAACAGTTGAAGGTGCATGAAAAGAACTACCCTGTCCATGATCTTGAGTTAGCTACCATTGTTAACGCCTTGAAGATATGGCATCATTATTTGTATGGGGTGCCTTGTGAGATCTACACTGACCATCGGAGCTTGCAGCACTTGCTTAAGCAGAAGGACCTAAATATGCGTCAGAGGAGATGGTTAGAGTTGTTAAAAGATTATGATATTACTATTCTTTATCACTCGGGCAAGGCCAATGTGGTCGCCGATGCTTTGAGTCGCCAGGCGGAGAGTTTGGGGAGTTTGGCATATCTACCAGCCTCAGAGAGACCTATGGCGATGGATGTTCAGGCTTTAGCCAGGCAGTTCGTGAGATTGGACCTTTCAGGAGCCCAGTCGGGTTCTAGCCTGTGTGGTTTCTCGGTCTTCCCAATTTGATCGCATCAGGGAGCGGCAGTTTGATGATCCTCATTTACTTGTCCTTCAGGACATAGTCCAGCATTGTGAAGCTCGAGATGTTACTATCAGGAATGATGGAGTGTTGAGAATGCAGGGCCGAATTTGTGTGCCCAATGTAGATAATTACTGAGAGTTGATTCTAGCAGAGGCCTATAGCTCGTGGTATTCCATCCATCTGGGTGCCGCGAAAATGTACCAGTACTTGAGGCAACACTACTAGTGGAGGAGGATGAAGAAGGATATAGTTGACTACGTGTCTAGATGCGTCAATTGCCAGCAAGTGATGTATGAGCACCAGCGTCCGTGTGGGTTGCTACAGCAGATCGAGATTACAGAGTGAAAGTGGTAGCATGTCACAATGGACTTCGTATCGGTAATCCCGCGGACCATGAAGAAGTTTGATTCTAATTAGGTTATTATGGATCGACTGACCAAATCTGCGCATTTCATACCTATGTGCACTACATATTCATCAGAGCGGTTGGCCAAAATTTATATCAGGGAGATCATCCGGTTTCATGGTATTCCGATTTTTATCATTTCAGATAGAGGCACACAGTTCACATCGTTGTTCTGGAGAGCCGTGCAAAAGGATCTAGGTACTCGAGTGGATTTGAGTACGGCATTCCACCCCCAGATGGATGGACAGTCAGGGCGCATTATTCAGATCTTAGAGGATATGCTCCGTGCGTGCATGATTGAGTTTGGAGGGTCATGGGATCATTTTCTACCACTGGTGGAGTTTGATTATAACAACAACTATCAGTCCAGCATCCAGATGGTGCCATATGAGGCCTTATATGGTAGGAGATGTAGATCTCCGATGGGTTAGTTTAAGCGGGGCAAGGCTAGATTATTGGGCACAGAGATGGTTCAAGATGTGATGGAGAAAGTTAAAGTGATTCAGGATAGACTCTGTGCAGCTCAATCTAGACAAAAACGTTACACAGACAAGAAGGTTCGTGATGTGGCATATATGGTTGGCTAGCGAGTTCTGCTTCGGGTCTCGCCTATGAAGGGCGTCATGAGGTTTGGAAAGAAAGGGAAGCTGAGTCCTAGATTTATTGGGCCTTTTGAGATTTTTAGGCGAGTTGGGGAGGTTTCTTATGAGCTTGCCTTACCTCCCAGCCTGGCCGGTGTTCATCTGGTATTTTATGTCTCGATGCTCCGAAGTTGTCATGGTGATCCATCGCACGTGTTAGATTTCAGTTCAGCCCATCTGGACAAAGTTCTATCCTATGTTGAGGAGCCAGTGGCCATTTTGGACAGGCAGATCAGAAAGTTAAGGTCAAAGGACATTGCTTTAGTGAAGGTCCAGTGGCAGGGTCAGCCAGCCAAGGAGACGACTTGGGAGACCGAATAGGATATGCACAGCCAATACACTCATCTTTTTACTACTTCAGGTATGTTTTCTATGCTCGTTCGAGGATGAACGAATGTTTAAGTGTAGGAGAATGTAATGACCCGACCGGTCATTTTTTAAATTTATGCCCCAATTCCCCATTAACTATTTTCCCTAAGTATATTTCTGCAATTTTGGTATGTCGGGATGTTCGGTATTAGAATTAGGAGTGTTTTGGGACACAATCCCTAAATGAGATGTTAAGACTTGAAAAATGATACATATTCGGAGCAGTGTGAAGATGACGTCAGAATGAAATTCTGATATTTCAGTTACCTCCGTTATGTGATTTTGTGGATGGGAGCTGGTTCGGAATGTATTTTAGATGATTTTCGGTTGATAGGTGATATTTTGATCCAGGAGTCGGAATTGAATTTCGAGAGTTTCAGTAGCTTCGTTAGGTAATTTTGGATATGCCTGCAAATTTTCAGGTCGTTCGGTCATCGTTTGGTCGGCTTTTTGATCTAACGATAAATTTGATAGTTTTAGTTTAACTTAGGCCTGAATCCATCGTGATTTGTTGATTTTTGTGTTTATGGACGTGTTTTGACGATTGAAACAAGTTCGTATGATGTTTGTAGTAGCTTGGTGTTCTTGGTTGAGGTCCCAAGGGCCTCGGGGTGATTTCGGGTGGTTAAACGGATTATTTTTGGTTTTGGAACATAGCAGACTTTTCTACTAAAGTGTTCAGAGAAATTTCTCTATGCGATCGCAAGGGGAGTGCTGCGATCGCATAGAAGGTTTGGGAGGGGTGCCAAATTTGATCTATGCGATCGCATAAGGGGCATTGCGATCGCATAGCTTTGAAGTTTTGTGCTCTGTGTTCGCATATGATCCAATGCGATCGCATAGTTTATCCGGGCTGTGCTATGCGATCGCGAGGAGGGTAGTGCGATCGCTTAGGGGAAAATCCGGGAGCTGGAAAATTGTTCTATGAGATCACAATAACAGGGCTGCGATCGCGTAGAGTTAAGGTCATAACGGAACAGAATATTTTAAGGTCATTTCCTCAGTGCCCCAACCCATTTCTTCCTCCATTTTTAAGTGTCTTGGGAACATTTATCGACGGTAAATAAGAAGTTTCGACTGGGAATTGATTGGAGGTAAGTTTTATGAGTTAAATACATGTTTTTATTCAAGAATCATCCATGGAATTCATCAATTTATGGCTAAAAATCAAGAAAATTAGAGTTTGGAGCAAAAACCTTAAACTTAGGATTTGAGGGGCCATTTGTAGTCTGAATTGGGAGTTCCGGGTATGTACAGACTCGTGACGAAATAAGGAGTGTGAAAATATAATTTTAGGATTTTTTCGAGACGTGGGGTCTGATGGGTATTTTTGGTCATTTTACATAATTTCGCGTATTAGCTTAGAATTTAATTGTCGTTTAGTTTACGTGAACTATTATTTACAAATGCAATTTAATTGAGTAGATTTGACCCTTTTGGAGTCGGATACTCATGGCAAGAGCATGTTTTCAGGTTGACTTGCGCTTAATCGAGGTAAGTGGCTTGTCTAACCTTGTGTGGGGGACTTTGTCCCTTAAGATATGAAGTTGGTAATTGAATGCCTTGTGCGTGAGGTGACAAGTGCGTACTTGAGCTAATTGTTGAAAACCCGAATTTTTACTTAAAATAAAAAGATACTTGAGTTAAGTTATCTTTCGTATTTGCTTATTCCTAATTGATGTTATAGCCTGTGCTAGCTTAGAGAAGCATGTTAGTGGACTTACTTGCTTTTTGTTTAAACTGCCTTGTTTGCATTCCATGAGACATATTAGGCCAGAATATACTATTATTTGCTATGAGTTTGGTAGTTAATTAATATCTTGAGTTATTGTTGGGTGATTTATATTTGGGACTATGTGGCGGCATCCCGGGAGTTTCCCCTGCATATGTTATATACTAAGGTGAGAGTGCGGGATACTAAGAGATCATTGGCAGAGAAAAAAATGTATATTAAGGATACCAGAAGATCCTTGGGATACTAAGAGATCCCTGAAATATTTGTTGAGGATACCAGGAGATCATTGGGATACCAAGAGATCCCTGAAATTATTATTGTGGATACGAGGAGATCCTATAATATATACTGAGGATAGTAGGAGATCCCCTGGATATCGAGAGATTGCAGAAATTGTTGTTGTGGATACTAAGAGATCCCAGAAATTATTTATTGAGGATACCAAGAGATCCCTAATGATATTACCTTTACTCTTTAATAGTACTTGTCCTCTGTTACTGTTTTACTTATTTTTCTTGTCGGATATCTGCTGTGATTATATACATATTGTCTTCTCATTATCATATTTATTATTATGTTTTACCTCAGTAGGGCCCTGACCTTCCTCGTCATTACCCGATCGAGGTTAGGCTTGGCACTTACTGAGTACCGTTGTGGTATACTCATGCCCTTCCTGCACATGTTTTTCATGTGCAGATCGAGGTACTTCTGATTGAGCACATCGTCAGTGATCCAGTTGCTATATTTGGAGACTTGAGGTATATCTGCCACGTCCGCAGATCAAAGAGTCTCCTTCTACTATATCTTGTAGTTTGCAGTTCCCTTTCATGTATTCACTTGTTGTAGACTTTACCAGATATTAGACCTGGATCTTATAATAATCTTAGCCTGTATTGCCCGTGAGTTTCTGGGTCTTTTGGATAGTTTCAGAATGCTAAATGTTAAAGTGTATGTGCCAGGAGGCAATTTTATACATTATTCCTGTTATTTTGTTTTGATTATAATTTTCCGCAAATGTTATTACTTCCGCAATGTGTTAGGCTTACCTAGTCGTGAAGACTAGGTGTCGTCATGACGAGTTCACAATTGGTGACTGTGCGCATGTGATTTTTGCCTTACATGAGAATTTCTCCCAAAAAATCCAAATAAATTATATAGATTTGTACGGTGTGTATTTTTGTGAATTTTCGGCAATCGTTTGCATTCGTATAAGCGTGATTATATATGTTTAAATTAATAAAAATATAAAAAATATGTCGTGTTTACATTTTTATCTAACTTTGAAATTAGGAGTAATTAATTTTATCTTACAAAATGAAAATTAAAAAAAAAATCATCTTTTTACATTTTTAGCATTTAAATGCTTAATTGTGTGATTTATGTTTAATTGATATTTAATTATACGTAACGATTGTTAGTATAATTAGTATTAGTTAATTTGACTTGATTTTTTTTAGTGTAGTTAGGATTTTTATTTTTATAAATTAGGAGTTAAATTAATTGAGAGGGAGGAAATAATTAAAACATGGTTTAAAATTCGGATTGGGCCATTTGAAACTGGACCAGGCCCAAATATTACACCCAAACCCGGCCAAGATACTCAACTGACCCGCCCGTCGCCCCAATACCCATCCCTTTTCAATCTGAGCCGTAGGATTCTTATGATCCAACGGCCACAGTTAATCCACGCATTTTAATTACCCAAAAAACCCCCAAAACCCGTGATACTCACTTCATTCTCCCAAACACGCCCCTCCTCTAATTCACTCAAATCCCTCTCCTGTAACGCCGCCGCTGCCCACCGCCCTCCACCTACCGGAAATCGCCTCACGGCGGTTCCGGTAGGCCAAACACCACCATTTTAACACCATAGAATCCCCTAACCCCCCTCTACACGAATCCCTTAACCACTTGTTTCGAATCATTCTCGAATTCTTCGAATATCCGATCGAAAATTCGCCGGAATTTGAAAATTACCCCAAAACACCCAAGACTTACACCGAACACTCCCCCGACCTCCCTCTCACCGTAATCAACTTTATTTTTGTTCGAATCTAGCCCTAACTCTTCGAACACCAAATCAAGATTTCAAGAACCCTAAAAATCCGAACTTTGGGTCTTCGTTTAAATTCAAGGGAAATTGAAGTCGAATAGAAATTAATTGGGATGTTTTCATTTGAAAACATCTCAATTAAAGTCCCTTAGACTCCAAATTCAAGTCCAAGCTCAAACGGCCCGGATTCTATTTTGATTTTGATTTTTTCACTTCGAGGTATTCTTTCTTCTCTTTTCTCCTATATTTGTTTTTCTTATTAGTTTTAATTCGCGTTTGTTATTTTACCCTTCTCGATTTTCTGCCTCTCTCCCTCAAAGACCCTTTATTTGGTCAATTATTTTCTGTTTCGCGTATTTGATTGTGTATGTTGTAGGATAGATATTCGCTTCGATTAGCGTCGTCGAATAATTATATTCATATTTTTTCTGTTTTGTCCGAAAACCACGAATTACTGGTATTGTTCGTCGATGTGTTGTTTGTCGATTCTCATGTGTTGTGATCAAATTAACGAATGTCGTCGTTCAAATTCACGAATTTGTTGTTTGAAATCCCGGGCAGTGGTTCATTGTTGTTTGAATTGGATTGATCTGTTTGTTGGCTGATTTTGTTTATTGAGTTAGCTACTGAGTTTGGTTCTAGCTGTATAGTTCCTATTAGTATTAATCAAGTATTGGTCATATCTCAGTTGATTTCTTTACATTTTTTCTTTTTGGTTTAAGATACAGAACTAGAATAAGGAATTTAAGGTTTGAGATTTAAAAATTTATGAAAAATGTGAGTTGGTCTGTCAGCTTGGCAATCTCAAATTAATTAAGAAGGAGTTTTGAGTTGTTTTAGCACTTTTGCTAGTGGAAAACCAGAAGTAACGTGTGATTCAAAGGAAATGAATTAAAATTTCAAGTTGCCCATACCATTTTAGTTTAATAATGGAAAGTAGCTTTTGTCAGTAGGTTATGATGGAAGAACATGTTGCTATTAGGCTGGAAAGTGGAAAACAGGGGAATAATATGGGGTTTTTCTGTTTGGTTTTAATTGATTAAAAATACTGCAAGAGGGCTGGAATTTTAACTATAAAAAGGAGAACACACTAAGAGAAAATATTCACAGGCAACACACATACACTCACACAGATACTCACTAAAAAAACAGACACCAAGTATACACACTGGCAGAATCTCTATAGTATTACTTACTAGAATCTCTGTAGTATTACACCAAGAGTTTTCTCTCTTCATTGCTTCAAATTCATTTTAGTTGTGAGGGAGGTACTGTTCTGTTGAGGTTTATCTTCCATCGAGAGATTGTGGAATTTCCTAATCACTTGTCTATTTTTGTTGAGTCGAATCACTGGTGGTTTGTAGTTCAAAGTAGCATTTCAAGAAGCCTCGGGTCTAATTAAACTAGTTTTGGCAATAAGTTTAGTGGTCAGTTGACATTTCCAATTGTTTGTGGGGAATCTTCAAATCAAAACTGGTCTATCCGCGCTATTTTGGGGTTTGTTGTTGACTGCTTCATCGAGTGTCCTGGGTGTTCGTTTGATCTGTCGATTTTCTGCTGTTTGGGACTCCAATTTGCTGTTGATTGTGCTGCTGCCAATTGCTGTTTGGCACTTGCTGTTGCTGATTACTCACCTTTTCTCCTTCTATTTCCATTATCCAGGTACATATCTTTCACCTAAGCAATTTGGAAATGTGAGGCAAATGTATGAACTCCTCTTGGAATCAAGTGATGAAATAATACTACTTGTTTTCTTACCTGAAATTGTTCTAGTCATTATTAGCATTGATCTGTAGCTGTAGCATTCAGTTGAATTAGTGTTTGTTGATATATGTAGAATTATTTGTATGATCAGGATTATGGGAGCTATTTATCATTCATTAACATGATGCAATGTCATTTAGTGATTAGTTTGAGGTCGGATGTTAGTGAATATGATGAATTTGGGAAACTAATCATAGGTCTTTCTTCATGGTTTGCAATTGCACATTTGAACTGTGTAGACAATTAGCGCATGCTAATAATAAATGGAATTGATTTAGAATTTTCTAAGTTTACTGATAGAAAAATTGAGTTTAAACATGTGTTGTAGGGTTATTAGCATAAGCTTGGCATCTTCTGGCTTTGATATCATTTAGGTAGTTGTATGAGTTGCGCATTCAATTTTTGCTGGATTTGAATAAAATTAGGTACCTGATTATATGATAACTAATTGCAGTAACTGATTTCGAAATGCATATAATTTTTTGTAGATTGACATGTGAAATTAATTTGGAAGTAATGAGCATTTCCTTGTCAGAGGCATAAACCTCAGGGCTTTGATAAATGGCCCAAATGTCGGTATGTATAGGCCTGGCCCATTTCTGATCGTTTGGTACTAACTCGGTAGGAGTTTGAGATTGCAAAAAACGTAACTCTTACATTTATACTTAGTAATCCACTGTACATGTCAATAAAAATTATTTCTCTTTTAAATATAACGGGTCAATAAAGAAACGTAGTTATTTTAAATCGGCCTTTAAAAATAAAATATGAGACAAGCCTCACCCAATTAATCTTAACTCTTTAAAATCAAGGTGTGCCATTAGTTGAATTCTTATGGTTCTCACGTTGAAAGTGCGTAGTTGCTTTCGGCGCGCTATTTTAAAAATTAATTTTTTCAAAACTTGGGTGCATATTTATGTGATTTAAATTCAAATCTCAACGATATTAAAATATGTCAAAATCACGTGTATAATTTATGTGACGTGATTCGAGACGTGTTTTAATAACGTTGCGATCATTCTTAAAATTAGATAAAAGCGGTTAATAGGTTTAAATTGCATTATGATGTGAACATGTATAAAAATCAGGAATATTTTAGCCATTTATAATAATTGAAGCGACCGTGCTAGAACCACGGGATCCGGGGGTGCCTAACACCTTCCCTCGGGTCAACAAAATTCCTTACTTAGAATTTCTGGTTCGCAGACTTCATTTGGAAAGTCGAAATTTCCTCGATTCGGGATTTAAATAAATCGGTGACTTGGGACACCTTAATTTATTCCAAGTGGCGACTCTGAAATAAATAGAATAATCCCGTTTCGAATATTGTCACTTAAATTGGAAAAACTCCCTTACGCTTCTACCCCCGGGTAGCGGGCGCGCCAAAAGGAGGTGTGACAGCTCTGGCGACTCTGCTGGGGACACAAACCCAGAACCACTGGTTCAGGGTTTAAGAATTCGAGCTTTGAATAATTGTTGTATTTGGCTTATTTATTATCTGATTTTATTATATGTTTGTATTAATGTGCTAAATGTTTCTTTTACCGCTTTGATATTTTGTGAATTGTACATAAATTGTGCCGATACCCAGTTTTCATTTTCTGAGTCTTTTGAAATATAATATCGGGCATTTGCTGGACATAGCCCGTTTTTCTCAAAGATAGTTGTGGTGCTTGGCACCCGGTGAAGGATTTTGTAGTCACACATGTTTAGGCGGAGAGTTTTGTCAATTAAGCCGGAAAGCCATGCTACCGGTGCACCGACACTCTTCGGCTCGAGTTGTCCGCTCGAGTTAAAGCCAGTCTAGACACTTTTTCCAACATGATGATGACTTAGAATAACAAAACCTTATGCCGGATCCCCGATAGGAACGTTTATTTGCATCATGTGCATATTTGACTTAGGAGGCTCAACACAGGGGTTGGGCCTGTCTAGGACAGGTGCACCTGAAACAAAGACCAACTTGATGCATTTTTTGTTCGTGCATTTATTTCGATCTTACATGCCGACCGGTTTGTTATTAGAAATGGGGTGAATAAGAAGTGGAAATTATCGGGGTATAGAATCATTTTAATTTGATGAAAATAGTGTGTTTTTCTTAGAAAATATTTTTTGAAAAAAAAAACGAAAAATTTGAAAAAAAATCTCCGATTAATTTTGTTGATTTCTAAATAGTTAGTTTCTTAATTTTACAAAAATTAGATTCTTTTAAGTATTGAAAAATGCAAAACAAAAAAAAAATTCAATAGTTTTTTTTATGAAAAGTAAGTGTCTTTGAACATAATTTGTTTTGAAAAATTGCTGTTAAAAATAGTTTGTTAAAATAATTTAGTCCTTTTATTTTCGAACTACGCAAGTTTGATTCTCACCAAACATGAGATACGTATGCAACCCATATTGGGCTCAACTAATACTGATTTTTTTCAAAGAAAAAAAAATAACAAAAATATTAGGATTAGGAATTTTGTCCTTAGTCGAGAGTTAGGAAATTTTGCAAAAATAGCCAAACGCCTCAACAGGGGCGCCGGAGGACTAATTTCGCAAAACGGAATATAGACATCACACTGGTATCCTGTTATACAGCCTTCAAATCTTCTTCAAGTGCTGAAAGGCCGTATTAACAAGATTCGTTTTTTATAATAAAAAAAAATTTGAAAAAAAATCTTAAGTTCATTTTATCTTTTCTAGGATCAGCATGACTTCCTTGCAATGAATCGGCCAGAAAAGGGCGAGAGACGAAATGCCACCCAAGTTCATGGTCCAGGACAAGACTCTAGATCGGCTCCGTAAATGGTGGACTAGTTTTTTGGCTTGGGAAAGAAATCAAGTTCACAAGCACCTCAAGTTTCTTCCGGACATCGTGATGATAAAATCGGACAAAAATGTGATTAGAGCTTTAGTGAGTTTTTGGGACTCAACAAGCAATGTGTTCAGATTTCGGGACTGCGAAATGACACCCACTTTGGAAGAACTGGGCGGACTCACATGGCTCGGAAGAGATTTGCACAAAAAGAGACCTGCAGCTCCTAGGCAAATGGGTGTGAATAATTTCTTGAAGAAGTTATGTCTCCGGCGGGTCCCCATGGGTTGTTTGGAGAACGGTTGGATGCCACTGGATTATCTCTACGACAGATTTGGTGATAAGAATGGGTTCGCGAAATTCTCAAACACTGAATTTGTCAACCAGTTGAATTATGACGCCTGGGGAGACTTGAGAATCTATGCCTTTATGATCACTTTTTTGGGAACCATGGTCTTTCCCGAACGTGGTGGACGCATCAGAATCCGTTTGGTTGCGGTGGTCTCATATCTATAGAGTAACGAGGAACACACTGTTCTTCCATGATTCTAGGAGACATCTTCTGGGCCTTAACTCGGTGCCACGAAGGACATGATTATTTCGAAGGTTGCAATATCTTATTACAAATGTGGTTTGTAGAGCATCTCTATCATCACCCAATTGTGATAGACTTCAACGCGGATTGGTTGAATTATATTCGTTGTCATACAAACAGAGCCGTCCGTTGTAACCTTCCAGAAGATTTGAGGACTTGGCAAGAACTTCTCAAATCTTTGAGAAGAGATCAACTTACCTGGAATTATTATTGGTTCCCTTCCGCCAAAATCATGCATATGTCGACACATCGCCCATTCTACATACTAATGGGTTTCAGGGGTTTCCAACCATATGCCCCGCTACGTGTCATGCCGCAGTTGGGTAGAGAACAGAAAAGGCCCCCAATTGAGGATATGCGATCGTTTACATGGGAATTCGCGATGGAGGAGACCCCGAGGGAGACTTATGCACAAAAGGTATGGTTCGATAGTCGACTCTCCGACATCGACGAAATGGTTGCCGATCGAGGATGGGGAGAAGTGAGCCTCGCATATCTTGAATGGTTCCACAACCAATCAATGCCAGAGCAAAGGTCAGAAAGGTCGGTAAAGTATGCCGTCGATTGGGAAAAAGAGGTAGAAGCCAGAGTTAGGGAGGCTAAGCATGAGACAGGACAAGATTTCCAATCTTGCATCAACACTTTAAAAGAAGACAAAGGAATTCTGGAAGCGGCCATGGACATACAACAGGCTGATTTCGATCGGGAAAGGGCCAGTTGGGAGCAGGAAAGAGAAGCACTTCGAACTCAAATTCAAGAGATGCAATTGACCGCAGAAAGGTCAAGAAGAAGTCGGAATGATGAGATGCTGATAAACGATTTGAAAAGGAAGGCCTTTGAACACCAAGAAGACTTGGAGAAGTCAAAAGTGGCTTTGGTTGCAGTCCGGACAAAATGGAAGAGAGAAGCCCACCAAGAAGCGCTCCGTCTACAACAAGTAGAAAAAGATTATGATGCAATCATCGTTGATTTAAGAAAAGCAAATGCCGCTCTTAGAGAGCGAACTCTCAGGCAAGTCCGGGATGCCAAAGCAGATAGAGACCGTTGCCACAACTTGATGGCACGGACGGAAAGACAAATAGATAGGCTCTTGGACCATGTCTCCGGCAACGCTCAAGTATTAGGGGTAAAGAACCGACACATAGGGCAGCTGCTCAGAGAAAAAGACATGATCAGGACCAGGATCAATGAAATCGGGCACTACATCACTATGAGGTGTTTGACCTGTGAACGAGTACCTCGGCCTACCCTCTTCTCTTCAATCATGAAATGTGTCCACCAAGTCATGGCAGAATTGGGGAGTATACAGAAAGATCTTACACCAAGAACTGCAGCAAGGCCAAACAACGCCCCCCGGGCGCAAAGATTCGAGGCATTGGAACATGCTTAGAAGAGTGTTATTTTTAGAGTCTGTTTGTTTTTAAAAAACGTTTTCCTCCATTGTTGTCATTTTGCAAGTGTTTCAAGTTTGAAGTTTGTTGAAATAAAATTCAAGAACATTTCATTCATATCTTATGTCTATTGTTTCCGAACTACGCCCGGTCTGATTCATGCGGGGACATGATACGTAGGCAATCCACATAAGATTCGACCATCACTAAAACAAAATAATAAAAAAAGGGGGAAAAGTTAAAAGAAAAGAAGATTGATAAATGATGAAAGCAAAGGAAAATACAAACCGGACGCATTGCAATCGAGTACATGTAGCAACACCATCATCTGTATAAGTGCATCACACCCAACGTGAGATTACTTATCTGTTATGTTGTTTCAGACTAACCGTTTGTTTGCCAAACTCCAGGTTTTAGTAAAGAGTGGTTGATTTTGTGGTAATCTGGCACCACATTCGTACTTCACAAGGTCCAAAGGAAAAGTTCGGCAGCCTGAAAGTACTCATCCCTATTTCACTAGGTCAAAAAGAGGTGCCAACATGTCTTCAGAAATGCCCTTAGCAACCATTCCCATTTCGAAAGAAAGCTCTTTGACAACCATCCCGGCTACTGAGTCGGCAGCTTTGGAGGAGAATAGAATTTTGCGCCGCCGCATGCTCGAGATGTTGGACGATTGGAACAACGGGAAAGAGCCCCCAAGTCTGATCCCTGGGTTCCGTGAAATTCTTCTCAGATCAAGCGGGATTTCCCATACTCCCATCAATTACCCGCCTACTATGTTTGGGTATTCTAATGCCACAACCCTCTCTAAGTCACCCTCTACCTCCTATCCTCGGGTGACACCATTAGATACATCCGCAAGAACGTCGGTTGAGTTGCCAGTTCCAGTCACGACGCATCCCACCGCACATGCTCCTTTCTTCGACTCCGCGTCCTTTACATTCCCAGCACCACCGCTTACACGGGACCATACCCAGGTTGCAGCCAATATATATCCTCAGCCACCTCGATATGAGTTTCTACCAAGCCAAAATCCAAAGGCTCCCGAGCAGGATGAGATGTCAAAAAGAATGTGAAGTTTGGAACAAAGCCTGAAGAACATGCAAGGTCTAAGCGGGCAGAAAAGTGTATCAACGCCGATCTATGCATGTTTCCGCACGTCCACTTGCCATCAGGTTTTAAGACGCCAAAGTTCGAAAAGTATGACGGGCATGGCGACCCCATTGCTTATCTGAAGAAATATTGCAATCAATTGCGAGGTGCCGGCGGCAGGGAAGAACTGTTGATGGCATACTTCGGAGAAAGTTTGGTCGGAATAGCATCATAATGGTATATGGATCAAGACATATCTCGATGGCACATCTGGGATGATTTGGCCAGAGATTTTGTGAAACAGTTCTAATACAACATCGATATTGCGCCAGACAGGAATTCCTTATCGAACTTAAAGAAGAAGCCCTCAGAAAGCTTTAGAGAATATGCCATCAAATGGCGAGAGCAAGCATCCAGGGTGAAACCCCCTATGGACGAAATTGAAATGGTCACGACTTTTCTCCAAGCTCAAGAGCCAGACGACTTTCAAAATATGATGTCGTCGATGGGAAAACCTTTTGCCGAAGCAATCAAGATCGGAGAAATGGTAGAAAACGGCTTGAAAACAGGGCGAATTTTGAGTCAAGCGGCCATTCGGGCAACTTCCCAAGCCATTCAAGGCGGGTCTGGAGGGATGCCCAGAAGCAAAAAGAAGGAGGAAACTGCCATGGCGGCAGTAGAAGACAGAAGATATCGAACCTCAAGGCAGGTATTCTCCGACAGGGCCCCCCAGCATTACTATCCACACCACAGCATGGCCTATGCTCCTCCGCCTCCACCCTACGCAGTCATGAACATTCAACCTTTGGCACGGCCGCAGCCACCAGCCAACAGAAATCCACCTCCATTCCAGAGAAACCAACCTCCTTACCCAAACCAATACAATCCCCGGCCAAATAACACCCGCCACCGTGAGCAACCCAAAATGAGCTTACACCGATTGGGGATCCGTATTCCACTCTTTTTCCAAAACTCAGGCAAGAGAACCTACTGCAGCCCGTTCCGCAGAACAGGCAAAATCCGGACTCTCCTGCCTGCCAGAGGGGAATATACTGTGCCTATCATTCAGGTGTGGAAGGACATAGTACATACAATTGTTGGACGTTGAAAAAGGCAGTGCAAGAATTAATCAATCAAGGGAGGATTGTCTTCGCAGATGAAGACATCCCAAATGTGACAAATAACCCATTACCAGCCCACAACAACGGGCCAGTGATTGGGATGATTTGTGACGACAAGGAATTTGACCCAGCCTTAAAAGCGATAATCGCCATCGCCAACATAGAGAAGCGGCTTGAGGTTACCCCGAAAACAAGAGAAAATGGGGAAAAAGGTTGAAGTTCTTGAGACTAGATCTGAAAAGACAATTGAATTAACAGCATCGTCTCAGAAGAGTGGAGTCCTTTACCTCCCGCGAGGTCGAGTGGAAAAACCATTGTCAATAGGTGCCCTCAAGAAGTTCCACTTAAAGAGGGAAACAACAATGTATGTACCAAAGGGAATCTATGTGGCCCGAAAACCAGATGAACCCGTGGTTATTGCACGCGTGCAACAAAAACCAATGACAGATCCGTCCGCGGTACCCTGGAGCTACCAACGAACACTCGTTACGCACAAAGGGAAAGAGGTTGCAGGAAATTCATCTGAGAGCGTCCTGGGGCAAAATTACTTAAACACGCAGGAGGTAAATAACGCCACACAAAGGCGTTTCCCATCAAAGAAACCTGTAAGTGCTGAAGAGGCAGAGGTCTTTTTTCAAAAGATGCAAACACCTGACTATGAGGTGATACACCAACTGCGCAAATGCCCAGAGCAGGTATCGATGTTGTCCCTTTTAATGAAGTCTACTGAACATCAGAAGGTTTTGTTATAAGCCTTGAATGAGGCATATGTGCCTATTGAGACTTCATCCGAACAACTTGAAAGAATGACAGAGAGGTTCTTCGCAATCAATCAGATTTCTTTCAATAAAGCTGATTTGCCTTTGGAAGGTGCCGCCCACAACAAAGCTTTGCATTTGACTGTCAAATGCGAAGGCTACTACATGAAGATGGTCATGGTTGATGGGGGTTCAGGGGTAGACATATGCCCACTTTCCACTCTAGGCCGCATAGGAATCGGAGCTGAAAGGATTCGGCCCAACAACATATGTGTGCGAGCCTTTGATGGTGTGAAAAGAGATACCGTCGGAGAGATTGATGTAATTATGACCATCGGCCCGGTGGACTTCGAAGTGACATTTCAAGTTTTGAATATGGACACTTCCTACAACTTTCTTCTAGGAAGACCATGGATTCATGCGGCTGGAGCTGTGCCCTCTACCCTCCATCAGATGTTAAAATTTGAACACAAGGGACAAGAGATCGTGGTCCACGGGGAGGACGAGCAATCAATTTATCGAGATCCATCCATCCCCTACTTAGAAGCGGAAGCAGGAAGCGAACACGTTGTCTATCAAGCTTTCGAGATTGTGTTGGCAGATCAACACGAAAAAGGGAACCCTCTCCCCAAACCCTTTTTGTCTAATGCCTCCATCATGGTGGCAAAAGAAATGATTAAACACGGCTTCCAGCCAAGAAAAGGTTTGGGAAAGTCCCTACAAGGAGTGTCAAAGCTGATAACTTTACCCGCAGCTAAAAAGTTCTTCGAAGTAGGCTTTCGCCCAACCCCTGAAGATGAGAGATGGGCCAACAAGAGAAAGGAGAAAGGATGGGTTCTTCCACGACCATTGCCACACTTGTACCAAACTTTTGTTCGACCAAGGTACAGTGAAGAAGAAGAAGACGAGGTCTTCACATCGGAGGAAATTGAAGAAATATGTGGGGCCATGAGGCAAATGCTCTATGATGTTAATATGGTCCAATCGGGAGAAGGAACAAGCACCGCTGAGGTGCTGTATATGGGCCCTGAAGCTAAATTGCAAAATTGGAAAGCCACACCCTTCCCAATCAGGCGGGAGTTCTGGTAGATTTGTCCTGTCATTTTTCCTTCATCACAAGTTACTTCATGACGTAGCTTGGATGTTTTTCTTTGTTTTCTTGTATTTTTGGTTTTCCCAATGTAATTTTGTTTGTCTTCAGAAAATTCCAAGAAAATGAAATAAATATTTCATCATTTTGCACTCTTTCTAATTTTGTTATTTATTCTTCCTTTTCAGTCCTAATAATGCGGCTTTAAATAACATGACATGCTTGCGGAACTCATGCTCAAATCCGAACACGCCACCTAATCTGGAAATAATGAACCAAGAACCGGAATACGATGAAGAAGAGGCTTTTAGGGAAATAAATCGAGAATTGGAATATTTTGAGAATAAACCTAAGCCAAACTTGAATGACACCGAACCGGTAAATTTGGGAACTGTTGAAGAGGTCCGAGAGACCAAGATAAGTATCCACACAGATAAGAAAACACGAGATGCAATAATCCAAATCTTGTTTGAATTTAAAGACGTGTTTGCTTGGTCTTACGACGACGTGCCATGATTAGGAGCTGATCTAGTGGTGCACAAATTACCAATCTACCCTTGACTGTCGCCCAGTGCAACAGAAGCAAAGAAAGTTCAAGACTGACATCAGTGATAAAATCAAAGAAGAAATCACTAAGCAGTTAAAAACAGGGGTAATTCGAGTGGTACAATACACCACGTGGTTGGCTAATGTTGTGCCCGTGCCAAAGAAGGACGGAAAAACTCGAGTATGCGTTGACTACCGAGATCTGAATAAAGCAAGTCCTAAAGATAACTTTCCTTTACCAAACATCCACATCCTTGTTGATAACTGTGCCAAACATGAGATACAATCGTTTGTGGATTGTTATGCGGGATATCATCAAGTGTTGATGGATGAAAAAGACGCCGAGAAGACTGCTTTTACCATACCTTGGGGGACTTACCGTTACCGAGTCATGCCATTCGGTTTGAAAAACGCGAGAGCAACATACATGAGAGCTATGACTGCCATTTTCCACGACATGATGCATCAGGAAATAGAGGTGTACGTGGATGATGTGATCATCAAATCCAGAACTCAGGGCGATCATGTGCGAGACTTGAGGAAATTCTTTGAGAGGTTGCGGAAGTACGATTTGAAGTTGAATCCAGCCAAATGCGCTTTTGGAGTCCCATCAGGTAAACTTTTGGGTTTCATAGTCAGTAGAAGAGGTATTGAATTAGATCCCACAAAGATAAAATCCATCCGGGATTTACCTCCTCCCAGAACAAAGAAAGATGTAATGAGTCTTCTAGGCCGACTGAACTACATCAGTAGGTTCATCGCTCAGTTGACTTCCACATGTGAACCCATATTCAAGTTGTTGAAGAAAGACGCTGCAATCAAATGGACAACTGAATGTCAAGAAGCTTTTGACAAAATCAAAAATATTTGTCAAACCCTCCAGTCTTGGTCCCGCCAGAGCCAGGGAGACCTTTTTTCTTGTATTTAACAGTCTTGGAAAACTCTTTTGGTTGTGTCCTCGGACAACGTGATGCGACAGAGAAGAAAGAGCATGCGATTTACTACCTGAGCAAGAAGTTCACTAGTTATGAGGTCAAGTACACTTTGCTGGAAAGAACGTCTTGTGCTTTAACTTGGGTTGCTCAGAAATTGAGACACTACCTCCAAGCCCATACGACTCACCTCATTACTCGGTTGGATCCTTTGAAGTATATATTCGAAAAACCGATGCCCACCGGAAGATTGGCAAAATGGCAGATCCTGCTCACTGAGTTTGACATAGTCTATGTCACTCGCACGGCAATGAAGGCTCAAGCATTGGCACACCATTTGGCCGAGAACCCGATCGACGAAGAGTATCAACCATTGAATACCTACTTTCCTGATGAAGAGGTAAATACGACAGAAGTTGTTTCGGAAGATAGTCATGCTTGGAAAATGTTTTTCGATGGGGCGGTAAACGCTAAAGGTGTAGGGATTGGGGCAATCTTGATCTCTCCTGCTGGTCAGCATTACCCAGCTACGGCTAGGCTCCGTTTCTTTTGCACAAACAATACGGCTGAGTATGAATCTTGTATCATGGGCATGAACATGGCAATTGATCAGGGCGTTGAAGATTTGTTGATCATGGGAGATTCAGATATAATTATCAAACAATCTCAAGGTGAATGGAAAACTCGGGACGTTAAACTCCTCCCTTACCGACAGCACGTGAATATTCTTGGCAAGCAATTTGCATCAATAGAGTTCAGGTATATCCCACTATATCACAATGAACTAGCTGACGCACTTGCCACTTTAGCTTTAATGCTACCTTATCCGGGCAACGCCCATGTCAATCCCTTGGAAATTCAAATCAGGGAAAGCCACGGTTATTGCAATGCAATCGAAGAGGGACCAAGTGTCAAGCCATGGTACTACGATATCAGGAGATTTTTGAAAACACAAGAATACCCCGAACATGCTACTGGAGATCAAAAGAGGACCATTAGGCGACATGCAGGTGGTTTGTTTTTGAGCGGCGAGGTCATGTATAAAAGAACCCCAGATCTTAACCTCTTAAGGTGTGTTGATGCCGAAGAAGCAGGAAGAATCATGCACGAAGTACACGCAGGAGTATGCGGGCCTCATATGAATGGGTATGTCTTAGCCAAGAAAATCCTTCGAGCAGGTTATTATTGGATGACCATGGAGAAAGATTGTTTCGGTTTTGTCCGAAAATGCCATCAATGTTAGGTACATGGAGATCTGATTCATGCACCTCCAACTGAGTTGCATCCTATGTCAGCGCCGTGGCCATTTGTCGCTTGGGGAATGGATGTCATCGGTCCGATTGAGCCGAAAGCTTCAAATGGGCACCGATTCATACTGGTGGCTATCGATTACTTCACAAAATGGGTCGAAGCCGTCACTCTCAAATCAGTCACTAAGAAAGCTGTGGTGGATTTCGTACACCCAAATATTATCTGTCGTTTTGGTATACCTGCAACTATCATCACAGACAATGCTGCGAATTTGAATAGTCGTTTGATGGAAGAAATATGCGAGCAATTCAAAATAACGCATAGGAACTCCACCCCTTATCGGCCCAAAGCCAATGGTGTCGTGGAAGCAGCGAACAAAAACATTAAGAAGATTTTGAGAAAGACAATCCAAAGTTCTAGACAATGGCATGAACAATTACCGTTCGCCTTACTGGGATACCGTACTACAGTACGCACATCGGTAGGGGCAACTCCATACCTGCTAGTCTATGGGACCGAAGCTGTGATACCGGTAGAGGTACAAATTCCTTCACTTCGTACAATTGTTGAAGCAGAGGTTGAAGATAGTGAGTGGGTTAAGACTCGATTGGAGCAATTAACTTTGATCGATGAAAAGTGAATGGCTGCGGTCTGTCACGGACAACTGTACCAACAAATAATGGCTCGTGCTTACAACAAGAAAGTACGGCCAAGAAATTTCGAAGTAGGTCAGTGAGTTTTAAGACGCATTCTTCCACATCACCAGGAAGCGAAAGGAAAATTCGCTCCTAATTGGAAGGAACCATACATCATCAGGAAGATACTGCCGAGAGGAGCATTATACTTGGGAGACATGGAAGGAAAATACGCTGAAACAGTTGTGAATGCAGATGCTGTGAAAAGGTATTATGTCTGAATTTGCTTCGATGATGTCCTTACAAGTCGAAATGATTGAAGGCTTTTATTCCCGCTACCCAAACACTACCAACCCTTTTGTAAACCCTTTGAGTCGGTTACCTTTCTTTGGCTACCCTCTTTGGAATCCAAATCAAAAAAAAAAAAAAACCAAACAAAACAAAACAAAAACAAAGTTCCTGAACTACGTTCTGACTTGATTCCGAAAGGATACGTAGGCAACCTCTCCCTGAGGTTCAGTCACACCAAACCAAAAATCCCAGTTTCCCCAAAAATGAAACTGGGGCAGATGATATTGTTGATTCGGTTTAAGATCCGTCAAGATGATTCCAAAGTTGTAATTTTATCCACAATTCTTGTTACCCAAACCGAGTACAGGTCCTTCAAGATCGGTTGGATGCTGTGTAAACATCATTGTTGCGGTCCGAAGTTCCTGGAAGGAAAAGAAATAAAATGAGAGAGTCTTATTGGTGAAAACCTTCGGGCACCATAAGACGATGGAAGTAGAGAAATACAAAATGAGAGAGCCTATTGGTAAAAACTCGCAAAAAGTGCTATCTGGCGATGGTAAGAAGAGAAATGAGAGAGGTCGATTGGCGAAAACCCGCAAAAGTGCCCTATCAACGGAAAAGGTTTTCACCACAAGAAGTCCTGGCACGGCTCCTTATCTCGGAAACATAGACCCGTTTCGGTTCATAATAAAATGGGAGTTTGTGACGATCAAGCGTCTAGTCCGAGAAGCATGTCATGTTGGTTAATGTCAGCATATACCTCAGATAAGTCCTTCTTTTTTCCCCGAAAGGGACTCCTCTATCTTCGATACGTTTTTCCATTCTTTGTTCATTATTATTTGAATCCCTTTCGGTTTAATTTTAATTCTGAAACTATTACAAAGAAAGGCGACAGTACCGGTTTTACAGGACTCCGCCTGGTAAAGAAGAAAAGAAAAACAGCCTCAGTGGTGTATTGATACAATTCCCGATTGGATCGTAATGATCGATTGTTTCCAAAGAAACGGAGTTTAGAAAGGAAATGGAAATCAAAGACTAAGGTCTTAGAAGAGACGGAATAAGGCAGAAGGATAAAACCCACACAGAAAATCCTCGTGGAATCCTGGGAATGAACCCGGTCAGTTTGAAAAGAAGTCACCCCAAAGACAATTGGTAGCAGACTTCTCAATGGAAATGGGGAAACGATCAAGCAATGAAGATAATCAAGGCCACAAAGTCAACCACTTTTTCAACTGATAAAATGTTCTTTGTTGAAAACAAGTCTATTTAACTGTGCAAGAAGAAGGTACAACTCAAAGAAGTGAAGTACGCAAGCATTGAAATGGCTTTGGAACAAGGAAAACACATAAAAGGGAAGTTTCTTTTTAGAGCTTTATCTTATGCATTTGTTGATGGTTAAAAAGAAAGCCTAAAAGAAGGCCCAAAAGGGAGAATAATAGAAAACAAGATGAAAACTACAAAAAAGAGAATCAAATCATATCAGTCCAATATCTGTTTGGACCCCGGTCAGAAAAACCGAGGGTCTTTCCGGCCAGAAAGCCGTGAAACTTTTATCCCCGGTCAGAAAACCGAGGATCTCCCCAGTCAAAAAACTGCGGAGCCATTTACTTTAACCCCGGCCAAAAAACCGAGGGTCTGACGGCCAAAAAACCGTTAGACATTGTTTGAATTCCGGCCAGAAAGCCGTGAAACTTTTATCCCCGGTTAAAAAACCGAGGATCTCCCAGCCAGAAAACTGCGGAGCCATTTATTTTATCCCCGGCCAAAAACCGAGAGTCTAGCGGCCAAAAACCGTTAGACATTGTTTGAATTCCGGCCGGAAAGCCGTGAAACTCTTCTTCAAAGTCCCGACCAAGAAGCCGTGGAACGTTTATTTGTGAAACTATGATTTTCTTACCCAAAGAGTCTTTTTAATCACTTTCTGCGTGAAACTTTATCCCCAGTCAGAAAACCGAGGATCTCCCAGTCAGAAAACTGCGGAGCCATTTATTTTTACCCCGGCCAAAAAACCGAGGTTCTTGCGGCCAAAAAACCGTTAGACATTGTTTGAATTCCGGCCAGAAAGCCTTGAAACTTTTATCCCCGGTCAGAAAACCGAGGATCTCCTAGTCAGAAAACTGCGAAGCCATTTATCTTAACCTCGGCCAAATAACCGAGGGTCTGACAGCCAAAAAACCGTTAGACATTGTTTGAATTCCGACCAGAAAGCCGTGAAACTCTTCTTCCCGGTCAAAAAACCGAGAATCTCCCAGTCAGAAAACTGCGGAGCCAATTATTTTAACCTCGGCCAAAAACCGAGGGTCTGGCGGCCAAAATACCATTAGACATTGCCTGAATTCCGGCCAGAAAGCCGTGAAACTTTTATCCCCTGTCAGAAAACCGAGGATCTCCCTGTCAGAAAAGTGCGGAGCCATTTATTTTAACCCCGGCCAAAAAACCGAGGGTCTGGCGGCCAAAAAACCGTTAGACATTGTTTGAATTCCGGCCAGAAAGCCGTGAAACTTTTATCCCCGATCAGAAAACCGAGGATCTCCCAGCCGAAAATCGCGGAGCCATTTACTTTAACCCCGGCCAAAAAACCGAGGGTTTGACGGCCAAACAACCGTTAGACATTGTTTGAATTCCGGCCAGAAAGCCGTGAAACTTTTATCCCCGATCATAAAACCGAGGATCTCCCAGTCAGAAAACTGCGGAGCCATTTATTTTAACCCCGGCCAAAAAACCGAGGGTCTAGCGGCCAAAAACCGTTAGGCATTGTTTGAATTCCGGCCAGAAAGCCGCGAAACTCTTCTTCTCAATCCCGGCCAGAAAGCCGTGAAACGTTTATTTATGAAACCATGATTTTCTCACCCAATACCAAAGAGTCTTTTTAATCACTTTCTGTGTCACAACTAACTCACGAAAGTTTCCCAGCAAAACTGGGGCAGAAAAATTTCATTTGTTTGTTTGTTTTGTTGTCTAAATAGGTTTGACCTCGGGACACAAGGATCGAGATAACCTACAAATGGGACATCAATCCAGAGTGAAGAAAAGAAGAAAAGAACCAAAAGAAAATATTTCAAACGTTGGAGTAAACCAAGGCGCGGATTGCTCAGAAGATGATTGAAGTAACAAGCTTCGCCGACTCCGCTTCACTCAATGTTACAGAAATAAACAAGCACGTACAGCTTGTTGAGCATCAAGATTCAGATCGAGTTCTACAGCAAATCAGCTAAGATTCAAGATCAAGTTTTCAAGAGAATCATAGATAGGAATCTTGTAACTCGTAGTTTGATAGCATAGCTAGTTCAGATTTAATTTCTTTTGGTGTAATAAGGAGATCAGTAAGCAGTAAGCAGCAACATGCAGCAACGATAGCAACAGTAACAGCAAAGTGTCAGTCCACGGTAGTCCCAGCTACCAGAACTTCCCGAACTACATTGACCTGATTCCTGTTTAGCCCAGGATATGTAGGAAGCCTCCCGAAACAAAGGCTCGGTCAAAATCTTTTTAAAATGTCTTACACGGAATGCTCAAAACAGGCAAAAAATCGCTCGTATTTGCTCATTATCTTTGCACGAAAACTCTTCGATTTTACGCGCAAAGAGGGGCAGCTGTGAGCACGTGATTTTTGCCTTACATGAGAATTACTCCCAAAAAATCCAAAAAAATAATATAGATTTGTACGGTGCGTATTTTTGTGAATTTTCGGCAATCGTTTGCATTCGTATAAGCGTGATTATATATGTTTAAATTAATAAAAATACAAAAAATATGTCGTGTTTACATTTTTATCTAACTTTGAAATTAGGAGTAATTAATTTTATCTTACAAAATGAAAATAAAAAAAAATAAAAATAATTCATCTTTTTACATTTTTAGCATTTAAATGCTTAATTGTGTGATTTATGTTTAATTGATATTTAATTGTACGTAACGATTGTTAGTATAATTAGTATTAGTTAATTTGACTTGATTTTATTTAGTGTAGTTAGGATTTTTATTTTTATAAATTAGGAGTTAAATTAATTGAGAGGGAGGAAATAATTAAAACATGGTTTAAAATTCGGATTGGGCCATTTGAAACTGGACCAGTCCCAAATATTACACCCAAACCCGGCCAAGATACTCAACTGACCCGCCCGTCGCCCCAATACCCATCCCTTTTCAATCTGAGCCGTAGGATTCTTATGATCCAACGGCCACAGTTAATTCACGCATTTTAATTACCCAAAAAAACCCCAAAACCCCTGATACTCACTTCATTCTCCCAAACACGCCCCTCCTCTAATTCACTCAAATCCCTCCCCTGTAACACCGCCGCTGCCCACCGCCCTCCGCCTACCGGAAATCTCTCACGGCGGTTCCGGTAGGCCAAACACCACCATTTTAACACCATAGAATCCCCTAACCCCCCTCTACACGAATCCCTTAACCACTTGTCTCGAATCACTCCCGAATTCTTAGAATATCCGATCAAAAATTCGCCGGAATTTGAAAATCACCCCAAAACACCCAAGACTTACACCAAACACTCCCCCGACCTCCCTCTCATCGTAATCAACTTTAATTTTGTTCGAATCTTGCCCTAACTGTTCGAACCCCAAATCAAGATTTCAAGAACCCTAAAAATCCGAACTTTGGGTCTTCGTTTAAATTCAAGGGAAATTGAAGTCTAATAGAAATTAATTGGGATGTTTTCATTTGAAAACATCTCAATTAAAGTCCGTTAGACTCCAAATTCAAGTCCAAGCTCAAACGGCCCGGATTCTGTTTTGATTTTGATTTTTTAACTTCGAGGTATTCTTTCTTCTCTTTTCTCCTATCTTTGTTTTTCTTATTAGTTTTAATTCGCGTTTGTTATTTTATCCTTCTCGATTTTCTGCCTCTCTCCCTCAAAGACACTTTATTTGGTCAATTATTTTCTGTTTCGCGTATTTGATTGTGTATGTTGTAGGATAGATATTCGCTTCGATTAGCATCGTCGAATAATTAGATTCATATTTTTTCTGTTTTGTCCGAAAACCACGAATTACTGGTATTGTTCGTCGATTTGTTGTTTGTCGATTCTTACGTGTTGTGATTGACTTAACGAATGTCGTCGTTCAAATTCGCGAATTTGTTGTTTGAAATCCCGGGCAGTGGTTCATTGTTGTTTGAATTGGATTGATCTGTTTGTTGGCTGATTTTGTTTATTGAGTTAGCTACTGAGTTTGGTTCTAGCTGCATAGTTCCTATTAGTATTAATCAAGTATTGGTCATATCTCAGTTGATTTCTTTACATTTTTTCTTTTTGGTTTAAGATACAGAACTAGAATAAGGAATTTAAGGTTTGAGATTTAAAAATTTATGAAAAATGTGAGTTGGTCTGTCAGCTTGGGAATCTCAGATTAATTAAGAAGGAGTTTTGAGTTGTTTTAGCACTTTTGCTAGTGGAAAACCAGAAGTAACGTGTGATTCAAAGGAAATGAATTAAAATTTCAAGTTGCCCATACCATTTTAGTTTAATAATGGAAAGTAGCTTTTGTCAGTAGGTTATGATGGAAGAACATGTTGCTATTAGGCTGGAAAGTGGAAAACAGGGGAATAATATGGGGTTTTTCTGTTTGGTTTTAATTGATTAAAAATACTGCAAGAGGGCTGGAATTTTAACTATAAAAAGGAGAACACACTAAGAGAAAATATTCACAGGCAACACACATACACTCACACAGATACTCACTAAAATAACAGACACCAAGAATAAACACTGGCAGAATCTCTATAGTATTACTTACTAGAATCTCTGTAGTATTACACCAAGAGTTTTCTCTCTTCATTGCTTCAAATTCATTTTAGTTGTGAGGGAGGTACTGTTCTGTTAAGGTTTATCTTCCATCGAGAGATTGTGGAATTTCCTAATCACTTGTCTGTTTTTGTTGAGTCGAATCACTGGTGGTTTGTAGTTCAAAGTAGCATTTCAAGAAGCCTCGGGTCTAATTAAACTAGTTTTGGTAATAAGTTTAGTGGTCAGTTGACATTTCCAATTGTTTGTGGGGCATCTTCAAATCAAAACTGGTCTATCCGGGCTGTTTTGGGGTTTGTTGTTGACTGCTTCATCGAGTGTCCTGGGTGTTCGTTTGATCTGTCGATTTTCTGCTGTTTGGCACTCCAATTTGCTGTTGATTGTGTTGCTGCCAATTGCTATTTGGCACTTGCTGTTGCTGATTACTCACCTTTTCTCCTTCTATTTCCATTATCCAGGTACATATCTTTCACCTAAGCAATTTGGAAATGTGAGGCAAATGTATGAACTCCTCTTGGAATCAAGTGATGAAATAATACTACTTGTTTTCTTACCTGAAATTGTTCTAGTCATTATTAGCATTGATCTGTAAGCCTGTAGCATTCAGTTGAATTAGTGTTTGTTGATATATGTAGAATTATTTGTATAATTAGGATTATGGGAGCTATTTATCATCCATTAACATGATGCAATTTCATTTAGTGATTAGTTTGAGGTCGGATGTTAGTGAATATGATGAATTTGGGAAACTAAAAGGTCTTTCTTCATGGTTTGCAATTGCGCATTTGAACTGTGTAGACAATTAGTGCATGCTAATAATAAATGGAATTGATTTAGAATTTTCTAAGTTTACTGATAGAAAAATTGAGTTTAAACATGTGTTGTAGGGTTATTAGCATAAGCTTGGCATCTTCTAGCTTTGATATCATTTAAGTAGTTGTATGAGTTGCGTATTGAATTTTTGCCGGATTTGAATAAAATTAGGTACCTGATTATATGATAACTAATTGCAGTAACTGATTTCGAAATGCATATAATTTTTAGTAGATTGACATGTGAAATTAATTTGGAAGTAATGAGCATTTCCTTGTCAGAGGCATAAACCTCAGGGCTTTGATAAATGGCCCAAATGTCGGTATGTATAGGCCTGGCCCATTTCTGGTCGTTTGGTACTAACTCGGTAGGAGTTTGAGATTGCAAAAAATGTAACTCTTACATTTATGCTTAGTAATCCACTGTACATGTCAATAAAAATTATTTCTCTTTTAAATATAACGGGTCAATAAAGAAACGTAGTTATTTTAAATCGGCCTTTAAAAATAAAATATGAGACAAGCCTCACCCAATTAATCTTAACTATTTAAAATCAAGGTGTGCCATTAGTTGAATTCTTATGGTTCTCACGTTGAAAGTGCATAGTTGCTTTCGTCGCGCTATTTTAAAAATTAATTTTTTCTAAACTTGGGTGCATATTTATGTGATTTAAATTCAAATCTCAACGATGTTAAAATATGTCAAAATCACAGGTATAATTTATTTGACGTGATTCGAGACGTGTTTTAATAACGTTGCGATCATTCTTAAAATTAGATAAAAGCGGTTAATAGGTTTAAATTGCATTATGATGTGAACATGTATAAAAATCAGGAATATTTTAGCCATTTATAATAATTGAAGCGACCGTGCTAGAACCACGGGATCTGGGGGTGCCTAACACCTTCCCTCGGGTCAACAGAATTCCTTACTTAGAATTTCTAGTTCGCAGACTTCATTTGGAAAGTCGAAATTTCTTCGATTCGGGATTTAAATAAATCGGTGACTTGGGACACCTTAATTTATTCCAAGTGGCGACTCTGAAATAAATGGAATAATCCCGTTTCAAATATTGTCATTTAAATTGGAAAAACTCCCTTACGCTTCTACCCCCGGGTGGCGGGCGCGCCAAAAGGAGGTGTGACAGTGACTAGGGTCATGACAATGCATCAATTTAATAGTCAGTTGTTGCTCATCAGTGTCTAGTATTGTGCCATTGAAGTCCTGGTTCGAGAAGACCCAAATTTTATTGTTGACATTAGAATATACATGTTGCATACCAAGTTGGATTTTATAATAGTCGAGGTATTTGGTATCGAAGAAAGGTTATAGTATAGCAGTGAAAGAGAGGTTATGGATTTGTTTCAGAATTGTGAGTCTCTCAATGGATCTATGGGTTCTGATACCTCCTGCATTCCAAACTATTATACTAATCATTAATATATGGTAGTTTTCTTGGATTGTTAATTGGTATTGGGGACAGCTGCAGCTCTGCTTTATGTTAGTCTTGGTGATGGTTGTGTATACCTTGGTGACAACCCTTGGTTAGTAATGATCTGATCCTGATATTTCTCTCCATTGACGGCTTTAATAAGAAGATTCAAATGCTGGTCATTCTCATTGTATTCATCATTTCTTTTACTGCCATGTTCTTCTTCATCTTCTGAGAGGATTGGTCTGTACTCATCATTTTCTGGATACCTTATTCCTGATCAAGTGAAGCCAATTTGTCTTCAAATACAATCAATCTCTTTGCAGATGCGGGAATGAGGTTGCCATTGACACCTTTGTCTACAAGTAGCGGTTTCAATTCAGTAGGGTCAACTAGCAACTGGTGGTTTCCTTTTGAAATACCTCTGAATCTTGTTGAATTATTAAGGCTATTTCCTTTTTATTTAGAATTCTTCTTTTTTTTGAGCTGGGGTTATTCTTCTTTTTGCTTTTTGGTGGTGGTATTTCCATGACTTGTTGTCTACCAGTTCCTTTGCTTTGAATTAGAAACTCAGAATCTTCCTCAAAAATAACATTTACCAAGGGAATCTGGCCAGCAACATCATTAGTGGTAGAAGTGGCTAAGGCCAACCTAGGTTTAACCATTTGTGTTTTGGCAAATTCATGCAGAACATGTGGAAGCCCCCCATTTTTTGGATCCCCATCTCTAGTTCCTAAGGTTTCCTCCTGACCAACATCCATTCCTCCAAAGAATTCATCAACAGAAATACCAGGGGGTTATAGGGATTGGGTTGATTTTGGGCACTAGAATCATCACTCCTCTCCAATTGAGCTGGAGGATTGATGGAGCTCATACCTAATGGTGCATTGGCCTTTTGAGCATTATCTTTTAGTGGGTTCTGGTTTTGCTGAACATTAGTTTGTTTAACAATGTAGACTGGTTGTTGTTTTTTGGTATTATTCTGTGTAACTCTTTTGAATTTCCTATTCTTCTGTGTTTGTCATTCCTCTTGTGAATGGTTTGCCCATGAATTATGGTGTTTCTCCTTGTCATGTGCCGGTGTCTTTTGGTGTATGTCATGTTGTTATTGAGGAGTAATCTGCTTTTGCTGTGTGTTTTGACTCAATTTTTTTGGTGGGTGCTGTGAGGATTGTGCTTCTGCTATGGATGATTCATGGCGCATGTTTGGCTCATTGGTTGATGTATTTTCTTTCCTCTTTTGAATCTCTTCTTGCTTAGCTTTTTCTAGACATACATGAATTGTATGATTAAGATTTCTACAATATAGGCAATAGTCAGGAATACTTTCATATTGTATTTCCAACCACTGGCCATCATCATTTTTCATCTTGGTTGTCATTATTGCCCAACCACACATGTTGAGGTCAGTCTTTTGTCAAGTCAATTTGCATTTTTTACTTTAGCAACACTATCTCTTGTTTTTTTAAAAAGAGGCCAGATCAAGTA
The DNA here is from genome assembly GCA_032618575.1 of Nicotiana noctiflora. Lineage (NCBI taxonomy): Eukaryota > Viridiplantae > Streptophyta > Magnoliopsida > Solanales > Solanaceae > Nicotiana > Nicotiana noctiflora. The sequence continues at coordinate 205,704 of JASVEL010001307.1, read as the reverse complement.
ATACGGCCTTACCCACATGAGACAGCAATGGAGTGAGGATCTCATGTAATGGAGGTGGAAAGGTAACTCAGGAATAAGAATCTATAGTGGCATAATTGGGGAATCTTTATTGGGGCTAAATAGAGGAGTCCAAGCTTCAATTTACATCATTTGGCCTAGGATGTACATGAATTGCTTGTTCCACGTAGTTGCTGTCACGCCCCAAATCGAGGAACATGACCGGCGCCTGACCGGGTTGCCCCAGTCAAGCGGACCTGGGTGCCTTTCATTCCCACGCGTTACCCCTGTGTTGATTGTTTCTCATTAACCAAATATATTACTAATCAAAAATGATTTCACATTAAACAAATAAAACGATACGAGTGATTCATTAACAAGTTTGCGGTTTTTACAACGCCCGACATAACATAATGTATACATAATACTGGAGTCCCACAGTTTACATGTCTACAGAGCCTCTAGGATACAAGAAAGGGAATACAATACTTGCCAGTAACAAGGCTCCGGCTATACCTTACAAAACCAAAATGAAATCTAAACAAAAGTGGAATGAACCACACAGGGCCCCAAGGAAGAAAGGGGCTCACCAAAACGGGCAATGGAAGGAGAATGATACTACTGCCGATGAGCTGAAGTGCCTGCTACTGATCCACCTACAATCATAACACGAATGTAGCGTCCCCGGCAAAAGGGACGTCAGTACACTTGAATTGTAGTGGTATGTATGGACAAACTTTGTCCCAAGTAAACTCAAGCCATTAAATTACATCAACAATTAATTACGCCAGCCAACCATGTTTCCACATTTTCCTCATTTCAAATAATTCTCAACACAAAGCACATTCAAGGTCAACAAATAGAACAACAACCCATCAACAACATAAATTGCAAGTAGTCAAACATAGGGGCAATCAGTGCCCCCCAGGTTGCAAACTCTCCTGCTGTCTCCTTTCACAATTTCACATCATTGATTTTTGTATCAATTTTCAATAGCGATTTCGATCGCTTTCCATCCTTATTGCCCCCGACCACCCTTATTACCTCGGCCACCCTTATCACCCCAACCCACACCTTATTTCCTCATGTTGCGGCGCGCAACACGACCCCGCCTTACAGTTGAAAACACAACAATTTCAAACAGCAGATATGGTACTACACACAATTTCAACAAGTTCAAATAAGCAACTTACACATTGGTTCATGTTCTCAATTTCTTCTCAAGCCAATATCAAAACCAACTTACAAGTATTCCAAAATCGAAAATGCCCACATAATCATGTTCAACAATTTACCACAATTAAGGTGTTTCAAATTTCTTCCACAATAAGCCAAATATGCCATCACAAGCATTATTCCCAATTCTTTACCAATCTCGATTACCTTTTTATCTTTCAATTCATATTTCATACCATACCACACGTAGTTCAACATCAATCGAATGCTCAACAAGGAAATCAAAGAATTACGTAAAATTTCTTAATTTAACACATGCCAAAACAATTCGCACACATTTGGGCAATTTACAAGAATCAAAATTAGCCATACATACCTGGTGATGATTTTTCTTCCTACTTTATGCTTACCCAAGATATCCTACTCTTGCCAACCTTGTTCTTGAAGACTCTTACTTCTACTCACTTCTTTTTACTAGAAATCAAGTTCAATAATCATGCATGAGTGCAAAAATTCTATTTTCAAAAGCTATTATATGCAAACCTCTCTTTACCCAATTAAAACTGAAAGTCAAAGAAAATAGTTAGGGTTTTTACCTTGAAAAGATTTGGGGAAGTTGAATCCTTGACCTAAGATCCCTTGGAATTAAGATAGTTGGAACAATCCTTGAAGATGAAAGATTTCTCTCTCTAAAAACCCTTTCTTCTCTCTCTAATTTTTGGTAAGATGATATGATAAAATGAAAAAGAAGTGTGTTATATTAAAGAAGAGATCGGGTCAAAATGTTACAAAAATCTGGGCCGGGGTCAATTATGCGGTGCACTATGCGACCGCAGAATCAACATGCGGTCCGCATAGTGACCGCAGAATTGCCCCAAATTTTACACAAGTTCTGTTAAGGAATGCGGCCAGAATGCGGTCCGCATGCTTGATCTGCGGTCGCAAAGTGCACCGCAGATTTGACATGCGATCGCATATCGACCGCACTTTTGACACAATTTTTGGGAAACTCTCTGGAACGTTTTGCGCCAAGAATGCGGTCCGCATGTCAGGTTTGCGGTCGCATTCTTGACCGCATATTTGACATTTTTCGGAAAAATTAATTCTCTACATTTTTGAAACTTAAATCACTACCAAGGGTCCGAACCGCGGCGAGCTTGATTCTACGCATTCCTAACACATTTATTCGGACCATGACACCATAGCTACTAGGTTTTATGCACAAAATTTTTACGGGGCCTTACAGTTGCATCATCATATTCATTGTCTAAATCAATATAGACAGTCTTGGAGTTGATGTGAGCAACCTTAACTCTTCCCTTGAGCACTCTATGGTCTACAAAACGTATTCTGATGACTTCCATCCTAGGCATGATGTTTGTGAACTTCCCTACCACAGTAAACTTACAACTAGTAGCCATAGTGCCCATGTAATCTTTTATTTCGAAAACCACAGTAGGTCTGCCATGTTTGGTGATGAGTTTTAGTGGGGTGAAGTTAATTGGTGTTCTCTCGACTTCAAATCTGGCCTTGATCTTTATAGCATATGAGTGTCGGACTGTGGGAGGAGATGGTTCAGTGATGTTTGGTGGTTTTTTCCCTTGGTATTTGGGAGCTATGACATTTGCATTTGGGGGGAGGGGATACCATATTAGTAACAAATGTTACTTTTGGGACTTGTTTCTATGGGATTGTCTTCTTAGGGTGTTTATCAAAGTTAGTTGATATCTTATGGAGACTATATCTAGTGTTAGAGACAAGCTTTTTAGGTTGTTGCGGGTTCATTTGGGTCTTCAGTTCATCATTTCTTTGGCTTCTAAGTCAGCACCTTCTATAGGTCCTTTATTCTTGGGATCATGATATTTGGAGGGGGGTTGTGAAGGAGGAAATTGAGGTATTGGGAGCAAGGTTTTGGTCAACAATAGTTATAGAATTAACTAGATCACAAGGCTTCATCAGGAAGTCAGACTGGGTGGTAAATAAGGTGTGATCATCACTCTGAATAAAGTGAACTTGTGATTTTCCTGAGCAATTAATAGGCTTACCACTTGGAGGTGTCTGAGAATCCACAAGATTGATTAGGAAATCCTAAGAACTCATCTGGGCATTTGGTCAAACACCTGTCAACTGCAAGTTTGTAGAAATAAATTTTGGGAATGTTGTAGAGATTGGCTCGATGGAAATTGGGTATGAAGGGTGAGACACAATCTCCTGAGCCACATGCATTATTTAGCATTGGTATTGTGTCAATTGGAATTCCTGAACATTCTCTCCGACCAAATGGTGAATAACTGGGCACTTTGATTGATCTTGGGGACCAATTCCCATGGTGGATTGATCTGAAACATTGCATGCATATGTCTTAGATGTTGTGGAAGGCTATCCAATGGATAGTTAGCTACAATTTGTCTTAGAACTGAGGTTATCATTTCTTCGAGCACTTAGACTATTTGCACTGGTAGATTTTTTTGTTCTAAAATTGACGATTGTGTTTGATACCCATGAGAAATTGGGGTTGCAGTTAGCTTCTCCTTATCAATGCAAGGATTTTGATAATGAGATTTCCCAATTGAGCACTAGGAGCACAAAACACCATTTCTATCTTGACGTCGATCTACAACTCAGTGAAGATGATGTTTCCCATGGTGGCACCCTGAGCATTCGTTGAAGAATGATTTTTTGGTCCAGTGTCCCTTTTCTCCAACTAACTTCAGTGCCATTTTTGGTTTCTAAAACAACTTGGAAAATATTTTGAGAGGAAAATAAATTGTTAAGATTCATATTAGATTGGTCTGGTGTCTTTCCACCATCGGGTGGACGGGTTGTGGCCATGACCGATGAGCTAATTTGCAAAATTTGGCTTACTTTTTAGAGAAAAAGGGGTGTTATTCTTATTAATTCATCTTCCATTTCTAAAGATTTGGGTTGTAGTCTGAACTGTGTGAGATAACTTCGGAATGGAGTTTCGTCGATTATGTTAGCTCCGTTGGGTGATTTTGGTCTTAGGGATGTGTTTGGATTGTATTTTTTAGGTCTGTATCTTATTTAGGCTTGAGATGGAGAAATCAAATTTTTGGAGATTTGGACAGATAATGGAATTTTTTATTTTAGGGTCGGAATCTGATTCCGATATTTGAAGTAGCTCAATAATATTGATTATGACTTGTGCGGAAAATTTGAGGTCATTCTGATATGGTTTGATATGTTTCGACATCGGTTGTGGAAACTTAAAGTTTCAAGCTTGTTAAGTTTGGATTGGAGGGTGATTTGTGTTTTTAGTATTGTTTGATGTGATTTAAGGGATCGAATAAGGTCATATAATGTTTTACGATTGGTTGTTATGTTTGGTTGACGTCACTGGGGCCTCAGTTGTGTTTTAGATGCTTAACAGGTTGAAATTTTGACTTACGCAATTGCCGAAGATTTCCGATGCTAGTGTAATCGCTGCCTGCAGAGTGGTCACCGCATGTGTGAGCTTGTAGAAGAGGGACTTGGATCTCAGAAGTGAATCAAGGTGAGCGGAGCAGAGTTTGCTGGTGCGATTTTTTTACCGCACCTGCGATGGTCGCAGAAGCAGGGAGTAGGGCTTATGTGCAAACTTGATTTTGCAATTGCGATGTAATTTGCGCACCTGCGACATGTGTAAATGTGGTTAGTTGTCACAGAATCAGAAGAAGTTGGGGTAAGTGATTTCCGTAGGTGTGGTGTTCTAGTTGCAAATGCGGTACCACAGAAGCAGGTAATGACCGCAGGTGCAGTTTAACCAGCAGAAAAAAGGGAAAAATCGAGGGTTTGAATTCATTCTTCAATTTTGGACTTAAGAGCTTGGGCTTTTTTTTTTGAAGGATTTTAAGAGGAAGTTATTGGGTAATGATTCTTAACTCATTTTTGGTTGTATTCCATTAGTCCATTTTTTCATCCTTTAATTAGGGATTTGAGTTTAAAAAATTAGGAAAATTTGAGAAAAGTTTTTAGGTTGAATTTTGGGATTTTGATCAAAAATTTTATGTCGGATTTGAGTAAATTTGGTATGGTTACACTCATGAGTGAATGGGTGTTCATACTTTGTGACTTTTACCCGATGTTGAGACGTGGGCTAGGAAAGGATTTTTAGGCTATTTTCCAATTCTTGTGTTAGCTTGAATTTCATTAGCTAGATTACTTTTTGTACCTATATTTATGTTATATAATTGGTTTTGACTAGATTTGGACCATTCAGAGTCTGATGTTCGTGGAAAGATCATTGTGACGTATTAATTAGCCATGTTCGAGGTAAGTGTCTTTCCTAACCTTATGACGTATTGTCCATTTTTTATATATGAGCATCATGTACTTGAGGTAACAAATGTGTATGCATGCTATCTATTGAAAAACTCCATTTTCATTAAGTGAAATATCTATTTTCCTTTAACTGAACAACACTAGCATATGTAATTATCATGTTTAGTTTAGAATAACATGTCTATGTGTCTTAATTGCTTATCTGAACTTTGTGCAGCATGCTTAGTAAATTTCCTGCTTCTTCATTGACTTGTACTTCATCTAAATTGTAGGTTTTCTGTATTGTTGTTTTAATTCTATTGTTTGATCTACATAATTAGTTTAAGACAACGGAACGGTATTTCGGTAGATCTCCATGCACATTTACTTCTAGACTACAAGACGGTATGTTAGGAGATCCCCTGTTGTTATCGCTATGTACTGAAGTTGTCATCTATGTTTTCATTCTTGTTTGATTTCAACATTTATTTTACCGCGATATTGCATTCTTTTCTTGTTTATTTATACATATACCAGTAGGGTTATGACCTGAGCTTAGGCTTGGTAGTTTACTTTGGGACTACAAGACTATATCTCGGGAGATCCCATGTTGTTATCTCTGTGTACTGAAGTTGTCTTCTATGATATCATTCTTGTTTGATTTCACCCTTTATTTTACTGTGGTATTTCATTTTATCTTGTTTAGTACCAATAGGTCTCTTACCTGAGGGTTAGGCTTGGAACTTACTGGGTACCGTTGTGGTGTATTCATATCCTTTTCTGTACATGTTTTTCGTGTACAGATCCAGGTATCTCTTATTAGTCGCATTATCCGTAAGGCGAGACAACTTTAGAGACTTCAAGGTATATATGCCGCGTTCATAGACCTTGGAGTCCCTTTCTACACTTCTCCATGTCAACATTTATTGTATTTCCTTTGTTTAGACTCTAGAGTATAGAATTGCCAGTTTATTTCTGTAGTTTGTGACTTGCAACATTCCGGGTTTTGGGAGAGTTTATGTACTTTTTCGAGAGTGATTATTGTATATACCGAGAGGCATATCATCTCCTAGTTTGAATTTACATGTTAGTCGATAGCTTTCATATTTTCGTCTCTTTTTTCACAAATGTTAGGCTTACCTATTCATAGAGACTAGATGCTGTCACGACGGTTCACGGAGGGAGAACTTGGGTCGTGATAATTTTGAAAGAAAATCTCTTCGAAAAATCGAGCTCTAGGTTGTTTAGGGTTGAGAGTTTGAAGGAAATGAGCTAAATCTCATTTCCCTCTTTTACCCAACTATAGTTATGGCAATTGCGACACATAGTTCACAATTCCGATGATCACAAAAGCGATCAACCCTTAAAATGTAAAAAAGACATTAAGCATGTTTGTGTCGCAAATGTGATAATTGTATCTCAAATGCGAACCCAAGCAGTCCGCAAATGTGAACAATAATTTCTAAAGACAAACAGCACCAATGTCACGACCCCGGTTCCCCCTAGTGATGGTACCTAGTCTCAACGACTAGGTAAGCCTAAATTGCGGAAGAGAAACCAAAATTTGCGGAAGTAAAACAATTTAAAACAGAAATAAGAAATAATTATTGAATAAATGTACCGCTCGACGTACACCATATTTAACTCTTAAAACCAACACATAAATGCAAGACCAAGAAAACCATGAATCACAAGCTATGAAATACTACATAGCTCTAACTCTAGAATGTCTAACGAGATTGGAAATACAAAAGGGCTAATACTAAACAACAAGAATAGAAAGAGACTGCTCGATCTGCGGACATGGCAGCTATACCTCGAAGTCTCTATAGCAGTCGCCTTGCCTCAGGGGTAGAAAGACTGAGTCAAAGTACCTGGAACTGCACATGAAAAACATGTGTATGAAGGGCATGAGTACACTACAACGGTACTCACTAAGTACCAAGCCTAACCTTGGTTGGGTAGTGACAAGAAAGGTCAGGGCCCTACTGAGGTTAGATAAGATATAAGATTTAACAGTGTGAAATAAGTAGTGTAAATACGTAACACATATTATGAAGAACGACAACAACTATTACAGAGGCAAATAAAACAGAAAAAAAGAATACCGCTCAACTCCAAGATAACAACCGGGGATCTCCTAGGATTAGTCCCCAAATATAAATATCAACAATCGAGGACCTCCCAGGATATCTTCCTGTAGTCCCCAAATATAAATATCATATCTAGTGGATCTCCTGGTTGCAGTCCCATAGTCTAACTCATACATGTACGGAGATTTACTGATACCACATCCATAGTCCCAATATAATTACTTAGTACTGGGGAATCTATTGGGTATAATCTTGTGGTTCCAATGTAAAAGTGCAAGGGGATCTCTAGGCATGCAATTCGGTAGCACCAAAGTAAACATACAGGGGTGCTCCCGAGATATCCTCCCATAGTCCCAAAGTAAAAGTGTAGGGGGATCTCCCGAAATACCATTCTGTTGTCCCAAAGTAAATACATAGCAACAACAAGAATTCAATCAAATCAATTTCATATCAAAATGAAGCAAGTAATCCTAACCTAGCATGGTTCACGTAATACAACTAAGGCATATAAGGCAAATAGAGGAATTTAGTCAAGTCGACATGTTTCTCTAAGCTACAACAGGTTTAATGTTCAAATAGTATAAGCAAGGAAAGGAAGAACACAATTCAAAGCTATTTTTAATGAAAAACTGGATTTTCCATTAACTAGCACAAGTACGCGCTCGTCACCTCACGTATGAGGCATTTCAACTACCACAATATCAGTCCTAAGGGGAAAGATCCCCCATACAAAGTTAGACAAGCCACTTACCTTGAAAAAAGCTCAAATCAACCCCAAAACCACGCTTTTCCACGAGTATCCGACAAATCCATTCAGTTCAATTTTTATAATGTAAATAATACTTCAAGAAGCTGATTCTACAATCAAATTCTAAGCTAATAAGCAAAATTATGGTAAAATAACCAAAATGTCCCTCAAGCCCACGTCTCGAAATTGGATAAAAATTTTATTTTTAGAATCCTCACGTTCACACGAGTCTATTCATATAATAATCTCTCTAATCGGATGTCAAAACCCAATAATTCGGCCTATGAAGTTTATCAAATATTTCATACAAATTTTGAAATTAAAGGATGAATTCATGTTTGGATTAATGGGGTACAAGAAAAAATGAGTCAAGAATCGTTACCCAATCGATATCTATGAAAATCCCTCAAAATCTCGCTCAAATTCGAGCTCCCAAGCTTAATTTTGATAAAAATGGCTAAACCCTCGATTTTAAAACCTTATATCTGCCAGACGTGTTCTTCTTCGCAATCATGAGCCTACTATGGTGAAAAAGATGCACAAAAGTCCTACTGGAGAAATTCCTCTTTCGCAAACACGAGCTGGACTCCCGAACATGTAGCTTACACGGGAGACCCTATGCGAACGCAGAGACCATGTCGCGAACGAAGACCAATGGATCCTTACCTTCGCGAACGCGGGACATCATTGCGAAAGCAAAGCACATTTCAGCTGCTCCACCCAGATACTTTACGCAAATGCGAGACCCTCTTGCAAATGCGATGAAGGTTTTCCCTACAACACAACAGCAGAAAACCTGCAATCTTTCCAAGTCCAAAAATGGTCCGTTAAGCATACGAAACACACTGGAGACCCTAGGACGTAGACCAAACCTTCCAACCAGTCCTAAAACATCATTCAAACTTTTTCCAACCTTCAGAAAGCTCAAAGCAACATCAAAAAGTCTATTTAACCATTGATTCAAGCCTAAGAATTCCAAATTTCTCAAAATATGCTTTCAATCAAAAAATTTACCAAACCTCGTCCGAATGACCTAAAAAGCACGCACATCCCATATGACATAATGAAACTATTGCAATTCTCAGAATTCTGTTCCGACCCTTTGATAAAAATCTCACTATCGAACCGGAAACTTTAAAAATTCAACTTTTGGCATTTCAAGCATAAATTAACTACGAACCTCCAAAACACAATTTGAACATGCTCATAAACCCAAAATCACCCAACTGAACTAACGGAACCATCGGATTTTGCATTTCGAGATCGTCTTCACACTATTCTAACTATGGTAAAATTTCCAACACTTAAGCTCTAATTAGGGACTAAGTGTCCCAAAGCTCTCCGAAACTCAAAATCGGACATCCCGGCGAATCAAAATAGTTGAAATAAACTTGGGGAAACCAGTTAATAGGGGATCCAGACATATATTCCAAAAACGACCGGCCAGGTCATTACATTCTCCTACACTTAAACATTCGTTTTTCCTCGAACGAGCACAATAACATACCTGAAGTGAAGCTGCTCATGGCTCCAAACTGTTGAGCAACGCACTAGATCTCAAAAGGACCAGTCGGGTCATTACATCCTCTCCCACTTAAATATACGTTCGTCCTCAAATATTCAAAGAACTATAGGGTTGTCCGAAATCACTTGTTAATACCTCGAGCACATACAAGTTCTACCACAACTCAGCTGGGTACCTTAGCTCGATCAATCTGAAGATATCCTTTTTCACTTAAGGAAATAAGCCATAGAGCCTAATTCCTATATCCAGAATTTTCTGCATGTTCCAACATACATTCACTGTATCAATAACTACTAGAGGCACCAAAACATGATTGCATACCTTAGCTGAATTCACACCTTGCACCACTTTACTCACAGGACCACAATATCTTTCTTAGATCAATTAGTCGAAATTCCACTAATTTGATGCTCCCATTTCACCTCATGACCTACATAGGTATTGCTCTAACTCTTACAATACCACCAAGACGGAAGAGGTGTGTAGAAATTCATACCCACTGTCGAATCAACAAATCATTAGGTCTATACTCCTAATAAGAACCATCACCTCATTCTGAACCAAATAATGGTCTTAGCTCCTTAATATACTTCATATAACCATATTGGACTGATCCTATGTCTGATGAACTCATCTCACCAAGTACAAACTGCTCAGGCAATAAGCTACCCCAGACATGATCAAAAGTCTCGTAAGATGCCAAAATGTGCCAATATGCTATAAACTCAAACATGACAAAGGGAAAACAAACTCCAGAAGGAACTACTCATCTCAGACACTAATGTGAACTTTCCTTTAAATATAGGAAGCAAGACATACAAAAATAGCATATAGAAAACTATACTCAATATCATACTGTTGCGGCATGCAAACCGGTCCAAATAACATACCCATGGTGGAGTGCCACCCGATCCACACATATAATTCACATAAAGAGATATACATCAAGGTAAACTATCGGTCACAAGCACTCTAAGTGCATAATACCATCCCTTTGGAGACATATAGTGCCATAGGCTACAAAGCTCAAACACAACTAAGGTACGATATACGATCTGAATCTCGAGGGCCATCCTGCTCATATAACATCATCTTTAAGCGGAACCTTAACACATAAGAATCAAGCCATCTCACAAATCATACGACGTAATATATTATTTCATGAAATAGCTGACGACGAAATAGTACCCTGACAACTTGTTCAAAGCAGAGCATTGCTGCAATGAATGCATCTGGCCTAATATAAAGTCCATATTCACATTTAGATTCATCCACAGACCACAAGCTAATTCTAATCACACTGAACTAGGCTAATAACCTTTTGAAGGTCCATAATAACCTTCTTTTTCTCATAACACACAAGAACTATCATCATAATTGAGTCAATCCTCCACAATTCACAACCCAATAAGTTGAGTGCCCTCCAAGAATATAATCTCATATTAATGATATCACCACTGTCTTCATACTTGGTTTAAATCTTCAATTAATCAAGTGACTACATGCCACACTTATATAATCTTCCTATGGGGCACGCTCCCATGACCTTACGTAACAGACAACAAATATGTGTATCCATACCACCAACCATACTAATGCTGAGAAGCATTCAAGAATCCATAACTAGGATGCAAGGACTTTTTCGTAAAAAAACAATCTCATGTGACACTAACGACAATGCCCACTTACTTTAAACATCGAAACTCCTTTATTCCTCATTTAAGCTCACGACATCCTTATCAACATCGAACTACAACCTTGATCCTCACTTCAAATTCTATACCACACACTGTACCAACGTGCTAATATATGATAGAACATGATTTTCATCATATCTACGTAACCACTAATAGATTAACATTTCATCATCTAAAACTTTTAACTTAAATCATTTCAGGAGAACCATAGAAACATACATGTGAATTCTCATAACCGTAGAATATGAAAATCTCTAAGTAGTGGTATAAGCCACCATACCCCTTCCGGGATCCATCTATGCATGACAGGCCATAACAGTAGAAATACTTCTGAATAACATCAACTACAGCAGTCGGCAAATCTCACACGTGTCGTCACAAATCAATGCATAACTTGATCACTTTGAAGGAAATGATCACTACCACCAATATGCCACTTCAACTATGGCTAACCAATCTACCTTCTTCCAAATTAATTCTTGATTGCCTTAGAAATAATAATAACTCCATTCAACACATAACACACTCCATCCGCACTCATCCCAAGTGAACTTGTATCATGAGAGCATGTTGTCTCAAATCCCACGAACCATTTCATACCTCCCAAATGCTACACTGAGAGTCAAAACATCATAGAACATTTTGGGCACCCTCTCATAAGCTTTTACAAAGCTTGATTCTTAACTGCACCCATAGGCTCGAAATTGTTAGGCACCATGCTTTAGCTCTTGAATTCACTAGGAACAGATTTGAGAGCCCCCCGCTATGCCTTCCCTTTAGGTGAAACCTTTGGTACCTAATCTTGCTTTGAAGATTTGGACAGAACCATTTGTATTGTACTTTCTCCTAATGACCCATTTACAAGTTATAAGCTTTGATCCAATAGGAATATCAACTAAAAGCCAAGTGTTGTTGGATGTAATTGAGTCTATTTCATCATCAATGCCTTCTTGCCAAAAGGTAGCATCTCTAGAAGACATTGCTTCTTGAAACGTCTTCGGGTCTTCTTCAATATTCAATACTTGATTACAAACATTTGTCCTATCTCCTTCAACTAGAAATACTATAAACTGTGAAGAAATAAAATCAGAACCAAGATATTTTTCTTTTCTTATTCTTTGGCTTTTCCTTAGTTCTATGTGCATATCATCACTTCTTTCTTTATTTGTAATAATTTCAGAAGGTGAGTTAGCGTTGTGAGCACGTGATTTTTGCCCTGAGCAATTAAGTTCCAATATATATATATATATATATATATATATATATATATATATATATATATATATATATATATATATATATATATATATATATACAAAAATAATTTTTGTTTGTAATTGTGTGATTAAGTTGAAATACCAGTGTTTTTGTTTGAAAATAAAATTGAAATGAAATTACAAAAGAAATCAATTGGAAAATATCATAAAAATGTTAAAATTCAAAAAATCAAGTAAAATGCAAAAATATCGGAAAATAAAAGTAAAATGGCAAAAATACTGGAAAATTAAGGGAAAATCAAGAAAAATAGAAAATAAAGGAAATATAGCAGTTTAAAATAAATATAAAAAGAAAAATATAAAATACAAAAAGAAAATACAAGAACTAAATAAAAATACAAGTCAAAATACAATATATAATATGAATTTGGGCTAAATATACAAGGGAATACATGTACCAAGCCCAAAATACACTAGGCCCAAACGAAGTAAGCCTGGTCTACCCAGGCTTATAATCGAACGACATCGTACCAACCAAATAAATCCAAGCCGTTGATTATTTGAATCTAATGGACCAGATGAAGCGGTTCCTTTATAAACTAAACGACGCCGCATATGGAGTTAATCCTGGTCATCCAGTATAATTGATCAAACGGATGAGAGCAATGTCTCATTAAAGCCAAACGACGTAGCTTAGATAAATTAATCCCAGCCGTCCAAACATATTTTCCAACGGACCTAAGGAGATCTTTCATTAAACCATACAACAACATTTTGAGGACCAAATAATCCTGGCCATTAATTTGATTTAATTCAACGGCCAAGGATCAAAATTGTATAATCAATATATATCACACCCTTTCCGTTAATTTAGTCATTATACACATATACACATCCATAAAAAACCCTAGCCGCCTCGAGACTCACCTTCTTCCTCCTCCAGTCTCATGGAGACCACCGGAAAGCCATGCCTCAGCCGTCGTCTCCGGCTCAGGCAAACCTCAAACACCATCTCCATTACCCAAAAAACCTTCAGGCCACCATAAATCTCGACCAAAACTAACAACCTCCCTGTTCTTGAAACTCCGATCGCCGAAACCCTAGCTGGCGACCTTACAAAGTTTGAACCAAGGCCTCACATTAACACCTTTGAACCATTTTGTGGGGATCTACCACCCCATCTGGGTGGTTTCCCTCGAATCACCCTCAAACGTGTCGAATATCAGAAAAACACTCACCGAAACCCTACTCCGACGAGTACCAAAATTAACCCCCACCCCTAAAATACTACACCAGGTCTCCAGATCACCCCCATACACACCAGACCAAACGTCTTTAGAGTTCTGAAAATCTAGAAAAATGAAAAGAAAGAAAGAAGAAAAGAAAGAAAGAAAAGGAAAAGGAAAATAAAAAAGCCCGAAAAAGCTAAGTTCCCCACCTCTGTTTCTATTCTTGGTTGCTATATGTTTTGAAAAATGTTTCTTTATACGTTTTCTGTGTTTATTTGAGCTTGTTTCATATGCATGTTTTAAAAAATGCAAATCTATCTCTGCTTGTTCATGCGAGCCTTGAATCTTACACATGCCTAAGTTTTCTAAGTGTTCTTAGAGTTTTTGATATTAACTACGCATGAATCATGTGATAATCAGTCTGTTTTATGTGTTTGTTCATTATATTCTGTCTCGATTGAGTCTTGGTTAATTGGAATTCAACCATTATCAAATTTCTCCTCTGAGTTCTGATTAATTTAAAATTAAATCGTGATTAAGGCTATATGTGCAAAACAACATAAATCTGGCTATATTTGCAACTTGATTCGTATGTGAGTTCATTCTGAACTTTTGAATACTAATGTTATTTGGGTCAGGATTTGTGGCTACGTTTGTGAGTCAAGTCTGAGTATTGATTCAGTGGCTATGTTGATTAATTGGCAATGCTTTTGTTAATTGGCTATGTTTTTAATAAGTGGCTATATTTTAAATAGTGGTCATATTTTGATAAATGGTTATGTTCTAAAAGGTGGCTAACAATAAAAGCAGTGTGGTCTAAACTAGTTAAATCTTAAAGGTAAGACTTAAGGGGGTTATTTGTTAAATAATTACTTACCCTAGTTCTGCCATACCTAAGGCAGGTCGGGTAATATTGATTAAATACAAAGGGTAAAAAAGGAATAGTAAATGGCATTCCTGATGATTAAATAGAGCCTATAAGGATATAAATAACTTTAAAGCTTGGTATTTCTGCAATTACTTAGAAAATAAAGGGCAGACTAGGTAGAACTAAAAGGCAATAGTGTAATAAATCATAGCAAGTGAGGGCAGCCAGGTCAAAACATGCCTAAAAGAACCCAATAGAATTGCCTAGAACCTTCTAGCAGGGGTTCTAAGGCATTTCGATACAATTCTAATAGTCTATACTGCAAATAATTAAAAGACTAAGGGGAGGGAAATAGTTATTTGAAATTTCCCCCAAAATAACTTTATAAATAGGCCTCTAACAAGCCTGAAAAGGGGCTGGATTTTGAAAAAAAAAAAAGATTATTCTAGATTTTGGAAATATATAACTAAGGGTGACACACATTGAGGAAATCTGATTAACTTGAATGTTGTTCTGGGATTTCGGTGGGTCGATCCTTCATTAAATCATCTCGACTTTGCTGGATTCCTTGATTCTACTTGGGTTGATTTGCTGGGTTCCATATTTGGGGTTTTTGGTAGCACCGTTACTGTGATTGAATTGTCTCATTGCTATTGTTGTATTGTTGCTATTGGTTGCTGACTATTTTTCTTCTCTAAAACTCTAGACTCATTAATTTGTTTTGAACCAGGTACACACTTTTGACCTGAAGTTGTAATGAACTGCTGATTGGAGAAAATGATATACAATTTTGTTATATGAATTTTCATGTACTTGTATTCTATTATGTAGTTTAGAAGTATTTAGATGTCTGTAATTCATCTAGGATCTAGTTGTAATAATTAGTAAACTAGAAATATGTTTTGACTTGATAACAGTAGGATAAACTAGCTAAGTAAGGAATTATCACCTAAAACTAAAACCAGCTAAAACAAAGTTAATACACTTAAATTCATAACTATTCTGAAATTAGACATGTAATACTAATACTTAAATATTTTCGTTAACCATGTTCTGAATCAGCATCAATTAATTCGAAAAGCGTGAGTAGCAGAATTTTAAATCGTGATTACTATTATATCACTGTTGAAAATAGTTTAGCTACAGAACTCGTATTAGTTTGTTGTGATATGGTGACCTGAATGTGGTTGTAATAATAGTGGAAATTCAAGCATGTCTAGTTGAAACTTAGAATACTGTTTTCAGTTTAATGAGAGCAATAACAACTCTGTAATAGTGTCTCAATTAATAGATAGTTCATATATCCATACTCTATTAATGTAGCAGTTAAAAAGTAACAAGTCGAATAAACTAGTGTTGATACTTTTAGTTAATGAACAATATCGAAATCAATAAGGATCAAATGTAATTTGCAATTATTTGAAATAGTTAACGGTTAATATTAAATGGTATTCGTTTGGGCCTCGCCGTGAATACAGACCCAGATTTAATTGACATGGCATTAATGCCTTGGGATAGAAACGAAATGATAGCTGGAACCAAGCTATCCAACTGCACCTGGGTTCAATAACATGAGGAGGCCTGGATTTCAGGCCCAATAGCATATAAAAGGGGCCTGAATCCCAATAAATGATGATACGAAAAAATGACATAAAATCTGAAACATTTATACCTAAGAAAAAAATAGAAATAGAAAAACATAGTATACTTAGGAAAAGTCCTTAATAAAAATGGAGATGAATCTCGCTAAATCATACAGGCATAGTTGTGGGGCCCTCCATAATTTCTTATAAAAATGTTAGAAATTGGAAAGACCGTTTAGAAAATTCCATGGTTTCTCCCAAAAATTAACAAGACGTAGACATCTTAGGGCACGATTAATAAATATATATTCCTAATATGAGTGCACATTTATGTGACTCAAATCAAAATCCTGACGAAGCTGAAATGCATCAAGGTCACAGGCGTACTGATTGCGGTGTGATTCGAAATGCATTTTAGCAACGTCGCAAAAATCATAAAATTAACCAAAGCGAAACATCAATAGCATTCGAAACTAAGGCATATAAGGAAATCAGATATTCAAATATAGCAGTTGAGCGACCATGCTAGAACCACGAAATCCGGGAGTGCCTAACACCTTCTCCCGGGTTAACAGAATTCCTTATCCGGATTTCTAGTTTCGCGGATTGTTAAAACAGAGTCATAATATCCTTGGATTCGGGATTAAACCAGTGACTTGGAACACCATTATCTTCCCAAGTGGCGAATCTGAAATTTAATAAATAAATCTTGTTCCGATTGTCCTTAAAGTGGAAAAACTCCTTCCCTGTTATTATTATATCCCTTCTTGGGGTGTATTAGTAAATGGAGGGGGGGAGTGGGGTATACTCTTTTAAAAGTAGTAAAAAGGAGGCGTGACAGCTCTGGCGACTCTGCTGGGGAAAAGAAACCCATAACTTCGGTTCGGGGTTTAAGAAATCGAGCTCAATTAAATTGCTATTTTTGATATTATCTGATTTCATTATATGCTTTGATCAATGTGCTACATGTTTATCGCTTTGATATTACGTGAATTGTATATATATAAAATTTGTGCCCAAAACTCTTCTCTTCTTGCCTCCGGGGATGTGGTTACTGGTTGAGACTCCCCATTTCTGTTAAGTCAATACCCAAAAGAAAATAGAGGCCGGATAAGTTATAAAGCTGGACGATCCCGTGGGTCCCCGGTACGTAGCCCCCTCCTCGATCCGAGGTGTCCACTCAGGTGCACAGTCTAGTACCATGAAAAATCAGGATATTGAGCCTAGATTTAGGATGTTTATTTGCATCATATCTGACTTAGGGGACTCAACACGGGGGTTGGGTCCGTCTAGGATAGGTAACCCGGAAATCAAAGACCGCGCATATTAGATGTTGCATTTATTTGTCCTGGATTATTATGCTGACCGGCTATATACCTGAAAACAAAAAGAAAGAAAATTTAAAATAGAAATACCGAAATATTGATGAAACGCTGTCAAAAGTTTGAGAAAGGAAATTCAAAAAAAAGGAATTCGGAACAATCTTGTTGAAATAATTGGTCGTACAACAATTTGACCGAACTACGCAGGTCTGATTTTCACCATTAGGTGAGATACGTAGGCAACCCGTGACGGGTCCAACCACCCCTTTCAAAAAATAACCAAAAAATGTCAAGTTTTTAGTTGTTAATAAAATCAAAGTGATGCCATTTTTTAAAATAGTCGAATGTTCCGAAAGGACGCCGGAAGGCTGTTTGTGCAAAAATGGCCGCTTTGAAGTCATTTTTCTTTTAAAATAATAGCCTTGAAATTTTCGAATGAAATATGGAAAGGTTAACTTTTAAAATAAATGAAAATTGTCCTTGAAAAGATTTTATTTTCTTTTGAATTAAATAAATCGCCTTTAATAAATGTGCAGGATGAGCACAATACAAAATGAACCATTTGCACTAATGAACAAGATCCCTTTGGAGTTACGATTGTGGTGGAATGATCTAGGCCAAGATGGACAGGATTGGGTCAACAAATATTTAAAACATCTTACTGGGCTGCTAAACATAGTACATCGGGGTGATATTATCCGAGCTCTAGTTGCTTGCTGGGATCCCGCACATAATGTGCTCCACTTTTCAGATTTTGAGCTCACTCTAACATTGGAAGAAATTGCTAACTACATCGGGAAGGGCGAGGTTCCCTTAAAAGACAAGTATCCGGTTGCTCCAAGGGTTATTATTGTGCACAGATTCCTCGATTCCTTAAAGATTGACAGAAATGTTCACAATGAAGATTTGGTTCACGGGTTCTGCTCTATGAACTTTATATACCGTAGATATGGCCACGTTGGAGGATTCAATGATCCAACAAACAAACTCTGCAGCAAATCGAACCGGGCTAAGTGGGAGGAACACAAGCGTTTTACCTTTATGGTAGCCTTTTTGGGATTGATCATATTTTCGAGGAAAGATGGGAATATTGACATTAGAGTTACCGCAATTGCCAGTACTCTCCTTGTACAGGACAATAGTACGTTGGCACCAACGATAGTGGCCGATATCTCCCGTGCTCTCACGGCCTACAAAGCGAGACAATCTTTCTTCGAGGGGTGTAATTTACTTCTTCAAATGTGGATGATAGAGCATTTATGCCGCCACCCTCAGTTTTCAAGCTATGGATCGTCCGAAAAGACGTGTATTGAAGAATTTTATGTGAGAACAAAAGAGGCGAAGTTGCCAGAAGGATCGAAAGGTTCGATCACATATTTGCGATCACTAACTGCTAGCCAAATAGAATGGGCATATGGATGGTTGCCCCTCAACGAAGTTATATATATGCCAACGGAAGGGTCGTATTTTCAATTATTAGGTCTCAAGAGCATCCAACCTTATGCGCCATATCGGGTATTAAGGCAACTCGAAAGATATCAGGTTGTGCCGAAAGATGGGACCTCAGCCTTCAAGCAATAGAATTCAGTCCTGATGGGCAATTCCCCGAAGCAAAAATTCGGTAAATATGGAATGAATGACAATGTCTGAGAATACACACTTGTGTAAGAGGTCGGGCTAGAGGAGAAGTATTACCAGGATATTCCTCATGGTACCATAGAGATGTTGAGCATGAGAGACCGATAAAGAGGCCTCATATTCAAGAGTTTACCGAGCAGTCTAAGGAACAGAAAGATTGGATGGCCAAGGAAAATGAATATCGAGCCAGAATCAGCATGTTGGAAAAACAATTCCAGGACCTCAAATTCGAAAGCAACCTACAAGCACCAGCCGATGAAGGTGAAAAGATACAGCTGACAAAAGAAAATGAAACAATGAAGGCTCAAATTGTGATGATGAGAACAACAACTGAAACCCAGTTCGACTTGCCCGGGATGAGAAGCTAATTGAAAATCTACGACGCAAGGTGAATGATTATAGCTTTGATCTAGATAAAGCTGAGAAGTAATTAGTTGGGGTTCAGAAACAATTAGCCAAGAACGCTGAAGAAAAAGCTCGGTTGGTTCGACAGTTAAAAGATGAACATAATGTTGAAGTAGCCCGATTGATGAAGAAGATCATCACAGCCGAGGTCAAAAGTAGTAAACAAACCAAAGAATTTGATGTAGAGAGAGAACATTTCTACATGGCTATGGCTCGGTTAGAATTGGAGCTACAACAACTTTAAAAGAAGAACCAGCAAACCTTAGATGCTCGTGCCGAACAAATTGTTAGGTTGCTTCAAGAAAAAGGGTTCACCAGGGAAAGAATTGTCAACGTTGCTCAATACATTACGCGGAAATACCAACTATGTGAGGATATGACTAAGTCAATGTTTACCGTAGCAGCAATGATCTTTGTGAAACAAGTAATGACCGAACTGGAAAAACTCCAAAGAGGATTAGCATATAGGCCCGGGGTAAGATCGAACGATGTCTCGCGGGCACTGGGAGCTTTAATGTATTCATAGGGCATGCATTTTTGTATTTGTATTTTTCTGCATTTTAAAAGTTGTACAACATCATCTTTTGTAATCAATGTTTGAAAATCAATGAAAATTCAAAACAAATTGTCATTATTCTTTATCTTATATATGAAAATTGCTTGAGTGATAGGCAAACATATAGGAAAAACGAAAAAAAGAAGAAAGAAAAAGGGAAAAGAAGAAAAATAAGAAAGAAAAATGGAAAAGAAGAAAAAGAAACAATGAAAGCAATGGTGGATGGAAACAAAAGAAAAGAAAAGTGTGGTAAAAGAAAATTGGCGAACTAAAAGAAGAATAATGCCGGGATGACGCATAATTACTAGGCAAAAGTTGTGTTTTTAAAACTCGTGATGTTTATCCATTATGATCTAACTATTAACAAGTTTTTGTTGTTGATGAGTATCAGATAAAACAGTTAGCAACTAGCATTCTGACACATCACAATTACAACACTCGTTCTAAAAGCATGACAAAAGCGGTAACCCAAGAAATTGAGCCTACAATCATGGATCACGTGCAAGATGAGGAAATAATAGATGTGACTATCATGAACGAAGAAATGTATAAGTTGAAACAACAGATGTCAGAAATGTACCAGGCTTGGTCAAGAGGGCAACCATTACTTTCTTACCCAGCTAACCCCACATATATTCCTCCCTCAAACCCAAACCAGGAACCACCCACCATGAATTCATCTTCCACATGTCCTTCTTACCCACACTATTATGCCACTACATCACAAGTACCACCACCCCTGCCTAAACAAGCTCCACCACCACCACCCAAGACCGCTCTTGTGTATGTGGCACCACCACCAGTCACTTTACATAAATCCTTTAGCGAGCCTATATTTCATGTCCAGGAGAATCATTACTACCCGCCAGAACCCACCTTCAGGCAACATGATTCTTACACCCCACTCATTGACATGACGGATGAGGAAAACCTGCTAGAAACCCTGAACAAGAGGAGATGGCCAGGAAAATGAAGAGCCTTGAGCAATTATTTCACAATATGAAGGGTTTGGGAGGCCAATTTAGTGTGGCATACAAGAACTTATGCTTGTTTTTTGAGGTACAGCTACCTGCCGGGTTTAAACTACCAAAATTTGACATGTATGATGGCCATGGTGATCCATTGAGCCATCTCAGAGGATATTGCAGTAAAATGCATGGAACTGGAGGAAAAAATGAACTACTTATGGCCTACTTCAGTCAAAGCCTCAATGGTTCGGCATTGGAATGGTATACTAGTCAAGATCATACCCGATGGTTCATTTGGGATGATTTAGCTCAGTCATTTGTAAACTATTTCCAATATAATCTAGAAATCATCCCTGATAGATTGTCATTGACTAAGATGGAAAAGAATCCCGGAGAAAGCTTTCGGGAATATGGTTTCAGGTGGAGGGAACAGGCGGCCTGTGTAGATCCACCATTGAAAGAATGAGAAATGGTAGATTGTTTCCTACAAGCTTTAGAGCCAACATACTACAGCCATTTGGTGTCTGCAATCGGGAAAACCTTTAATGAGGTAACAAAGATAGGGAGTTTTGTGGAAGAAGGTCTGAATACGAATAAGATTTTGAGCTACTCAGCCATCAAGGCTACAAATCAAGCAATTCAGACGGGAACAGGAGGGTCGATTAGAAAGAAGAAGAAGGAAGAAGTGGCGGTTATTAAAGGAAGATCTTGGTCCAAGGGCCCCAACCCATATCATCATCAACCTCGCCCATACCAACCATATCCACCAGCACCATATAACCCACCTACATAATATTATCCTCCAACCGGGCCCCAATTCTCTGTCCAGCATGCTCAATCTTACGCACTGCCTCTACCTTCATGGCGAACCCCAGCTCCTCAGAATGTTTATCATGCCCAAAATGCTTACCCACCATCAAAGACCTACAAAAATCTAAACCGAACCAACTTTCGTCCTGACCTTGAAGTGAAGGGTGACAGGGCTCGGAGAAAAAGAACATTCACTCCTCTGGGAGAATCATATACCAGTCTCTTTCACCAATTGAGAGAATTCGGAATGTTGAACCCCATCGAGACTAAAATTCCCAACCCCCCCACCAAGAAATTTAGACCAATCTGTCCGTTGTGAATACTGTTCTAGGGCACCGGGACATGACACAGAGAAATGTTGGCACTTGAAGTCTGCAATACAAGAACTTATTGATTCCAGGAGAATTGAGGTGCAAGCTCCAGAGACTCCCAACATAACGCAAACTCCTTTGCCAGCGCATCATGAGACACATATGATAGAGCTAGTATAGGGAAAAAGCTGCAAAAAAAACCTTCTCAGACGGTGATGACAATTAAAGCAAACAGCAAAGTTGAGGAGAAAGATGAAAGTGAGAAAGTATCAATTAAGCCACCAGCAAAATAGTCATCGGTGATAATTGAGCCTGAGCCCGTAAAAGTAATAGTACTTGGGGTGGAGCCCTTACTGATGGTGAATGGTGCTTATATAGAGCCAGTGGTTATCAAACCAGTTGTTCAGATGCCAGTTGCGAGTACCAAGGCTGTACCTTGGAATTATGATAAGGTAACAGTAATGTATAAAGGGAAAGAAGTCAAAGGGGAAATTTGTGAAACTCATGGTTTGACCCGGTCTGGGCGATGTTTTGCCCCTGATGATTTGAGAAAGACAAAAGTGGTAAAATAAAATCCAGCTTATATGAAGAAAACAGTCACCAAGGAAGAAGCTAAAGAATTTCTAAAGAAGATGAAGGCCCAAGATTACTCCATAGTTAAGCAATTGAGGAAGACGCCCGCTCAAATATCGCTGTTATCCCTGCTAATTCATTCTGATGAACATAGAAAGGCATTGATGAAGATTTTAAATGAAGCCCACGTACCAGAGAAAATTTCAGTATGTCATCTGGAGAAAATCACAAACAAGATCTTTGAGACAAATAAGATAACATTTTCGGACAGTGAGCTACCGCTAGAAGGAACAGAACATAATAAAGCACTATACCTCACAGTAAAATGTGAAGAATCTGTAGTAACTCGTGTTTTGGTGGACAACGGATCAAGCACTAATATTTGTCCATTGTCAACTCTAGGGAAGCTGAAAGTTAATCATGAGAGGATTCACCAAAACAGTGTATGTGTGAGGGGCTTTGATGGAGGCGGAAAGAACACCGTGGGGGATATCATACTAGAACTTGCCATTGGACCAGTGGATTTCACCATGGAGTTTCAAGTGCTGGATGTCGCTGTGTCATACAACCTTCTGTTAGGACGTCCACGGATCCACGCTGCGAAAGCAATACCATCTTCTTTACATCAAATGGTAAAATTTTAGTGGGAGCAACAAGAAATAATAGTGCACGGGGAAGACGACGCTTGTAATGCTATTACACCATTTGAGGAAGTTGAAGGAGATAAAGGTCCGTGGGTGTATCAAGTAATGGACATCGTGACCGTGAACAAAATATCTGAAGGAGAAAATATACCAGTACCCACAGTTGCCCCTGCAGCGACATTGGTCGCCAAAGAGATGATAAAGAATGGGTTCTCTCCAAGAAAGGGTTTAGGAGCTACCTTACAAGGCATAACGCAACCGATTCACCTTGATGGCAGTACTGAAACATTTGGCTTGGGTTTCAAGCCAACCATTGCTGATATATAGAGAGCTAAGAAATTGAAAAATTAAGGGTGGACCCTCCCCAAACCTATCCCAAAATTGTCCAACTCCTTTGTCAAGCCTGGTACATAGAGACGTCTGGCAACTATTATGCCAAAACGTGCGGAGATAAAACTGGATGAAGAGCTTTTAGCAAGATTTGAAAGGTTATTTGAAGACGTGAATGTGATGGAGACGGGCGAAGGAACAAGCAAAATGGACGTTCAATTTGTTGGACCCCACACTATGCTAAATAATTGGGAAGCTACTCCTCTTCCGATCAGGAGGGAGTTGTGGTTGTTAACTTTTAACATTTCATTCCCAAAACTGTCTTGTTTTAAAATTGTAATCATATATTCCGTCAAGTCAAATGTATCCAAATCTTGTTACCTTTCAAAAAATTCAATGAAATGCAATTTCTTTTCTTCCTCCATTTTTTGCCTTATATTGTTTTTCTTCTTTTTTGTACAGTTCAATATTTGCTAATTCTAATGATATGTCATACATGAAGGATTCCCGATCCAGTCATGATAATCGGATAATTATACAGGAAATTGAAAACGAACATGAAGTGGAATATGAGGATGAGGAAGTATTGGAGGAAATTAGTAAAGATTTGAGCCATTATGAAGAAAAACCCAAACCGAACTTAAATGAGACGGAGTCTATTAATTTGGGAAGTGAGGAGAATGTTCGAGAAACAAAGATTAGTGTACACTTAGAGACTTCACTCAAAGAAGATTTGATCAGGATGTTACATGAGTATAAGGACATACTTGCTTGGTCTTATAATGACATGCCCGGGCTCAGTACCGACCTGGTGGTACATTAATTGGCCATTTATCTAGAATGCTGGCCGGTTAAGCAAAAGTTAAGAAAGTTTAAAATGGATATCAATGTGAAAATAAAAGAAGAAGTCAACAAGCAATTCGAGGCGAAGGTTATACGGGTCACCAAATATCCCACCTGGTTAGCCAATGTTGTGCCTGTTCCAAAAAAGGATGGAAAAACCAGGGTGTATGTTGACTATCGAGACCTCAATAAAGCTAGTCCAAAGAACGACTTTCCATTTCCAAATATCCATATATTGATCGACAATTGTGCCAAACATGAGATTGGTTCTTTTGTGGATTGTTATGCATGTTATCATCAGATCCTGATGGACGAAGAAGATGTAGAAAAGACGGCTTTTATCACATCTTGGGAGACATATTGCTACAGAGTGATGCCGCTTGGGTTGAAGAATGCCGGAGCTACATATATGAGGGCAATGACTATTATGTTTCATTACATGATACATCGAGAGATTGAAGTATATGTGGATGATATTATTATCAAATCCAAAAAGCAATGTGATCATGTCAAAGATCTAAGAATGTTTTTCCAGAGGCTCTGAAGATATAATCTCAAGCTCAATCCAGCAAAATGTGCTTTTGGAGTGCCATCAGGAAAGTTATTGGGGTTCATAGTAAGCCGACGTGCTATTGAATTAGACCTGTCAAAGATAAAAGCAATCCAGAACCTGCCTCCGCCAAAGAACACAAAAGAGGTGATGAGTTTGTTGTGCAGGTTGAATTATATTAGCAGATTTATTGCTCAGTTAACATCAACCTGTGAGACCATTTTCAAATTATTAAAGAAAGATGTTGCGGTGAATTTCATTGAGGAATGTCAAGAGGCATTTGAAAAAATTAAGGAATATCTGGTCAGTCCTCCTGTATTGGTTCCTCCGGAACCTGGAAGGCAACTGATCTTTTATCTGACTGTATTGGATAATTCTTTTGGCTGTGTACTGGAGCAGCATGATGAAACATGGAAGAAAGAGCAAGCAATATATTATCTTAGTATAATCTTTACACCTTACGAGGTAAAATACACTCAGTTGGAGAGAACATGTTGTGCTTTAAGATGGGTTACGCAGAAGTTAAAACATTAATTGTCAGTTTATACTACTTATTTGATATCTCGGTTGGACCCGTTGAAGTATATCTTCCAGAAGCCTATGCCCATAGGAAGGCTTGCTAAATGGCAAATTCTACTTACAGAGTTTGATATCATTTATGTAACTCGCACTACAATGAATGCACAAGAAGTCGCTGACAATTTGGCAGAAAATCCGGTCGATGATGAATATGAACCATTAAAGACATATTTTCCTAATGATGAGATAATGAATATTGAAGAATTGGAACAAGACGACAAACCATGTTGGAGAATGTACTTTGATGGGGCTGTCAACAGTAAAGGGGTCAGAATCGGAGCAGTACTCATCTTAGAAATGTGTCAGCATTGCCCTGTTACCGCTCAACTCCGGTTTTTCTGTACCAATAATATGGCCGAGTATGAAGCATGTATATTGGGATTGAGAATGGCAATATACATGGGTGTTCAAGAGATTTTGGTCATGGGTGACTCGAATCTCTTGATTCATCAGATTCAAGGAGAATGGAAGACAAGGGATTTGAAACTTAATCCCTATCGACAGTATTTGCATGAACTATCTTAGAGGTTTCAATCCATAGAGTTCAAGCATATTCCAAGAATGCACAACGAAGTAGCAAATGCTCTAGCCACATTATCATCCATGTTGCACCATCCGGACAAAGCCTATATAGATCCACTACAGATACAAGTTCGTGATCAAAATGCTTATTGTTTCGCCGTGGAAGAAGAACTTGACGGTGAGCCGTGGTATCATGATATTAAAAAATATTTGGGGACAAGACTGTACCCAGCGCAAGCCATGGGAGATCATAAAAGGGCTATAAGGCGATTAGCAAATGAATATTTCTTCCGTGGAGGAGTTGTATACAAAAGAACTCCATATTTGGGTCTACTGAGATGTATAGATGCACAGCAAGCCGACACAATCATGGCTGAAATACATGCAGGAGCTTGCGGACCTCATATGAGTGGATATGTTTTGGCCAAGAAAATATTAAGAGCGGGATACTATTGGCTCACCATGGAGCGTGATTGCATTAGATATGTGCAGAAATGCCACCAATGTCAGATACACGGAGATTTGATTCACTCCCCACCCTATGAGTTGCATACAATGTCAGCACCATGGCCATTCGTCGCCTGGGGCATAGATGTTATCGGCCCAATAGAGCCCGCAGCATCTAATGGGCACAGGTTTATCGTGGTAGCAATTGATTATTTCACTAAATGGGTGGAGGCGAATACATTTAAAGTAGTGATAAAGAAGGCGGTAGTGGATTTCGTACATACAAATATTATTTGTCGCTTTGGAATTCCTAAGGTGATTATCACAGACAATGGAGAAAATCTTAATAGTCAACTCATGGAAGAAGCATGTCAAAAGTTCAAAATCATGTACCATAACTCTACACCTTATCGGCCTAAAGCAAATGGAGTAGTTGAGGCTGCGCATAAAAATATTAAGAAGATTCTCAGGAAGATGGTGGAAGAGTCAAGACAGTGGCATGAAAAATTACCATTTGATCTCATGGGTTATCGTACAACTGTACGTACTTCAATTGGCACAACTCCTTACTCATTGGTGTACGGAACGGAGGCGGTCATACCTGCAGAAATTGAAATACCTTCCCTTCGGATCATAGCTGAGGCTGAAATTGATGATGATGAATGGGTAAAAGCTCGGCTAGAACAATTGAGCTTGATCGATGAGAAAATGTTACCAGCAGTCTGTCATGGATAATTGTATCAGCGGAGGATGGCCAGAGCATCAACAAGAAAGTACGTCCACGGAAATTCGAAGTTGGACAGTTGGTGTTAAGACGTATTTTACCATATTGGGCCGAAGCAAAAGGAAAGTTGGCACCTAATTGGAAAGGGCCATTCATGGTATCCCGGGTATTGTCTAACGGAGCTTTATATCTAACAGATATTGAAAGAAAATGTGTAGAGACTACTATCAATTCCGATACAGTCAAAAGATACTATGTATGATTCCTTTTTCATATGCACAATTGTATTTGTCATAATTTTGAAATTGAAATGATGAAGGCATTTTATTTCTCTATCCAAACACTTTACCCATTGCTACCCCTTTTGAGCCTTATTGCATTATTCTTTCATATCCCTCTCTCGGAATCAATTATGAACAAGAGAATGAAAAGAAAAGAAAAAGAGAATGAAGAAAAATGAAAATAAAGAATATATATATATATATATATATATATATATATATATATATATATATATATATATATATATATATATATATATATAGATAGAGAGAGAGAGAGAGAGAAATATAAAAAAAAAATCGGGAAAAAGTCAAATGTCGAAGATATCTTATAGTTTGAACTATGTTTGACTTGATCCCAAAAGGGTACATAGACAGCCTCAATGAGGTTCAGTCACGACAGAAATAATATCCAAGACTCCCCAAATATTGATATTGGGGTAGAAGTTATGTTTTATGATTCTGAGAGTTGTAATTATTTTGAACCCTCGTTTAAATTTTGAGCCTTTATACCTTTCTTTATATACCCATCCAAAAACCACATTATAGTCCAAAGAAAGACCTTCTGATTAATTTCAAGAAAATGACAATACAGGAATAAAGAGGAATATCTTATGGACAATACCCGGAAGTTTGGAAACAGAAAAATTGAAAAACAAAATAATAAAATGAGAGAGTCTTTGTAACGACCCGGCCCATCGTTATGGGAATTACCACCCCGTTACCTTGGATATACATATCTTATGCTTTTATATCAGTATTAGAGTATATCAGGTGAGTTAGGAGTGATTCAGGTTGAAAATGAAGCAAACAGCATGTTTGAAGGAAGCTTGAACATAGGAAGTCAACCTAGAGTTGACTATTGAGTTAGAGTGCTCGGAACCAGATTCAGATAATTTGACTAGTTTCAGGGGATCATTTATGACTTAGGAGAGCAATCGGAATCAAATTCGGAGGTCTGGTGTAGTTTTAGGCTTGAATTGGCGAAGGTTGAATTTTGGCGAAAATCGGGTGGTAGGTGAGATTTTGATCCGGTGGTAGGAATGGAATTCTGACAATTTTGGTAGCTTCTTTATGTGATTTAGGATATGTCTGCAAATTTTCAGGTCATTCGGACGTCGTTTGATCGAGTTTTGGACTGAATGTTAGTTTCGGAAGCTTGGAAGAAACTTAGGCTTGAATCCGCGTAGAAATGGTGATTTTGATGTTTAGGATGGTGTTTTTATGATTGGAACAAGTCCGTATCATGTTTTGGAGTATGTTGGTTATTTTCGTTGGGGTCACGGGGGCCTCGGGATGAACTCGGGCCATCAACCGGGCATTTTGGACTTGGCAAAATCTGCAGAAAATTGCAGGTTACTATGCAGGCATTTAAGCCTTCGCGTTCACGTGGCATGGGCCGCGTTCGCGAAGGCCAGGCGGGGCAAAGCATCGCGATCGCCTGACTGGGGTCAAGTTCGTGTAGGCCAGGATTCTTGAGCTTCGCGATCGCGTTCCTGGGGTCGCGTTCGCGTAGGTACGGGAGAGTGTGCATCGCGTTCGCGTGAGGGGGGATCGTGAATGCGTAGAAGGAAAATCTGGGCGGCTGGGAGTTTGAGCATCGCGAACGCGCGGTTGGCGTCGTGTTCGCGAAGAGTAACTGGAAGCTGAGCATCGCGAACGTGTGAGGGCTCGCGCGAACGCGTAGAACAAAATTGCTGTCAGTGAAATAAAAATCACAAAACAGAGGGCTCGCGGGTTTATACCCCAAAAACACAACTTTGAACCCTAGAGAGAAGAAAACACGAGGAAAACACTGAGATATCATCGAGTATTCATCGGAGGTAAGATTCTTGACTCAGAAACATAACTTTATGGTAGAATTAACATTAATCTTCATGAATTTGGGTTGAAATTGTGAAGAATTGTGGCCTAGGCATTAAAAACGGGATTTTGGGTTTTGAAAGGCCATTAGAACTTCGATTTCGACAAATTTTATATGCACAGACTCGTGGTGAGACGAGGATCGCATTGGTATAATTTTCTAAATTTTTCGGACAGCGGGCCCGGGGTCGGGTTTTTACCAACTTAGCGTAATTATGAGTTTTTCATGTAAATTGAAATGGGTTATGTTTATTTGACCCGTAAATGACACAATTATTGTGGTTTGAATAGATTCTACACGCGAGGCAGCGAATTCCAAAGGAAAGGGCATTGCGGACGAGTCTACGACCGGCTAGAGGTGAGTAGTTTGTGTATATGGTAGATTGAGGGTTCAAAACCCCGGCTTAGCACATTGTAACACTAGTAGGGCGTGGCTCGCACCCTGTGGCAGGTGTGAGATTGATTGTGACTGGGGATTGAGACTTGGTCCATCCCGGATATAAATAATATGCTATTGGTGATGGAAATACATTGTGTTGACATATTTGTGGGCTGTAAGTCTTGTTTGGGGCCTTGTGCCGACCTATAGAATCCCTAAGGGATAATATTTATGTGATAGTTGTACTTGCTTAATCATTGATCTCAGTCCTGGAATTTGAAATCACACTATTGAAATGCTAAGTCAACGGTTTTTGCAAATTAAATAAGTTAAGGCATTTTCTCATAAATTATGAACTGTAAACTGGAATTAAGAAAAATGAATTGTTTTGTGACTTATCTGATTAATGTGGACTGAGGATGGATCGGGCTGCACGTCGCAGCGGTTTATATGAGGATCGGGCTGCACGCCGCATCGGTTGACATGAGGATCGGGCTACACGCCGCAGTAGTATTGCGCTTGGGCTATAGGAGCCCCTCCGGAGTCTGTACACACCCTAGTGAGCGACTTCGACGTTAAATGGATCGGGCTACACATCGTAGCGGTTATGTGCATTGCATTGCATCTTTATTTGTTGAATTATTCTGTGGTAGCTGTATTGTAATGTTGATGCTAGTTCGAAGGAGATTCGGACTGTAGTTTAGCTTCATATTGTGGTATTCTGTGGATTTCCTACTTTCAGCTGCTTTATATATTTATTACTCACTGAGTACTTAGTACTCACCCCTACTCCCTGCACCTTTTGTGTGCAGACTCAGGTACTCAGGAGCAGTAAACAGGCTTTTCCAGCGTTGCATAGTCACACCGAGTTACTTAGGTAGCTGCCGACGTTCGCAGAACCTAGCTTCTCCTCCTCTTTCCAGTTGTTATTTATATTCCGACTAGAGTATTTCTATACATTATTCTCTATTTCTATTGGGTTTTGTTAGAGGCTCTAGACTTGTGACTCCGGATCTTTGGGAGTGTCAGTTGTTTTCGTATTTCTCAGTACTTTATTAATTATTATTATTATTGGAGTTCTTTGACTCATATATTTTTCTTGGGATGTCCTTTTGGAACTGATAATCATCGTAATAAGTAATTGTTGGTCTGGCTGGCCTAGCGTAATTGTTGGGTGGCATCACGACCGGATTTGGGTCGTGACAAGTTGGTATCAGATCCTAGGTTACTAGGACTCGCGAGTCATGAGTTGGTTTAGTAGGCTTTCGCGGATCTGTACATAGACGTCCATATCTATCCTCGGAGGGCTACAGAACTTTAGGAAAACCTCACTTTTCTTGGATTCATATCGTGCGGTTTATCTTATTGTGAAACTAAACTTTTTCCCTATTCTATTCTCTCGCAGATGGCGAGAACACGTGCTAGCGGACATGGCGGACGACCACCATTGGCACCCAGAGGCCGTGGTCGTGGTAGAGGTATGGCAGTAGTACCAGCACCGGCAGTGCCAATTGTGATACCGGGTCTTCAAGAGACCTTGGCCTAGATCTTATCAGTATGCACAAGCTTGGCTGAGGTCGTTGCAGCCTCTACTGCAGCGTCTTCTTCACAGGCAGGGGGAGGGAATCAGACCCCCGTGGCTCGCACACCCGAGCCGGTGGTACAGGGTATTCAGGCACCTGGGGCAGCTCTAGTTCTGCCAGTTGTGCCTGTAGCACCAGCTCCTGCTCATGTGGTTCCAGTTATGCCCGACGATGAGCAGCGTTGTTTGGAGAGGTTTGAGAGGCTACAGCCTCCGGCATTCAATGGTGATGAGGGCGAGGACGCCCAGGGTTTTCTTGACAAGTGTCAGCGCATGCTTCGCACCGCGAGTATTCTAGAGTCCAGTGGTGTTTCATTCACCACTTTTCGGTTCACAGGTGCAGCATTTCAGTGGTGGGAGGATTTTGAGAGGCGTAGGCCCGCTGGGGCAGCGCCTCTTACTTGGAAGCAGTTCTCCACGGTATTTTTGGAGAAGTATGTGCCTCAGTCTCAGAGAGAGGAGTTGCGTCGTCAGTTTGAGTGGCTGAAGCAGGTAGACATGATGGTTACTTGGTACGAGATGAGATTCACACAGTTGGCCCGTCATGCCATGTGGATGGTCCCTACAGACAGAGAGAGATCCGGAGATTTATTGATGGCCTTATTTATCACATCCGCATATTGATGACCAGGGAGAGAGCTTCGGCAGTTACCTTTGAGGAGGTGGTTGATGCTGCCCGTCACATTGAGACGGATCGCCGCAGAGAGCGGGAGGAGAGAGAGGCTAAGAGGCCTCGTGGTACTGGCAGCTACAGTGGTGCTCCATCTAGGGGCCAACCTCGGCACAGCAGGGGTCGTTCTTTCAGGTCTCATCAGTCTGGACGTGTAGAGTCCAGTGGGGTTTCATCAGATCGTGGTCGTCAGGGCCATCAGGGTTATCAGGGACAGCAGGGCCATCAGCAGAGTCAGCCTGCATTGAGTGCTTTTCCAGCTCAGAGCTCTGCTCCTGCTTCCTCAGCACATGATTCATCTGCAGCGAGGGGTCCTCAGCAGCCCCTTCTTCCATCTTCGGGCCATTGTTTTAAGTGTGGTGACTTGGGCCATATCAGGAGAGAGTGTCCTCAGTGGCTCCGTAAGCGGTCTCAGCAGAGGGATCAGCCCTCGTCTTTTACTCCTGTTTCTTCAGCGCCAGCACAGTCGGCCAGGACTGGTGGCCAGGTATCCAAAGGTCGCCCTAGGGGCGAGGGTCGTACTGGTGGAGGCCAAGCTCGTTTCTATGCTCTTCCGGACAAAAAAAATGCTAGTGCCTTAGATGCTGTTATTTCAGGTATTATATCAGTCTGCCACAGGGATGCTTCTGTCTTATTTGATCTCGGATCCACCTATTCTTATGTCTCTACTTATTTTGCACATCACTTGGGTATGACCCGTGGTATTCTTGCTTTGCCCGTACATGTGTCTACCCTGGTGGGGGATACTGTTGTTGTGGATCAGGTATATTGATCCTGTCTTATTACTATTGGGGGTCTGGAGACCCGAGTTGATTTATTACTACTGGGCATGGTAGATTTCGATGTGATTCTAGGCATGGATTGGCTGTCTCCTTACCATGCGATTCTGGACTGTAATGCCAAGACAGTCACACTAGCTATTCTAGGTAATCCGAGGATCGAGTGGCGTGGCTTGACTGATTATGTGTCCGACAGGGTGGTTTCTTATATAAAGGCCCAACAAATGATTGGGAAGGGTTGCTTGTCTTATTTGGCCTTCATTAGAGATGTTGAGGCTGAGACACCCAGTCTTGATTCGATCCCCATTGTGAGGGAGTTTCCGGATGTATTTCCAGCAGACCTGCCGGGCATGCCGCCTGACAGGGATATTGACTTTGGTATTGACTTGGTGCTGGGCACTCAGCCCATTTCTATTCCTCCCTATCGCATGGCACCAGCGGAGTTAAAAGAATTGAAAGAACAGCTTCAGGAACTCTTAGATAAGGGTTTCATTCGCCCGAGTGTGTCACCCTGGGGTGCACCGGTATTGTTCGTGAAGATGAAAGATGGCACAATGAGAATGTGCATTGATTACAGGCAGTTGAACAAGGTAACAGTGAAGAATAAGTACCCATTGCCTCGTATTGAGGACCTATTTGATCAGCTCCAAGGAGCTAGTGTGTTTTCTAAGATTGATCTTTGATCGGGCTACCATCAATTGAAGATCAGGGACTCAGACATTATGAAGACAGCGTTCAGAACGCGATATGGGCACTACGAGTTCCTGGTGATGTCTTTCGGGTTGACTAATGCCCCAGCTGCATTCATGCACTTGATGAATAGCGTATTTCGGCCATACCTTGATTCTTTTGTGATTGTGTTTATTGATGATATTCTGGTGTATTCACGCATCCAGGAGGAGCATGCACGACACTTGAGGGTGGTATTGCAGAGGTTAAGAGAAGAGAAGCTTTATGCGAAATTCACTAAGTGCGAGTTCTGGCTTGATACTGTGACTTTTCTGGGACATGTAGTGTCCAGTGATGATATTCGGGTTGATCCACAGAAGGTCGAGGCAGTGCAAAATTGGCCCAGACCTTCCTCAGCTACCGAGATTCGGAGTTTCCTCGGCTTGGCATGCTATTATCGCTGGTTTGTTCCGGGTTTCTCATCTATTGCTTCACCGTTGACTAAGTTGACACAGAAGAATGCTCCATTTATGTGGTCTGGTGAATGTGAGAAGAGCTTCTAGAAGATCAAGGAGACTTTGACCAAAGCTCCAGTACTTGTGTTGCCATCAGCCTCAGGGTCATATACAGTGTATTGTGATGCTTCTAGAGTTGGGCTCAGTTGTGTGTTGATGCAAGAGGGTAGAGTTATTGCATATGCTTCTCGTCAGCTAAACCCCCACGAGAAGAACTACCCCGTTCATGATTTGGAGTTAGCTGCTATTGTTCATGCCTTGAAGATTTGGAGGCATTACCTATATGGTGTATCTTGTGATGTATATACAGACCACCGCAGCCTTGAGCATTTGTTTAAGCAGAAAGATCTAAATTTGAGGCAGCGGAGATGGCTTGAATTGCTTAAAGACTATGATATTACTATCTTGTACCATCCCGGGAAGGCCAATGTAGTGGCCGATGCATTGAGCCGGAAGGCTATTAGTATGGGCGGCTTAGCGTACATTCCAGTTGGGGAGAGACCCCTTGCAGTTGATGTTCAGGCGTTAGCTAATCAGACGGTGAGGCTGGATATTTTTGAGTCCAGTCGGGTGATGGCTTGTGTGATGGCTCGTTCTTCTTTAAATGATCGTATCCGAGAGCGCTAGTATGATGATCCACACTTACTTGTCCTTAAGGACGAAGTTCAGTATGATGATGCCAGAGATGTCACCATTGATAGTGATGGTGTATTGCGAATGCAGGTCCGGATATGCGTGCCCAATGTTGATGGCCTTCGTGAGTTGATATTGGAGGAAGCCCACAGCTCGCGATATTCTATTCATCCAGGAGTCGTGAAGATGTACCAGGATTTGAAGCAGTATTACTGGTGGAGAAAGATGAAGAAATATATTGTGAGCCATGTGGCTCGGTGTCTAAACTATCAGCAGGTCAAGTATGAGCATCAGAGACCTGGTGGGGTATTCCAGCGTATTGATATTCTTGAGTGGAAGTGGGAAAGGATTACTATGGACTTTGTTAGTGGACTCCCTCGGACAGCGAGGAAGTTCGATTCAGTTTGGTTAGTGGTGGATAGGCTAACCAAGTCAGCTCACTTCATTCCAGTGTGTACTACATACTCATCAGAGCGGTTGGCAGAGATATTCATCCGCGAGATCGTGATATTGCATGGAGTTCCCATTTCTATCATATCAGACAAAGGTACCCAGTTCACTTCTCAGTTCTGGAGGACATTTCGGCGAGAGTTGGGTTCACAGGTAGAGCTGAGCACAACATTTCATCCACAGACGGATGGGCAGTCTGAGCGTACTATTCAGATATTGGAGGACATGTTGCGTGCTTGTGCCATTGATTTCGGTGGTTCATGGGCTGATTACTTGCCTCTTGCGGAGTTTGCTTATAATAATAGCTATCAGTCCAGCATTCAGATGGCACCGTATGAAGCTTTATATGGTAGGCGGTGTAGGTCTCAGGTTGGTTGGATTGAGCCCAGCGAGGCTAGATTGTTGGGGACAGAGTTAGTTCAGGATGCCTTAGACAAGGTGAAGGCGATTCAGGAGAGACTTTGCACAGCTCAGTCGCGTCAGAAGAGTTATGCAGACCGGAAGGTCCGAGATGTGTCTTATTCAGTGGGTGAGAAGGTGTTGCTGAAGGTTTCGCCTATGAAAGGCATTATGAGGTTTGGGAAGAAAGGGAAGTTGAGCCCTAGGTTTATTGGACCTTTTGAGGTGCTTAGGAAAGTTGGGGAGGTGGCCTACATGCTTGCTTTGCCACCTAGTTTGTCGGGCGTTCACCCGGTGTTCCATGTATCCATGCTCCGGAAGTATGTCGGAGACCCGTCTCATGTGTTAGACTTTGGCACGATACAGGTAGATGAGGACTTGACTTATGATGTGGAGCCAGTAGCTATTTTGGGCCGACAGGTTCGTAAGCTGAGATCCAAGGACATAGCTTCGGTGAAAGTGCAGTGGAGAGGTCGTCCAGTGGAGGAAGCAACTTGGGAGACCGAGCAGGAGATGCGGAGCAGATATCCTCACTTGTTTGATACTCCGGTATGTTTCTTAACCCGCTCGCGGACGAGCGTTTGTTTAAGTTGGGGAGAATGTAATGACCCGGCCCGTTGTTACGGGAATTACCACCCCGTTACCTTGCATATACATATCTTATGCTTTTATATCAGTATTAGAGTATATCAGGTGAGTTAGGAGTTATTCGGGTTGAAAATTAAGCAAATAGCATGTTTGAAGGAAGCTTGAACATGGGAAATCAACCTAGAGTTGACTATTAAGTTAGAGTGCTCGGAACTGGATTTCGATAATTCGACTAGTTTTGGGGGATCATTTATGACTTAGGAGAGCAATCGAATCAAATTCGGAGGTCTGATGTAGTTTTAGGCTTGAATTGGCGAAGGTTGAATTTTGGCGAAAACCGGATGGTAGGTGAGATTTTGATCCGGGGGTCGGAATGGAATTCTGACAATTTCTGTAGCTTCGTTATTTAATTTATGATACGTCTGCAAATTTTCAGGTCATTCGGATGTCGTTTGATCGGGTTTTGGACTGAATGTTAGTTTCAGAAGCTTGGAAGAAACTTAGGCTTGAATCCGCATAGAAATGGTGATTTTGATGCTTAGGATGGTGTTTTTATGATTGGAACAAGTCCGTATCATATTTTGGAGTATGTTGGTGGTTTTTGTTGGGGTCCCGGGGACCTCGGGATGAACTCGGACCATCAACCGGGCATTTTGGACTTGGCAAAATCTGCAGAAAATTGCAGGTTACTGTGCAGGCATTTAAGCCTTCGCGTTCGTATGGCATGGGCCGTGTTCGCGAAGGCCAGGTGGGGCAAAGCATCGTGATCGAGTGACTGGGGTCGCGTTCGCGTAGGCCAGGATTCTTGAGCTTCGCGATCGCGTTCCTGGGGTCGCGTTCGCGTAGGTACGTGAGAGTGTGCATCGCGTTCGCGTGAGGGGGGGATCGCGAACGCGTAGAAGTAAAATATGCGCGGCTAGGAGTTTGAGCATCATAACACGTGGTTGGCGTCGCGTTCGCGAAGTGTAACTGGAAGCCGAGCATCACGAACGCGTGAGGGCTCGCGCGAACGCGTAGAACAAAATTGCTGTCAGTGAAATAAAAAACACAAAACAGAGGGCTCGCGGGTTTAAACCCCAAAAACACAACTTTGAACCCTATTGAGAAGAAAACACGAGGAAAACACTGAGATATCATCGGGTATTCATCGGAGGTAAGATTCTTGACTCAAAAACATAACTTTATGGTAGAATTAACATTAATCTTCATGAATTTGGGTAGAAATTGTGAAAAATTGTGGCCTAGGCATTAAAAACAGGAATTTGGGTTTTGAAAGGCCATTCGAACTCCGATTTCGACAAATTTTATATGCACGGACTCGTGGCGAGTCGAGTATCGCATTGGTATCATTTTCTGAATTTTTCGGACAGCGGGCCCGTGGTCGGGTTTTTACCAACTTAGCGTAATTATGAGTTTTTCATGTAAATTGAAATGGGTTATGTTTATTTGACCCGTAAATGACACAATTATTGTTGTTTGAATAGATTCTACACGCGAGGCTGCGAATTCCAAAGGAAAGGGCATTGCGGACGAGTCTACGACCGACTAGATGTGAGTAGTTTGTGTATATGGTAGACTGAGGGTTCGAAACCCCAGCTTAGCACATTGTGATGCTAGTAGGGCGTGGCTCGCACCCCGTGGCAGGTGTGGGATTGATTGTGACTGGAGATTGAGACTTTGTCCATCCCGGATATAAATAATATGCTATTGGTGATGGAAATATACTGTGTTGACATATTTGTGGGTTGTAAGCCTTGTTTGGGGCCTTGTGCCAACCTGTAGAATCCCTAGGGGATAATATTTATGTGATAGCGGTACTTGCTTAATCATTGATCTCAGTCCTGAAATTTGAAATCACACTATTGAAATGCTAAGTCACCGGTTTTTGCAAATTAAATAAGTTAAGGTATTTTCTCATAAATTATGAACTGTAAACTGGAATTAAGAAAAATGAATTGTTTTGTGACTTATCTGATTAATGTGGACTGAGGATGGATCGGGCTGCACACCGCAGCGGTTTATATGAGGATCAGGCTGCACACCGCAGCGGTTGACATGAGGATCGGGCTGCACGCCGCAGTAGTATTGTGCTTGGGCTGTAGGAGCCCCTCCGGAGTCTGTACACACCCCTAGTGAGCGTCGTCGACGTTAAATGGATCGGGCTACACGCCGTAGCGGTTATGTGCATTGCATTGCATCTTTATTTGTTGAATTATTCTGTGGTAGATGTATTGTACTGTTGATGCTAGTTCGTAGGAGATTCGGACTGTAGTTTAGCTTCATATTGTGGTATTATGTGGATTTCCTATTTTCAGCTGCTTTATATATTTATTACTCACTGAGTACTTAGTACTCACCCCTACTCCATGCACCTTTTGTGTGCAGACTCAGGTACTCAGGAGCAGTAGACAGGCTTTTCCAGTGTTGCATAGTCACACCGAGTTGCTGAGGTAGCTGCCGACGTTCGCAGAACCTAGCTTCTCCTTCTCTTTCCAGTTGTTATTTATATTCCGACTAGAGTATTTCTATACATTATTCTCTATTTCTATTGGGTTTTGTTAGAGGCTCTAGACTTGTGACTCCGGATCTATGGGAGTGTCAGTTATTTTCGTATTTCTCAGTACTTTATTCACCATTATTATTATTGGAGTTCTTTGACTCATATATTCTTATTGGGATGTCCTTTTGGAACTGAAAATTGTCGTAATAAGTAATTGTTGGTCTTACTGGCCTGGCTTAATTGTTGGGCTCCATCACAACAACAAAACTGAAATAATACAAAACTGATTTTTGTTTGTAATTGTGTGATTAAGTTAAAAAACCAGTGTTTTTGTTTGAAAATAAAATTGAAATGAAACTATAAAAGAAATCAACTGGAAAATATCATAAAAATGTTAAAATTCAGAAAAATCAAGCAAAAAGCAAAAATACCGGAAAATAAAAGTAAAATGGAAAAAATACTGGAAAATTTAGGAAAAATCAAGAAAAATAGAAATAAAGGAAATATAGCAGTTGAAAATAAATAAAAAAGAAAAATACAAAAAGAAAATACAAGAAATAAATAAAAATACAAGTCAAAATACAATATATAATATGAATTTGGGCTAAATATACAAGGGAATACATGTACCAAGCCCAATATACACTAGGCCCAAACGAAATAAGCCTAGCCTGCCCAGGCTTATAATCAAACGACGCCATACCAACCAAATAAATCCAAGCCATTGATGATTTGAATCTGATGGACCAGATGAAACG
Organism: Nicotiana noctiflora; assembly: GCA_032618575.1. Classification (NCBI taxonomy): domain Eukaryota; kingdom Viridiplantae; phylum Streptophyta; class Magnoliopsida; order Solanales; family Solanaceae; genus Nicotiana; species Nicotiana noctiflora. The sequence goes on along the minus strand of JASVEL010001307.1, from coordinate 166,023 downwards.
GTTCCTTTATAAACCAAACGACGTCGCATATGGAGTTAATCATGGCCGTCCAGTCTAATTGATCAAAAGGATGAGAGCAATGTCTCATTAAAGCCAAACAACGTAGCTTAGATAAATTAATCACAGCCGTCCAAACATATAATCCAACGGGCCTAAGGAGATCTTTCATTAAACCATATGACAACATTTCGAGGACCAAATAATCCTGGCCATTCATTCGATTTAATCCAACGGCCAAGGATCAAAATTGTATAAAATATATATATCACACCATCTTTGTTCATTTAGTCATTATACACATATACACATCCATAAAAAACCCTAGCCGCCTCTAGACTCGCCTTCTTCCTCATCCAGTCTCAGGGAGACCACCGGAAAGCCATGCCTCAGTCGTCGTCTCCGGCTCAGGCAAACCTCAAACACCATCTCCATCACCCAAAAAACCTTCAGGCTACCATAAATCTCGACCAAAACTAAGAACCTCCCTTTTCTCGAAACTCCGTTCGCCAGAACCCTAGCCGGGGACATTACAAAGTATGAACCAATGCCTCATATTAACACCCTTGAACCCTTTTGAGGTGATCTACCACCCCATCTGGGTGGTTTCCCTCGAATCACCCTCAAACGTGTCGAATATCAGAAAAACACTCGCCAGAACCCTACTCCGGCGAGTACCAAAATTAACCCCACCCCCAAAATACTACACCAGGTCTCCAGACCAACCCCATACACACCTAAATCAAACCAAAAGCCCCTTCTGAAAGATCCAGTACTCAGAAAACCAAATGTCTTCAGAGTTCTGAATATCCAGAAAATAAAAGAAATAAAGAAGAAAGAAAGAACAAAAAGAAAGAAAGAAAAGGAAAACGACCGAAAAAGCTAAGTTCCCCACCTCTGTTTCTATTCTTGGTTTCTATATGTTTTGAAAAATGTTTCTTTATATGTTTTCTATGTTTATTTGAGCCCGTTTCTTATGCATGTTTAAAAAAATGAAAATCTATCTCTGCCTATTTATGCGAGCTTTGAATCTTACACATGCCTAAGTTTTCTAAGTTTTCTTAGGGTTTTTTATATTAACTACGCATGAATCACGTGCTAATCAGTCTATTTTATGTGTTTGTTCATTTTATTTTGTCTCGATTGAGTCTTGGTTAATTGAGTTCAACCATTATCAAATTTCTCCTCTGAGTTCTGATTAATTGAAAATTAAATCTAGATTAAGGCTATATGTGCAAAACAACATAATCTTGCTATATTTGTAACTCGATTCGTATGTGAGTTCATTCTGAACTTTTGAATACTTATGTTATTTGGGTCAAAATTTATGGCTACGTCTGTGAGTCTAGTCTGAGTATTAATTCAGTGGCTATGTTGATTAATTAGCTATGCTTTTGTTAAATGGCTATGCTTTTAATAAGTGGTTATGTTTTAAACAGTGGTCATATTTTGATAAATGGTTATGTTCTAAAAGGTGGCTAACAATAAAAGGGGTGTGGTCTAAACTGGTTAAATCTTAAAGGCAAGACTTAAGGGGGTTATTTGTTAAATAATTACTTACCCTAGTTCTGCCATACCTAAGGCAAGTCGGGTAATATTGATTAAATACAAAGGGTAAAAAGGGAATAGTAAATGGCATTCATGAGGATTAAATAGTGCCTATAAGGATATAAATGACTTTAAAGCTTGGTATTTCTGCAATTAATTAGAAAATAAATGTGGCATACTAGGTAGAACTAAAAGGCAATAGTGTAATAAATCTTAGCAAGTGAGGGCAGCCAGGTAAAAACATGCCTAAAAGAACCCAATAGAATTGCCTAGAACCTTCTAGGAGGGGTTCTAAGGCATTTCGATACAATTCTAATAGACTATACTGTAAATAATTCAAAGAATAATGGGAGGGAAATTGTGACGACCCAAAGGGTCATCACCTATTTTGCTCATTTGTTCCGCGCTTCCGAGGCCTTGAAAACCTTATTTTATATTACCTCGATTTACGTGCGTAGTCCAAGCACGTAGCCGAAAATTTTTTGTGTCACAATATGTGAATTCTATGGAAAATTTGAAGAAAATTGATATTAATATTGATATAGTTGACTTCGGACAACATTTTTGATAAACGGAAACGGACCTCAGATCGGATGGTCCCGGAATGTCCGTAGGAAAATATGGGACCCGGGCATGCATCTGGAGTCGAATTCCGAGGCCTAGAGCCCAAGATATGAATTTTTCTATTAAATTGTTTTGCTGAAATTATTAATGAAAATTGATTAAAAGACCATGGTATCGGGCTCTATTTTGGTTCCGACGCTCGGTACAATTCTTATATATTGTTTAAGTACTTTCTACAAAGTTTGATGGAATTTGAACATCGTTTGATGTGTTTTGAACCATGAGTTCCAAATTTGAAAGTTTATGAAGTTTAAAGGAAGAAATCATGAATTTGAGGATTGATTCTATGAAAACGATGTTATATTGGCGATTTGATCGTGCGAGCAAGTTCGTAGTATGTTTATGAGGTTGTGTGCATGTTTGGTTTGGAGCCCGAAGGCTCAAGTAATGATTTTATAGTCCGTTAGAGCAAATTTTGAAAATTACACAGCTGGTATTTTTCCCCAACTGATATCTTTGCAATTATGAAGAAATGCTCTCAATTGCGAGCAATCCAAAAAATAGCTAAGGTTTGCAAATGCGAACAAAAGTTCGCAAAAGTGAAGTGGCCCAGCATGAAGCCTGATTCGCAAATGCGAATAAGGCTTCAAAAATGTGAAGCAGCTCACAAACGCTTTGCGTTCACAAATGCGAGCAACATGTCGCAAATGCGAGGCTGCCTTGTATTGGGCTTAGTTCGCAAATGCGAACATATCCTCGTAAATGCGTGTTCCGCAGCCCAGACTTGTCATGTTTGCAATTGCGAACATATGTTCGCAATTCCCTTATCCGCAGCTGTGCAATCTGATGCTTAAACGGTTTTAAACCCTCTTTTCACCATTCTTTCAAAACCCAAAACACCACACACGACTTTCAAGGAGCAATATCACTCCAAATCACTTGTAAGTCAATTTTTACTCATCTCTTTCAATTCCAAACATCATTAAACATGTTTTCCATGAGAAATCAAAGGGTTTTAAGGTTGAAATTGTTGTTTTTGGGTAGAACCTAGGTTTTTCATAAATTGGGGAATTGGACCTCGATTTGAGGTCTGTTTTCGAATCAAATCATACAATTGAACTCGTGAGGGAATGGGTAATCGGATTTTGATCCGAACCCTGAGTTTTGACCACGTGGGATCGGTGGTGTTTTGGAAAAGTTTTGGTAAAACTTTGAGAAAACCATTTTTATGCATCCAAACCAATTTATATAGTATTTATTGAAGTAATTGGACCAATTATGATTAGATTCGAGCGAGTTGAAGGTTGAATTTCGAGGCAAAACGATATTTGGAGGTTAATTGGACTTCAAGGCTTTGAGGTAAGTGTTTGATCTATCATAGCTTGAGGGAATAGGAATGAATATAATAATTGCTAATTGCTATGTGATCGAATGCGGTGTATAGGCGTGGTGACGAGTATCTATACATTGTCGTCTAGCATGACCATGAGTCATTTGTTGATATATGTTGTGAGTTAATGTGGGATGTTCTTAAGTCATGTTCTTGAGCCCTTGCCGGGTTGTGAAGGTTGATTATTGTTTCCCTTGTCGGGACTTTTTTGTGTTGTTGTTGTTGTTGTTCCCTTACCGGGATATTGTAATGATTATTGTGTCCCTTGCCAGGACGGTTCATATTATTTGTTTCATTCCTTTGGCCTTGACTGTGAGTTTATTTGGGTGAGGAATAGTGATAATGCACGAAGGGTGATGTCGTGCCATTTTTACTTATGTTCGCACGAAGGATCATTCTGTGCCTTGTTTTACTGTTCATGCACGAAGGAACATTCTGTGCCGTTGTTACTTAAGTTATGCACGAAGGATCATTCTGTGCCATGTTTATTATTTATGCAAGAAGGAACATTCCGTGCCGTTGTTACTTAAACCATGCACGAAGGATCATGCCGTGCCATGGATGTGAGGATGAGAGTAAAAGCACGAAGGGTGATGCCATGCACTTCTATTTGCTTATTTGGTGAGGATGAGAGTAAAAGCACGAAGGGTGATGCCGTGCAACCATTCAATTTCTTGCTTTGCAATAACTGTTTCTGCTACACTCTGTTTTTCTTATCTTACTGATTTATTATATGTTGCTGATTGTACTCTCCCAGCATGTTACCTCCTTTGTCAGTTGTGTTACTTAATATCTCTGTTATTTTGTGGTATGTACATATATAGAACTGCACAGGTTTATGTAAGTGTCTGGTCATGGGCTTGTCACTACTTCGTCGGGATAGGCCACGCACTTACCAGCATATGGGGTTGGATTGTGCTGATACTACACTTTTGTGCATTTTTTCAATGGTCCAGGTTTTGAGTAGGAGCAGCAGCAGTAGTACACTAGCGAGATTATCATACTCCCGAGACCGAGGTAGCTTGCAGACGTCCGCAGTCCCGGTGTCTCATCTATTTACTTTATTATTGTTGTGGTCTCATTGTTCCTAGACCGACGGTTATTATTTATTTTCTTTCAGACCATTATGTGTAGTTATTCCTTAGTAGTTCGTGAGGTTATGACTCCATATCTTGGGTAGAGAATTTATGTCAGTTACATTACACTATTATTCATCTCTTATTCGAAAGACTTCCGCATTTGAAAATTTGAGTAATTTTCTTGCTATTAAATATGAGAACAAAAATGATGGTATGAACAGGAAGATGGTGAGTGAATTAGCTTGCCTAGCTACCACGAGTAGGTGCCATCACGATCCCGATGGTGGGGAAAATCCGGGTCGTGACAAGGTTGTATCAGAGCTTTAGGTCACATAGGTCTCACAACTCATGAACAAGCTTAGTAGAGTTTGAGGGGTAGGTACGGATACGTCTGTACTTGTCCTCCAGAGTCTATTGAGATAGGAAAAAGTCTCTCATTCGTTCATTCTTGTCGTGCGATTTGTTTCTCGAATACTGATTGAATTTCTACTATGTCCTTTCGCAGATGGTGAGGACACGCGCTTCTTCATCCGCTGATCAGCAGCCTGAGCCCCAGGTAGCTCCTACGAGGGGCAGGGGCCGAGGCCGTGTCGGAGGCCGTGGTAGGGGCAAAGCTCAGCCCCAGGCAGCGGTTCCAGAGGTGGAGCCTCATGTTGAGACTGGTGAGGAGGTTCCAGCCCCAGCAGCTCCAGTGGGCCCAGCTCAAGTCCCAGGGGAGGTCTTATTTACCCCGGATCTTCTGGAGGCTCTAGTCAGAATAGCGGGTTTTATGGACAGTGTTGCTAGAACAGGCTTATTACCAGTTGCACCAGCCACTTCTCGGGCTGGAGGAGGGGTCCAAACTCCTGTTGCACGTACTCCGGAGCCAGTAGCTCCCCAGGCTCAAGCACCAGTAGTTCAGCCAGCAGTGGCCACTCAAACAGGTACTACAGCTCATGTCGAAGATGGGGCGGCCATGACTTATGATGCTTTATGGAGACTTGATCGGTTCTCCAAGCTTTTTACCACTTCTTTCAGCGGTGCCACATCAGAGGATCCCCAGGACTTTTTATTCAGTTGCCATGAGATTCTCAAGACTATGGGAATGGTGGAATCCAATGGGGTTGATTTTTGCACATTCAGGCTTTCAGGATCTGCCAAAACTTGGTGGAGAGATTTCTGTTTGACTCGACAAGCAGGGTCACTGGCTTTAACATGGGATTAGTTTGCGTAGTTATACTTGGAGAAATGCAGCTCGTAGGGTTGAGATGGCTCTTGCTCGGGGAGGTGGTTATCCTTCATTCAAGAGGCCTCGTCATTTTGGTAGATTTAGTGGTACTTCATCTGGAGGCTGGGATTCTTATGATAGGAGCCAGTCTTCCAGGCCTTTTCAGTCAGCTCTCCAGGCTTCGCATGGTAGTTCAGGTGATCGTGGGTTTCGTGAGAAGTATTCAGACCAGTCTACCATCAGTGCTTAGCCTCTTCAGAGTGTTCGTGGGGGCCATTCAGGTCATCAAGGTCAGAAGTCCCAGCAGCCAAAATGTTGTTACAATTGCGGTGACCCAGGTCATCTTGTCAAGTTTTTCCCTCGAGCAGCGGGCAACACTCAGCAGCACGGTCCTCGCCCCATGATTTAGGCCCTAGCTGACCCACATCCTTCCCAGCCATCCAAAGGCGGGGTAGAGATCGTAAAGGTGGAGGTCGAGACCGTAGAGGTGGAGACCGTCCCGCCAGAGGTAGAGGTCAGCTAGTGGATGACTGTCCTAGAGACGTAGCTAAGAGGGGAGGTGCCGATCCTCGATTCTATGCTTTACCAGCTAGGCAGAGGCGGAGGCATCAGATGCTATGATTACAGGTACTATTATGGTTTGTGATAGAGGTGCTTCAGTATTATTTGACCCTGGGTATACATATTCATATGTGTCTACCTACTTTACACCCTATCGGGTCGTGCCTAGGTATGCCCTGAACATTCTAATTTATGTGTCTACACGAGTGGGCAACTCTATAGTAGTCAACCGGGTGCATCGTTCGTGCGTGGTTATATTCGGGGGTCTTGAGACCCATATTGATTTATTGCTATTAGACATGGTGGATTTCGATGTCATATTGGGGATGGACTGGTTGTCCTCTAATCATGCTATCCTAGATTGTCATGCCAAAACAGTGACTTTGGCCTTGCCAGAATAACCCTACTAGAGTAGAGAGGTACCCCAGGCCACTCCGTTTGCAATGTTATTTCATATGTTAAAGCTCGACGCATGGTCGAGAAGGGGTGTCTAGCTTATTTGGCATATGTTCGTGATTCTAGCACGGAGATTCCTTCTATTGATTCAGTTCCTATTGTACGGGATTTTCTCGAGGTCTTCCCTTCAAACCTGCCGGGTATGCCACCCCATAGGGATATTGATTTTTGTATTGATCTGGCACCGGGCACTCAGCCCATTTCTATTACACCCTATCGCATGGCCCTGCCAGAGTTAAAGGAGTTAAAAGATCAGTTGCAAGACCTTCTAGAAAAGGGCTTTATCAGGCCCAGTGTTTTTTCCCTGGGGTGCACCGGTGTTATTTGTGAAGAAGACGGATGGCTTGATGCAGATGTGTATTGATTATCGGCAATTAAATAAAGTGACGATAAAGAACAATTATCCACTACCGAGGATTGATAATTTGTTTGACCAGCTCCAAGGAGCGAGGGTGTTCTCGAAGATAGACTTAGGTCGGGCTACTATCAGCTGAAGATCAGGGCGGCTGTCATTCCTAAAACAGCCTTTCGCACTAGGTACGGGCACTATAAATTCTTGGTCATGTCTTTCGGGTTGACCAATGCTCCAGCAGCATTTATGGAGTTGATGAATTGGGTGTTCAGGCCTTATCTAGATTTGTTCGTGATAGTCTTTATAGATGATATCCTGGTATACTCCCGCAGCCAGGAAGAGCACGAGCAGCACCTCAGAGTGGTTCTTCAGACTCTGAAGGATAATCAGCTATATGCCAAGTTTTCAAAATGCGAGTTCTGGTTGAGTTCGGTTGCATTTCTGGGTCATATCGTGTCAGTAGAGGGTATTCAGGTGGACCCAAAGAAGATTGAGGCAGTCAAGAATTGGCCTCGACCAGCTTCAATGACCGAGATTCAGAGTTTCTTGGGGTTAGCAGGCTACTATCGTCTATTTGTAGAAGGGTTCTCTTCTATTGCAGCCCCGATGACCAGGTTGACCCAGAAGGGTGCCCAGTTCAAGTGGTCAGATGAGTGTGAGGCGAGCTTTCAGAAGCTCAAGACAGCTTTGACTACGGCACCAGTGTTGATTTTACCCACGGGTTCAGGGCCTTACACAGGATACAGTGATTCATCCCGTACTGGGCTTGGAGCGGTATTGATGCAGGGTGGCAAGGTTATTGCTTATGCTTCGAGACAATTAAAAATCCATGAAAAGAATTATCCGGTTCATGATCTTGAGCTGGCAGCAGTAGTTTATGCCTTAAAAATCTGGAGTCATTATCTATATGGTGTGGCGTGCGAGGTATACACGGATCACAAAAGTCTTCAATATTATTCAAGCAAAAAGAGTTAAATGTTCGACATAGGGGATGGTTAGAGTTGCTGAAAGACTATGATTTTACTATCTTATATCACCCAGGTAAGGCCAATGTGGTAGCCGATGCGTTGAGTAGGAAGTCTGCCAGCATGGGTAGTCTCACTTATATTCTGGTCAGCAAGAGGCCACTTGCTCTAGATGTTCTGGCCTTAGCCAATTGGTTCGTGAGACTAGACATTTCTGAGCCTAGCAGGGTATTACCCTACACGGTCGCTCGTTCTTCTCTATTAGAGCGTATCCGTGAGAGGTAGTTTGATGATCCTCATTTGCGTGACCTGAGGGATACAGTACAGCGGGGAGGTGCCACGAAGGTAACTCTAGATGATGACGGAGTATTGAGATTGCAGGGGCGAGTTTATGTGCTCAATGTTGAGGAGATTTGAGAGTTGATCTTAGCGGAGGCCCACAGTTTGCGGTATTCTATTCACCCGGGCGCCGTGAAGATGTATCAGGACTTACTGTAGCACTATTGGTGGCATAGGATGAAGAAGGACATTGTTGCATATGTCGCTCGGTGTCTAAACTGTCAGCAGGTTAAATATGAGCACCAGAGGCCTGGTGGTGTGTTCTAGAGAGAAATTCCCGAGTGGAAATGGGAGCGGATTACAATGGACTTTGTTACTGGAATACCTTTGACTGCAATGAGATTTGATGCTATTTGGGTCATTGTTATAGGCTGACCAAGTCAGCACACTTCATTTCAGTATCTGTCTATCACTCATCGGCGAAGCTAGCATAGATTTACATCAGGGAGATTGTTCGCCTTCATGGGGTGCCGGTGTCTATTATCTCAGATCGGGGTACGCAGTTTACCTCGCGTTTCCGGAAAGCGATCCAGCAGGAGTTAGGCACCTAGGTTCAGTTGAGTACATCTTTTCATCCTCAGACGGACGGTCAGTCCGAAAAGACTATTTAGATCCTAGAGGACATGCTCCAAGCCTGTGTCATTGATTTTGGAGGCTCGTAGGACCAATTTCTACCATTAGCAGAGTTTTCCTACAATAACAGCTACCAGTCTAGCATTCAGATGGCTCCGTATGAGGCGTTGTATGGTAGGCGTTGTCGGTCTCCAGTCGGATGGTTTGATCCGGGAGAGGCTCGATTGCTGGGTACAGACCTAGTTCAGGATGCCTTAGACAAGGTCAAGACCATCCAGGAGAGGTTACATTCAGCTCAGTCCAGACAGAAGACTTATGCGGATCGTAATGTCCAAGATATAGATTTCATGGTTGGTGAGCAGGTACTGCTCCGAGTATCGCCTATGAAGGGAGTGATGAGGTTCGGAAAGAAGGGCAAGCTCAGCCCTAGGTATATTGGTCCATTTGAGATTCTGGACCGAGTGGGAGAGGTGGCTTATAAACTTGCACTGCTAACTAGCTTATCAATCGTGCATCCGATTTTTCATGTATTTATGCTTCAGAGGTACCACGGCGATCCTACACACGTGTTAGACTTCAGTACTGTCCATTGGACAAGGATCCATCTTACGAGGAGGAGCCGGTGGCCATTCTAGACCGGCAAGTTCGATAGTTGAGGTCAAAGAGTTTTCCTTCCGTGCAAGTTCAGTGGAGAGGTCAACCTCCTAAAGCATCGACTTGGGAGTCCGAGTCTGATATGCGAAGCCGTTACCCACATATGTTCCCCGACTCAGGTACTTCCTTCAATTGTCCGTTCGAGGACGAACGGTTGTTTTAGAGGTGGAGAATGTGACGACCCCAAGGGTCATCACCTATTTTCCTTATTTGTTCCGTGCTTTCGAGGCCTTAAAAACATTATTTTATATTGTCTCGATTTACGTGCATAGTCAGGGCACGTAGTAGGAAAATTTTTGTGTTAGAGTATGTGAGTTCTATGGAAAATTTGAAGAAAATTGAAATTAATATTGATATAGTTGACTTCGGTCATCAGTTTTGGTAAACGGACCTGGACCCGAGATCGGATGGTCCCAGAAGGTCCGTAGGAAAATATGGTACTCAGGCATGCGTCCGGAGTCGAATTCCGAGGCCTAGAGCCCAAGATATAAATTTTTCTGTTAAATTGTTTTGTTGAAATTATTATTAATGAAAATGGAAATGAAAATTGATTAAAAGATCATGGTATCGGGCTCGTATTTTGGTTCCGACACCCGGTACAAGTCGTATATATTATTTAAGTACTTCCTGCAAAGTTTGATGGAATTTGAATGTCGTTTGATATGTTTTGAACCATCAGTTCCAAATTTGAAAGTTTATGAAGTTTAAAGGAAGAAATCATGAATTTGAGGGTTGATTCTATGAAAACGATGTTATATTGGCGATTTGATAGCGAAAGCAAGTTCGTAGTATGTTTTTGAGGTTGTGGGCATGTTTGGTTTGGAGCTCGAGGGCTCGGGTAAAGATTTGATAGTCTGTTAGAGCAAATTTTGAAAATTACACAGCAGGTATTTTTCCCCAGCAGATATCTTCGCAATTGCGAAGAAATGCTCACAATTGCGAGCAATCCCAAAAATAGTTGAGGTTCGCAAATGCGAACAAAAGTTCGCAAAAGCGAAGTGGCCCCCGATTAGGCCTGATTGCAAAATGCGAATATTGCAAAATGCGAATAAGGCTTCGCAAATGCGAAGCAGCTCACAAACTCTTTGCGTTCGAAAATGCGAGCAACATGTCACAAATGCGAGGCTAACATGTATTGGGCTTAGTTCGCAAATGCGAACATATCCTTGCAAATGCGAGTTCTGCAGCCTAGACCTATCATGTTCGTAATTGCGAACATATGTTCGCAATTCCCATATCCGCAGCTGTGCAATCTGATATTTAAACGATTTTAAACCCATTTTTCATCATTCTTTCAAAACCCAAAACACCACACACGATTTTCCAAGAGCAATATCACTCCAAATCACTTGTAAGTCAATTTTTACTCAACACATTCAATTCTTAACATCATTAAACATGTTTTCCATGAGAAATCAAAGGTTTTTATGGTTGAAATTGTTGTTTTTGGGTAGAACCTAGGTTTTTCATAAATTAGGGAATTGGACCTCGATTTGAGGTCCGATTTTGAAACAAATCATAGAATTGAACTCGTGAGAGAATGGGTAACCGGATTTTGGTACAAACCCCAAGTTTCGACCACGTGGGACCGGGGGCATTTTGGGAAATTTTGGGTAAAACTTTGAGAAAACCATTTTTATGCATCCAAACCAATTTATATAGTATTTATTGAAGTAATTGGACCAATTGTGATTAGATTCGAGCGAGTTGAAGGTTGAATTTCGAGGTAAAATGATAGTTGGAGGTTAATTGGACTTCAAGGATTTGAGGTAAGTGTTTTATCTATCCTAGCTTGAGGGAATAAGATTGAATGTGATAATTGCTAACTGTTATGTGATCGAGTGCGGTGTATAGGCGTGGTGACAAACATCTATACACTAGTGTCTAGCATGACCCTGAGTCATTTGTTGATATATGTTGTGAGTTAATGTGGGATGTTCTTAAGTCATGTTCTTGAGCAATTGCCGGGTTGTGAATGTTGATTATTGTTTTCCTTGCCGGGACTTTATTGTGTTGTTGTTGTTCCCTTGCCGGGATATTGTAATGATTATTGTTTCCCTTGCCGGGACGGTTCATATTACTTGTTTCATTCCTTTGCCCTTGACTGTGATTATTATTTGGGTGAGGAAGAGTGATAATTCATGAAGGGTAATGATGTGCCATTTTTACTTACGTTCGCACAAAGGATCATTTCGTGCCTTGTTTTACTGTTTATGGACGAAGGAACATTTTGTGCCGTTGTTACTTAATTTATGCACGAAGGATCATTCCGTGTCATGTTTATTATTTATGCACGAAGGAACATTCTGTGCCGTTGTTACTTAAACCATGCACGAAGGATCATGCCGTACCATGAATGTGAGGATGAGAGTAAAAGCACGAAGGGTGATGTCGTGCACCTCTATTTGCTTATTTGGTGAGGATGAGAGTAAAAGCACAAATGGTGATGTCGTGCAACCATTCAATTTCTTGATTTGCAATAACTGTTTCTACTACACTCTATTTTTCTTATCTTACTGATTTATTATATGTTGCTGATTGTACTCCCCCAGCATGTTACCTCCTTTGTCAGTTATGTTACTTAATATCTCTTTTATTTTGTGGTACATACACATATAGAACTGCACAGGTTTATGTGAGTGTCTGGTCCTAGGCTTGTCACTACTTCGCCGGGATAGGCCAGGCACTTACTAGCACATGGGGTCGGATTGTGCTGATACGACACTTCTGTGCATTTTTGCACAGGTCCAGGTTTTCATCAGGAGCAGAAGTAGTAGTACACTAGCGGGATAATCGTACTCCCGAGACCGAGGTAGCTTGCAGGCGTCCGCAGGCCCGGCGACTCCTCTATTTACTTTATTATTGTTGTGGTCTCATTGTTTCGAGACAGACGGTTATTATTTATTTTCTTTTAGACCATTATGTGTAGTTATTCCTTAGTAGTTCGTGAGTTTGTAACTCCATATCTTGGGTAGAGGATTTATGTCGGTTATTTTACACTATTATTCATCTCTTATTCGAAAGACTTCCGCATTTGAAAATTTGAGTAATTTTCTTGCTATTAAATATGAGAACAAAAATGATCGTATGAACATGAAGATGGTGAGTGAATTGACTTGCCTAGCTACCACTAGTAGGCGCCATCACGATCCCGGTGGTGGGGAAAATCCATGTCGTGACAGAAATAAAAATAACTTATTTAAAATTCCCCCCAAAATAACTCTATAAATAGGCCTCTAACAAGCCTGAAAATGGGCTGGATTTTGAAAATTCAGAGATTAGTCCAGATTTTGAAAAGAGTTTTAAAGTTATGAAATATACAACTCAAGGTTATATAAGCTGATTAACTTGAGTGCTGTTCTGGGATTTCTTTGGGTTGATTCTTCATTAATTCATCTCAACTTTGATGGATTCCTTGATTCTACTTTGGTTGATTTGCTGGGTTCCATATTTGGGATTTTTGGTAGCTGTTTTGCTGTGATTGAATTGTCTCATTGCCGTTGCTGTATTGTTGCTATTGGTTGCTGACTATTCTTCTTCTCCAAAACTCTAGACTCATCGATTTGTTTTGAACCAGGTACACACTTTTGACCTGAAGTTGTAATGAGCTGCTGATTGGAGAAAATGATATACAATTGTGTTATATGAATTTTTATGTACTTGTATTCTGTTATGTAGTTTAGAAGTATTTAGATTTCTATAATTCATCTAAGATCTGGTTGAAATAATTAGTAAAGTAGAAATATGTTTTGATTCGATAACAGTAGAATAAACAAGCTAAGTAAGGAATTATCACCTAAAACTAAGACCAACTACAACACCGTTAATACACTTAGATTCATAAATATTCTAAAATTAGACATGTAATACTAATACTTAAATATTTTCGTTAACCAAGTTCTGAATCAGCATCAATTAATTCGAAAAGCGTGAGTAGCAGGATTTTAAATCGTGATTACTGTTATATCACTGTTGAAATTAGTTTAGCTACAGAACTCGTATTAGTTTGTTTTGATATGGTGACCTGAATGTGGTTGTAATAACAGTGGAAATTCAAGGGTGTCTAGTTGAAACTTAGAATACTGTTTTCAGTTTAATGAGAGCAATAACAACTCTGTAAATAGTGTCTCAATTAATAGATAGTTCATATATTCATACTCTGTTAATGTAGCAGTTAAATAGTAACAAGTCGATTAAACTAGTGTTGATACTTTTAGTTAATGAACAATATCGAAATCAATAGGGATCAAATGTAATTTGCAATTATTTGAAATAGTTAACGATTAGTATTAAATGGTATTCGTTCGTGGTATTGTTGTTAAAATAATAATCTGCTTTGATTCCGTTTTAGACATAAGTACTCTGGGCCTCACCGTGAATACATGCCCAGATTTAATTGACATGGCATTAATGCCTTGGGATAGAAACGAAATGATAGCTGGAACCAAGCTATCCAACTACACCTGGGTGCAATAACACGAGGAGGCTTGGATTTCAGGCCCAATAACATATAAAAGAGGCCTGAATCCCAATAAAGTATGATACGAAAAAATGACATAAAATCTGAAACATTTATACCTAAGAAAAAAACAGAAATAGAAAAACATAGTATACTTAGGAAAAGTCCTTAATAAAAACGAAGATGAGCCTCGCTAAATCACAAAAGTATAGTTGCGGGGCCCTCCATAATTTTTTATAAAAAATGTTAGAAATTGGAAAGACCGTTTAGCAAATTCCATGGTTTCTCCCAAAAATTAACAAGTCGTAGACATCTTAGGGCACGATTTATAATAAATATACATTTCTAATATGAGTGCACATTTATGTAACTCAAATCAAAATCGCGGTGAAGCTGAAATGCATCAAGGTCACAGGCGTACTGGTTGCAGTGTAATTCGAAATGCGTTTTCGCAACATCGCAAAAATCTTAAAATTAACCAAAGCGAAACATCAATAGCATTTGAAACTAAAGCATATAAAGAAATCAGATATTACAAATATGGCAGTTGAGCATCCGTGCTAGAACCACGGAATCTGGGAGTGCCTAACACCTTCTCCCGGGTTAACAGAATTCATTATCCGGATTTTTAGTTTCGCGGACTGTTCAAATAGAGTCATAATTTCCTCGGATTCGGGATTAAACCGGTGACTTGGGACACCAATTTCTTCCCAAGTGACGACTCTGAAATTTAATAAATAAATCCCATTTCGATTGTCGTTAAAGTGGAAAAACTCGCTCCCTGTTATTATTATTATATCCCTTCTTAGGGTGTATTAGTAAATTGCGGGGGGTATACTCTTTTAAAAGTAGTAAAAAGGAGGTGTGGCAGGCATCAATAGGTTTTCCATTTACTTCAGTCATTTCATTAGCATTGTCAATTATAAATCTATTTTCAATAAACTCAACATATATAGATTCTATAATGATATTAGATTCTAGATCTTGCAGTCTATTTGACTTGGAGTGTTGCGCATATCCTACAAAAATACTTTTAATTCCTCTACGACCTAATTTTGTTCTTTGATGGTCAGGTACTCTATAATAAGATTTACACCCCACACTTTAAAATAATTTAGATTTGATTTTCTACCATTCCAAAGCTCATAAGGAGAAATATGCACACTTTTTGTAGGCACTCTATTTAGAATATAACATGCAGTTAGTAGTGCTTCACCCCATAAATTATGTGGCAAATGTGCATTAAGTAACACAGCATTAACCATATCTACCAAAGTTTATTTTTTTCTTTCTGCTAACCCACTTTGTTGAGGAGTATAAGAGGCACTTAATTGATGTATTAGGCCATGCTCTTCACAAAACTTATTAGATTCTTTAAGAAAATATTCTCAGCCTCTATCACTTCGAATAATTTTAATTTTCCTACTACTTTGATTTTTCACAACAGACTTGTATTCTTTAAACTTTTGGAAAGCTTCATCTTTGGTCATAAGTAGATAAACGTATGTAAATCTAGAGAAGTCATCTATAAAAGTAATAAAATATTGGTTTCCTCCTCTAGTTAATTCTCTATTTAATTCACACAAGTCTAAATGTATTAAATTTAATGGTTATGTGGATCTTTCAACTTTACGAAATGGTTTCTTTGTCATCTTTGCTTGTATGTAAATTTTATATTTTATATTTTTTTGTTTTTGTTTTACATGAGATATAACCATTTTTGGACATATAATTCAAGGAGCCAAAATTTAAATGTCCTAGTCTAGCATGCCATAAACAAGAATCAGACTCAATAATATAAGCAGAAACATAATTTATTTCACTAAGACTCAATTTGAACAGGCCATTACAGTTATAGCCTTTTCCAACAAAAACTCCATTCTAGACATTATTATATGATCTAACTCAATAAAACTATCTTGAAGCCTTTCTTTAACAGCAAAGCAGCGGACATTAAGTTTTTCCTCATATCAGGAACATGACACATTCAGTAATGTCAATTTCTGGCTGAATGTGAAGTTAATTTCAATGCTCCCTTTTCCAGCAACATCTGCCGCAACATGGTTTCCCATCAAGACTTGTTCAGAATCCTACACTTTTGCATATCTGAATTTAGCCACCAGTCTTGCATATTTGTTGCAGTGGTAGACATGTTCAATTCGGTAACCATACCAATTTGCATTGTAAAAACTATGGAAACCAATCCTTGGGTAGAATTTTCCACTACATTTGCCTTTTTATAATTTCCAGATTTGTCATTCTTTCCAGACTTTTCGGTATTGCTTGCATTGAAATTTATTCATGCCTTTCTATATCTACAATCTCAAATCATATGGCCTTTCTTTCTATAGTGATGACAACTAAAGTTATTTCTCTTTTTAAAAGAAGACTTTTTTGAAACTTATAGATTTTTGTTCCCACTTTCTCAACTATTATGACTAACAAAATTGACTGCGGAACTCGAGGGATGATTAATAGCATCCCGAGCGCGAGTCACACTTTCAATTTGAATGTGAGTACGAAGTTGTTCTACAGTCAGTTTATCCATTGAATATATGATTTTCTTTCAATAGTCATTCTAGAAGGAAGGCAATTTCGAAAGAATAGCACCTATTTGAAGTGCATCGGGAATTTTGAGTTCAAGATCACTTAGTTTTGATACTAAGATATGCAGTTCATGAATTTGATCCATTATAGGCATAGTATCAAATATTTTAAATTCAAAATACTGCAGAGCGAGGAATTTGTCAATACCTCATTTTTCATTCCGGCATGCGGTTTGTAGAGCAGTCCAAATCTCCCTTGGCGACTTCAGATTGCATTAGAGATCATAGAGTCGATCTGTCAAGGTATTCAGAATATCACCGCGACACGATAGTTGATCATGTTCTCGTTTCTTCCTTTCTTTCATGACTGCATCAGAATCTTCTGTTGTATGCTCAGGCATCGCAGGCAAGGCAGAATCAAGAACATAGTAGATGTTGAAAGTAGATAACAAAAATATCATCTTGTCTCTCTAATGGGTAAAATTTGTTCCATCAAAGCGATCAATTTTGATGAACTTCTTCGGATTCTCAGCAACAGACATCAATTTTTTCATAGCAAAATAACTCTTTAAGATTGTTAGAAAATAATAAAATAAAAAAATTAGTTTGAAGCGTGAAAAATCGACTGTCTTTAAAGAGTTATCGCATGTATACTATCTTCAGAAATATAAACGATTCTTTTCATGATATAACAAAGCCTAAAATAATAATTGTGATTTTTCTATACTACTTCGTTGGAAATTCTTGTGCATATATAAGCAACAAATAGACCCTTTTAAAAAGATGTCTTGTTTCACAAACAGACATATTCGGTTGGACCCTTTCATAACATACACAACTATCTATTCGAATTTTAAATTTAAAATTCAAATAATTTCGATTATTATGTTACAAAAAATAAAATAATTAATTTTAGGAACTGATCCGGACCGCGCCCAAGTTCCAAGTCCAAATCCAAGTATTTGATTATAATATATCAATATATAGCGTACTTAATTACACACACTTAACAGTATGTGTCCTAAATCAAAGACATAAAAAGGATAAGTGCTTAAAAGGCTTCAAAATTGCCTTCTTTTTTCTGATGTGGGATCAACCCACTTCCCAACTTGGAATAACGATCTATCTTAAATAGTATGTATACCTTACCCGAAAAAGCAAATAGGTTGTACGACAATATATATATTCGTTGTTTACACAATAAACGGATTTACATATTCTACTTGACAGGCATATAAAGTATTGCAAGGACTTTGGACTACCGAAAAATGTTTGCTCTTTTATGTTCGTACTCAAGAATCAAAAGAAGTTGCATCATAAACATGGACAAAGAAAGGGAAAGTTTCATTTAAAATAGACACGTTTAATTATTTTGAAAAAAATGTCAAAAATAGTCATCATGTTCTAAGGTAGGTCAAAATAATGCCTTAAGTACTCGAAATAGTTTTGGTCATTTACATTGCTAAAATTTAAATTTTTTACAACAACAACAATAATAAATTCGTGTAATCCCGCAATACTACAACAACAACAACAACAACAACTACCCAGTATAGTCCCACTGGGTGGGGTCTGAGGAGGGTAATATGTACGCAGGCCTTACCCCTGCCCGATAGAACAGGAAGGCTGTTTCCAATCGACCCTCGGCGCAAAGACAAGAGGAGGAAAGAAAAGAAAAAAAACAAAACAAAAACAAAAGAAAAAGGACAAGCATTAGTGCTGTTAGCATAAATCACATAAATATATGAGTAAACAAAAACAAAAAATAACCTGACATATAGAAAGACAGGATACACAGGAACAAAATATAGGGCATTAGTAAAACCTTACAATAAGAAAATGGTATGCCATACAATATATCAAGCCTATATGGGTGAACCTCACACCCCGGTCCTATCCCGCGGAAGGAGAGCGTGTAATACTAGAAGTCTCTATCCTACAATCCTGATACTAGACCTCCAGACGTTCCTATCAAGGGTCATGTCCTCGGAAATCCGCATGATAGCCATATCATGCCTAATCACCTCTCCCCAATACCTTTTGGGCATCCCTCTACCGCGACACGCGTCAACCACCGTCAGTCGCTCGCAACTCCTCACAGGGGCATCGGGGCTTCTCCTCCGCACATGCCCGAACCACCTGAGTCTCGCTTCTCGCAGCTTCTCATCCACTGGGGCCACCCCCACCTTCTCCCGAATAACTTCATTCCTAACCCTATCCAACCTGGTGAGCCCGCACATCCACCCGAGCATCCTCATCTCTGCGACCTTCATTCTCTGAACATGGGAGTTCTTCACCGGCCAGCAGTCCGCCCCGTACAGCATGGCTGGTCTTACCACAGCTCTATAAAACCTCCCGTGTAATCCCGCAATTAAAATATGTAAAGATATGTACAAAAATCTTACTACTACCTTATAAAAATAAAAAGGTTAACAATTTTTAAGCCTTTTGATATTCTTAAACAATATAACAAATTATGGTGAATTTGACGAAAACCGTAAAAAAGAGGATTGAATGGGAACTCATATTTAGAGAGAGTTGGCAAGGCCAAAAAACAATTAAAATCTGTAAACAAATAAATATTTATAAATAAACTTTCAAATTTTATTGCCAAACGGAAACATAGGAATCGTAAAAAATTTAACGGTTGGAAAAAAAAATTGAGTGGAAATTTGAATTTAGACTTTTGAGGTTGCTGGCAAGGCCTGTCCTTTTAGGCTTAAAAGTTAAAGATTGTGAAATTAGCATACCAAGAAAAGTACAGATACTGTTTTCAATTTCAAGAATCTGAAAAATAAACAGAGTTATAAGTAGCAGAAAAAGGCAGTCGATTGGCAGGTTGTGGACCAATCTAGTCTCTAGGCTTAGTAGAATGCAATGAGTTGTCGTTTACAAGTGGAGTAATAAGTTCTAGATTCTACTCCTTTGGATCATTTCTTTATTTCCTTTTTCCTTTTCGTGCTGGAGTCCCAAATAAATTTTTATTTGCATAGGAAAGTTTATACTATTAACCTGTTATTTGCTAGTTTGTATTAGAAAAATAATACTAGTATATACTATTAGCTTTGGTAATATTAATTTCTTGTTTTTCGTTTTATAATAGATGATGTACTTTTCTTTTTAATATGTTTTAAAATAAATGACATATTTTTCAATTTGAAAATAATTCAACTTTAAACTCTTTTATTTTACTTATGTAATCTTAATGAAAAGCTTTTATAGCCACAAAAATATCATAGCCCCACAAAATTTTAACCTCTTAAATTTTTAAGACCACAAGTTTCTAAAACTTCGTGCAGAGTCAAACTATCTCATTTAATATGAAACAAGGGAGTAGTATTTTTTAATTTATTTATAACTAATATTTATATTAATTATGTACCTATTTAGTATTATTCTAATACAAAGCAAATCATGACATTAGCAATGCTATAATTTTTATTACATGGATATGCATGTATAAAGGTTGTATGGAGCAGAGTATTATCCGATTAAGAACACTCATACCCAGAAGCTAAATAGTCGTGATGCAAATGTCGAGGTGAATGTGTGACAATACCCGACTGGATAAGATTATGAATAAAGTTATTCGGAAAAAGGTGGTAGTGGCCTCTATGTAGGATAAGATGCGAGAGGCGAGGTTGAGATGGTTCGGACATGTTAAGAGGAGATGTATAGAAATCCCAGTTAGAAGGTGCGAGCTGTTAGCCTCGGTGGGCAACAAGAGGGGTAGAGGTAGGCCTAAGAAGT
The DNA here is from genome assembly GCA_032618575.1 of Nicotiana noctiflora. Taxonomy (NCBI): domain Eukaryota; kingdom Viridiplantae; phylum Streptophyta; class Magnoliopsida; order Solanales; family Solanaceae; genus Nicotiana; species Nicotiana noctiflora. The sequence continues at coordinate 145,583 of JASVEL010001307.1, read as the reverse complement.
CTTGAGGAGACGTTATTAGGCATGACATGGCGCATCTGAAGCTGACTGGGACATGATCCTAGACATGAGGGTGTGGAGGTCAATGATTATGATAGAAGGTTCGTAGGTAGTCGAGTGTTTCTCTTGACTTGCTCAGTTCGCTAGCAATGTATTACTCCATCCGATCCAAAATAAATGATTTTTTGGATGTTTTCACACATATTAAGAAAGTCACTTTTTAGCATTAATTAACAATAGAATAGACCATTTTAACCTTACTATCTCACATAAACACTCCTAACACATATTCCAACACTATTTACTCCAAGGACAATGTAGGAAAAACATCATTAAGTCATTCTTGAAATCCGAAAAAATTACTTATTTTGGACCACAAAAAAAGGCCAAAAAATCACTTATTTTGGACCGGAGGGAGTAGTATGATATCTTTTATTCATAGATGACAATTACTACCTAGATTTGACTGCATTCTTAGATTCGATCTTATTTCATCTCGTTGTTATTCCTACTTGTTGCAATTACCTTTTATTTTTCACTCGTTCTCTAGTCGGGGTTTCCATCGGAAACAACTTCTCTGACATTCTAGGGATAGAGATAAGATTGCATATATCTTACACTCCTTAGATCCCACTTGTGGAAAATTACTGCGTTTATTGTTGTTGATACCTATGTATAAAGACAAAAAATCGTTTCATGACAGTCAATAAGAAATAATCTCAACATACCTAATTTCCAACATTACTAATATATTATATTTAATATTATTCTTATACATCATATTCAAAACCCCTTGTATAAAGGTTCCTAATAAAAACGACTTAATACTCAATTATTTCTTTACTCAACACTTTATATAACCATGAGGAGTAGCCCTGCTAAGTCTATATGATGATCAATACGAAAGTATGTAAACTTTATTTATAGTTGATTGAGTTGTCATTTGTGAACTTGTATTTTCTTGTCTAAGGACTCTTGTGTAATTCTTTTGTTCTTAGATTAGGTTAGGGTGAAATTGGTGTTATTTGTACGTTTTTTCATAGCCCCCCCCCCCCCCCCGCCATTGAGAAGGGAAGGGATGCAAATACACCAACAACTTTTTATCTTTTTATAAATAACTAGTATTAGTACCCGCGCGATGCGCGGACATAAATATTAAATTATAATTTGAGTTATTGGAATTACCTTAAAATTTAAAACTTTCAGATAACGTTTCTTTTTATTTATATTTTTCTTTTATATTTGTAGCAATCCAAATCCTTAATTTAGTACTTGTATTTTATTTTGTGGTCAATATTAAATAATATTAAATATTCGCATTTGTGATATGTCTTGTTTGAGCATATTATTTTACACCACAAGATCAAAAGTCTTCTCTCTTTTCTTAAACTCCGTGCCCAGTCAAATGGGTTCACATAAATTGAAACGGAGGGAGTACTAAATATTCGCATTTGTGATATGTCTTGTTTGAGCATATTATTTAGCAAAATTTTTACTATCACTTTATGTTTCACCACAAATTCGAATAAGTCTTATCCATTTACATTTTCATCCAAAACAACTCTTTCTTTAATCTTTGCTTCTAGTTATTGCTTTATTTATTACATAATAATGTAATATTCATGTAATCTTTTATTAGCTTACCAATTGACTTGATATCTTGCTTATTGCCTTTTTGATAAATATATATAAATATAAATTTTTTTATTCCTAAAAGGTAACTTATTTTTGTACTTTTATCCTCTTACATGAAACTCTTTTTTCATTTAAATCTTTCAATAATATTTTTGAGTATTATTTAATTATTTAATTTCCTTATACTTAATTAATTCAAAGTATAAATATTCTCACGCTATCTCTATTTTCCTATTTATACATCCTCTTTCCTACAATAACTTTCCAACAATAAATTTTTAATTAGTTTTTTACAAAAAATATATAATATCCTGTCTTATTTAAGTTATAACTTTGAATTAGTTTAAATATTAATAGATAAGTTTTTTCTTATTATATTTTAAATCTATTAAATTTTCTTATAACTATTTTTTGTATCATGTGTAATTAAATTTTCTTTCTCTTTTAATATTAGGATACAAATTAGACTTTAATTCTCGTTCATAAAATTACCCAAAAGAGATATTTATTTTGTATTTCCTTAGATTTAATTTTTTATCCAATTTTTAGTTTTTTTTCCAACTTAATGTCATTAATGTTGTCATGTATTTTTTATTAGTTTACTTGAATTTAATATCCACTTTTATCACATTTATTTTAATATAATATAAATAATAAATATAATTATTTCAATAGCAAACTTTGACTCTATTTCTCATATTTTTAAATATAATTTTTCTTATCATATTAAAAAAGTCCCATTTCAAATTCAAATATATCTTATTCTTCTATTTTCTCCATTGGACCACATTTTCAAAAATCATCTTATACTTTCAAACTTAACCTAGCAATACTCAATTCAAATATTAATCACAAAAACTCTAATTGTTGTAACAATATTGTAAATATTATTTTAAAATATATTTATTTATGTATAAAATATTTAATTATCCGAATTAGAAACATTTATATATATATTCTACTATAACTGAATTATACACAGAATATGATTAAAGATACCTATAGTAATGTACATTATTTACAAATAAGGCAGATACAAAGCTTGTACTAAAACAAATAATTATTATTCCAACTTAAAATTAATCTGTAAGATACGAAGTATAAATTTAATTAATTCTTTCTCAAAAAAAGATACCTACCATAATTGAATTATACACAAAATTTTAATAAAAGATACCTACATTAATGTATGTTGCATCTAAATAAGATCAGATACAAAGCTTGTACTAAATAAAAAATTATTATTTCAACTTAAAATTAATGTGTAAGATATAAAATAAAAATTTAATTGATTCTTTCTCAAAAAAGGGTACCTAACGCAACTGAATTATACATAAAATATAAATTAAAGATACCTACAATAATGTATATTGTACCAAAATAAGGTCAGTTACAAAGCTTGATCAATTAATTAAAATTTGTCCTACAATAATTTATTTCGTCTCTACCATAATTATACAAAAAAAATGTTAACTAAATTATACTACTAATAGAGATTTGTATCATAATTAAAAATCAATTATTATTGAACTACTACTTCCATTAATATATATTTTCATTTATAATTTAAATTTTTAATGTTGTCTTAAAATTGCCAAGTTGCTTATTTTAGCTTGCCATTTGGCATCACCTTATACTTCTCCACTCTCCTTTTAATATAATATAGATATAGATATATAAATTTAATTACATCACATGTTTCAAAAAACAAAAAATTATTATTAGCTCTAAAGTAAAATTTGTAACAAATATTTTTTCAATAGTTAGGGATTGTTGGATATGAACTGTAGATTTTGTAAGATACAAAATGTCTATTTAAATTTTTTTTTTCTTAAAAAAGAGTACATACCATAACTGAGTTATACACAAATTTAATTAAAGATACATATAAAAATGTATATTATTCACAAATAAGGTTAGATACAAAACATGTACAAAATGAAGAAATATTAATTGATTCTTGCTCAAAAAAGGATACCTACCATAACTGAATTATACACAAATTTAATTAAAGATACCTATAGAAAATTTTAGACTACTACTTTCATTAAATTTTTTCCATTTATAATCCAAATATTTTATGTTGTCTTAAAATTGCCAAGTGGCTATATTTTAGCTTGCCACTTGGCTTAACCACATTGCAAACTACTCTCCTTTTAATATAATATAGATATATTCGAATAAACTTCCCGGCTCATTACTCTAGTAGTTTCGACATGTAGATTTCTAGTAGTATCGGTTGTTCTTTTTGCTTTGCTTGTTTTATAGCATGTTTGTCAAGTAGAAAATCAGCTTAATTTAAAAAATATTTTTTTAAAAAGTATGTAAGTGATCAAAATCGTATGCCCCAATTTATAAGCTGACGGTTCAACCCTAGGCCCCAGTCTTGGAGAGGTCAAGTTCTAAAATGATGGACCAAACTCAAGTTCGAAGACAGAGCCAAAGACAGGAGTTTGAGAAATACCGAGGCCAAGTGTGCTTGACCCGGAAATAGTGTCGTTGTGGATTTGTTACAAAATGAGCTAGATTCCTGCCATGCCCCAAAGATCATGGCGCAAATCTCTGAATAAGATCGTACAATTCTGTGCTAGGCGGTTAGACAACTGTAACAAGAATATTCCCAATCATAAATAGAAATATTCCTTATTTAGGGTTTTCCTATCATAAAAAGGGAAACCCAATCATTTATAACATCCATCAGATCATTGAGAAAAGAATACTCTATTTTTTCGCCTGCTTTTCATCAACATTATCCTTTAGCTCTATTGTTCTTGCTTAGCTTTTATTATTTAACCGTTCTTATAATACCAAGCCTACCTAGAGGTCCTTAGCTCGAGGTCACTGGTATTGAGTAACGTTGGTTTGTTTCACTTTTCTTTTTTCGTTTCTGCTTTATACTTCTTCATTATTAATTAGTATTGAATTAAATAACTTATCTTTAAAATCACAAATCAAATTTTATTGTTACTCGTATTTTCAAGGTAAATAGTTTGGCGCCCACCGTGGGGCTAAAAATAATAGTTATTATTTCTTTATTGATTATTATACACACGTTATTTTTACACTTTTTCTTATAAAGAATTTTTGATTTTCAGGATGAAACATGTCTAGCTCACAAAACGCACATGTTCATGACAACGAAGGTCTTGGTGAGAATAACAATATAGTGGTCGGTGTGCCACTAGTAAACCCTGGGGGAGTGCCAAACGTGGAACCAGTTAATGTTGGTTCTCATATTGCTCTAAACACCAACCTAGACATAGACTCCGAAGGGAGTGTACGCAGGGATGCTCGGCTGAGGGACCAAGGGACGCCTAGAGTAGGAGATGGCAGAGTTAGACTCCAAGTGATATTTAAGATGTTGTAGGCTCAGCAAATCATCATCGCTCAACTTCAATGTCAGAATAAGACATCGAGTGTAGCTGAACATGAAAATAATCGACGTGTTGAACCAACGCCGGAAGGGCCAAATGGAAACGATGGGGACTGACCCCACCATTGTGAAAATGCTCGAAGAGCACACTAAGAGGATCGAGTCCTGAGAAAAGAAAATTGAGGATACCGACAAGAAGTTGGAGACTTATAACTCTCTTGTAGTCCAGATACTGGGGGCACCTCCAGTTTTGAAAGGTCTAAATGCTAAGAAGTTCATACAAAAACTATTCCCTCATAACACAGCCCCGATGCCCATTCCAAAGAAATTCTGCATGCTCGATATACCTAAATATAACAGGACAACATTTGGGGAAACACTCTCAAAGGGTGCTATGATTTGGTATCACGACTTAGCTCTTAACTCTATTGATTCGTTTACTATGTTAGCAGAAGCTCTTGTTAAAGCCCATGCTGGGGGCCATAAAGGTGGCCACGAGAAATTCAGATGTGTTCAAGATAAAACAAAAGAACGATGATATGTTAAGTGAGTTCGTGTCCATGTTACAGATTGAAAGAATGGAACTGCCGCCAGCCTCCAACGATTGGGCAGTGCAAGACTTCATGCAGAGTTTGAAAGAGCAAAGCTAGATTGCTTCTCGACAACTAAAATAGAACTTGATCAAGTATCCAGCTGTGACGTGGTTAAATGTGAACAATCGCTACCAGTCATAAATTAGGGTTGGGGACGACCAATTAGGAGACCCCTCGGGTTTAGTTCATCCTAACAGGTTTGTGGCCAAGCCACCGAGGGATACGAATATGCAATCAAGAATGAACATGGAAAGGTATCAACTGTACATCGATCGAAGGAACCACGGTTAAGGTCAACACGCTCCTCACAACGATCAAAAAAATGATCGAGGTCAAAGTTTTCGAGGGCTGATAAATCAAAAAAATTGAGAAGCATATCGATCCCGCTAAGGCTATTCGATTTTCAGAGTACAAATTTAGCGTGGGTGCATTAGGAATTGTGTCAAATATTAGAAAATCCAAGACACCAAGTGGCCTAGGCCTATACAAACCGATCATTCTCAAAGAAACCCGAACTTGATGTACAAGTATCACAGTATACATGGCCAAAGAATAGAAGATTGCTGGCAGCTAAGGGAAGAGGTGGCTTGGTTGTTCAACGAGTGCCACCTTTGAGAATTTCTAAGTGATTGGGCTAAGAATAACTTTAGGGAGAGCACACAAGGAAAAATGAGGAAGAAGAACCACACCATGTAATCTACATGATCATTGGTGGAGTCGGTGTCCTCAACAACCTATATTCAAGCGCACCAAAGTATCAATCAAATGAGAGAAACTGACTCGAAGCTATGTACCTGAGGACGTCCTATCATTCTTTGACGAGGAAGCATAAGACATATCTCAGCCTCATAATAAAGCCCTTGTAATCTCTATCCTTTTAAATAAAATTAAAGTTAAATGTGTTTTAGTAGATCTAGGTAGCTCAACAACATAATCAGATCGAGGGTCGTGAAATAACTCAGCCTGCAAGATCAGATTGTAATTGCATCTAATATGCTGAATGGATTCAACATGGCAAGTGAAACAATAAAGAAAGAGATTATCTTGCTAATAAATGTAGCCGGGACCATACAAGACACCAGGTTCCATGTCATCGAAGGTGACATGAGTATAACGCACTCCTCGGGAGACCATGGATACACAATATGAGGGCAGTGCCTTCGACTCTTCACCAGATGTTGAAATTCCCAACAAAGGAATGAGTGAAAATAGTCCACGAAGAACAACATGCTGCAAAAGAGATGTTTGCAATCGAGGAAGTGGTACTGATACTAGAACCCTTGGCCTTTGAGAAATTGAGCTTCAAAGGCAAGCATGTAGCTAAATCGTGACCACATCTCATGGTCTTGATGGAATCAGAATAGTAGGTAATCGGAGGCGAAGAAGAGGACTTCCTTATACCTCTAACCTGTGTCGTTCCCAAAGAGTCTGGTGCTACCAAATCAACCACCCGAGATAAAGGTACACCTAGGAAAGGGATTAACCCCCGAACTCAGGAAAAAACTCTATTAGTTTTGTATTGATTATGTGAATTGTTTGCTTGGTCCCACTAAGATATAATAGGGATCTCAGCAGAAATCACCACGCATCGGTTGAGCACCGATCCTAGGGTTAAATTGGTGAAGCAAAAAAGGAGGCCTTAGTCCGAAAAGGTACATACCAATGTCCAGTTGACAAGATGTCGGGAGAGCAAATAGGTAAAACAATGAAAGCCTGTATTGATGATATCACCGGTTAAGCCCCTTTGCACAGAGGACCATTTAATTCATTTGCAAAAAGTATTCAAAGTTTCGAGGTAGTGACGCGAAGCTTAACCTAGGGAAATGTGCCTTCAGAGTTGGCTCAAGTAAGCTTCTCGGCTTTATGGTGTCAAATCGGGGTATCGAAATCATCCCCGACATGATCAAGGCTTTCGAAGATTTCATAGTCGTGGATAGCAGGAAAAGACTGTACCGAGTCCTCGATGTTGTTGGTAAAGGATATTACAAACTCGACATGGTGAAAGCTCTCAAAGGCACGTGATCTCGAAGACACCCTTTTGCACGAAGGACTTAGGTTTTAAAGCATACATTGCACTATTTTTTCTTTAGCTCAGATTTTATCCCAAATGGGTTTTATCGACAACGTTTTTACTAAGGCAATAATTATGTGCTACCTAAAGAGAACTCAATAGTATCCAAGGTTTCTTTTCAATCAACCTCGTATATTAGGGGGCATCACCCTCGGAGACTATATTTTCAAAGAAAATACTTCATGCCTAAGAGGGCCCCGATAGGAAAATATTGTAATGAGCCAAACAGTCAGATGAACCATGTCCATTTATAATAGTCGAGCCCCAATGTTAAAATATGTACTCATGTATCAATTTACTTAAAAAGCATTCTGTTTATATCAAAAATACTTTGCGTCTCAAAGAAGTCTACTATTATACGAGCTCTACACTTATAATCCTACAAGAAACGGCTCAAAAGTCAAAGCATATAAATACCTCTAAATACTCGGGGACTTCCAATAACAGCCAATACACCTGATTCACTAAGAACTCGGACTCATAAGACCTCAAAGAGGCATCCCCTTGAAACAAAATTCAAGACCAATATGCTCGTGTAACGACCCGACCGGTCGTTTTAGAAAAATTATGCCCCAATCCCCAATTTAACTGTTCCCCTAACTTCATTTATGCTATTGTGATTTGCCGGGAGAGTCGGTTCTGAAATTTGGAGTATTTTGGGACACTTAGTCCCTAAATGAGAGCTTTAAAGTTAGAAAATGGCCCGTAGCCGGAACAGTGTTAAGACGACCTCGGAACGGAAATCCGATGGTTCCATTAGCTCTGTTAGGTGATTTTGGGGTTGGGAGCGCGTTCGGAAAGTATTTTTGGGGTTCGTAGCTCAATTAGGCTTGAAATGCCGAAGTTTGAAATTTTGGAGAATCCGAACGATAGGTGAGATTTTGATCCGGGGGTCGGAATGGAATTCCGACAATTTCTGTAGCTTCGTTATGTGATTTTGGATATGTCCGCAAATTTTCAAGTCATTCGGACGTCGTTTGGTCGGGTTTTAGATCGAATGTGAAATTCGGAAAGTTTTAAGAAATTTAGGCTCGAATCCGTTGTAAATTGATAATTTTTGTGTTTATGGACGTGTTTGGATGATTGGAACAAGTTTGAATAAGGTTATAGGAAGTGTTGGTGTTTTTGGTTGAGGTGCCGGGGGCCTCGGGTGAGTTTCGGGGTGGTTTCGGACCATTTCTAGGCCATTTTTCACTGCTGGTTTTTGGCTACAGCAGTGCTCTACGCGATCGCGGGGTATTGGTCGCGATCGCGGTGAGTAAAATCTGAGAAAAAAACTAATGAATCGCGATCGCATAGATTGCTTCGCGATCGCGAAGAAGAAATTTCTGTCGCGCAGTCCCTACTTTGGAAGATCATATCTTTTTATCTAAAAGGAATTTTGAGGTGATTCAAAAACGAAAGTTGTAGCTCATCGTGTCTAGTTTTCAGAAAGCTAAAGAACTCCTCATTTGGAAATATATAGAAAACGTTATGTACGTTACACTCTATGCTGTGCGAGAAGTATATCTAAAACCCATAAATGGATTTGGAAGCTTGTATCTAGAAATGTATAAGGATTCAGGAAATGATCAAAACATGAAAGTTATAGCCCTATGTGTCTAGTTTCCAGAACATCAAACCATTCGTCATTTGGAGTTGTGTGTAAAAAGTTATGACCATTTTACTGAAGCCTATCCGGAGGAACTGGAAGTTGTTCACCGCGATCGCGAGGCATTTTCCGCGATCGCGAAGGGTAATTTTTGGCCAAGAATTTGTTCTCCGCGATCGCGAAGCATTTCCCGCGATCGCAGTGAACAAAATACCTGGGCATAATGTTTAAAAACATTTCATCCGCGAACCAAACCCATTTTTCCACCATTTTTGGTCATTCTTGAGAGCTTTTGGACGAGAATTGAAGGGGTTTTGACAAGAAGTGATTAGAGGTAAGTCCTATGAACTAAATACATGATTTTATTGAAGAATCATCCTTGAAATTTATGAAAACATAGCAAAATTGTAAGAAATTAGGGCTTGGAGCAAAAACTTTATATTTGGGATTTGAAGGGCCATTTGTGGTCCGTTTTGGGAGATTTTTATATGGTTAGACTCGTGAGAGTACGAGGGTTCTGAAAATGTAAAAATATTTCAATTCCGAGCCGATGGATTCAGGGGTATTTTGGTAGTTTCACCCACTTTCGCGCCGTAGCTGTAATTTTATCATTGTAGTTAGTTACTTGCGATGTTATTTATACTGTGTAATTGGTTTGACTAGATTCGGGCCACTCGGAGTCGGATATTCGCGGCAAGAGGGTTGTCTCTTAGCGGTTTTGTATCGGAATCGAGGTAAGTGGCTTGTCTAACCTCGTGTGGGGGAACTCTCACCCCTAGGATATTATGTGATAGTTTAAATGCCTTGTACGCGAGGTGACGGGCGTGTACATGCGCTGGTTGTTGTAACACACACTTTACTTGAATTGTCTGATTAGTGATATTTCTGTTCTTAGCTGATAAAAGCGTTACCATTACCCGGTATTACTTAGAAAAGCATGATTAGCGGGGATTCAACATGTTTAATTGCCTAGTTGATTTACTTGAACTCTTGATAAATTGTTGGCACTAATTTCGGTGAAGTTGGAAATTAACATATTATATTCTCTCTGTGTGTTTTCTTTATTTGATGTGTTTGTGGACTGCGGGTTCAATTCCCGGAGATCCCAGGGCTGTGGGTTCGATTCCCAGAGACCCGGAGTGATATTGTTTGTGGACTGCGGGTTCGATTCCCGGAGATCCCGAGCTATTGATATATTATTGAGATGTGGACTGCGGGTTCGATTTCCGGAGATCCTGAGTTATTGAGATATTATTGAGACATGGGTTGCGGGTTCGATTCCCGGAGACCCAGAGGTACTGAGAATGGGACTGTGGGTTCAATTCCCACAGATCCTGGATTTGTTTATTTGAGTTGGTTATTTGTTGTTAGCTTAATCGTAGACAGTTGCAGTAATTATCATAATGTTGTTATTTCGGAAATTATTATCATATAAACCGTTTATTTTGTTTTCATCATTATATTATTGTTTCTCAGTAGGGCCCTGACCTACCTCGTCACTACTCCATCGAGGTTAGGCTTGGCACTTACTGAGTACCGCCGTGGTGTACTCATGCTACTCTTCTGCACACTTTTGTTGTGCAGATCCAGGTACATCAGAGCAGGCTCGTACTAGGTGATTCTGCAGCTTTCTGGGAGACTTCGAGGTATGATCTGCTACGTCCGCGGATCCGGAGGCTTCCCTTCTATTCTAGTATTACTAGTTGACATTTTTCTTCATTTCGTTGTTAGATACTCTTTACACATAGAGCCACAGTTGTATTTCTCTTTTAGTCTGTGTTACCGTGGGGTTCCGGATCTTGGTAGTGTTTATTTATTGTGTGACGGATGTATGTGCCAAGTGGCACGGATTACATATCTTTTATGTTATTTTCCGCTGTTTCTTATTTAAGTAATTATAATTTATAGATTTCGCAACGTGTTAGGCTTACCTAGTCGTGGGGACTGGGTGCCATCACGACATGTTCACAATTGGTGAACTAGGGTCGTGACAAGTTGGTATCAGAGCTCTAGGTTCATAGGAGTCACGGGACACAGACCGGTTACTTAGAGTCTCGCTGATCGATACGGAGACGTCTGTATTTATCTACGAGGGGCTATGTAACCGTTTAGGAAACTCTTCATTTCTTTTGGATTCCTTGTCGTGCGACATTTTTGGCATCAAAAATCTAAACTATTGCTTTCTATTCTCTCACAGATGGTGAGGACACGAGCTAACCGCGATGATCAGGTACCCGCGCCCCCTGTTGCTGCCGTCAGAGGCCGGGGCCGAGGTAGAGGACGAGGACGCGCCCGAGGTGCAGCCACAGCACCATCGCGCGCTGCCGCTGAGGTGCCACCGGTAGACCAGGTTGGAGCGCAGGCACCTGGTACACCGACTACAGCTGCTACTACTCCAGCACTACAGGAGACCCTGGCTCAGTTCATGAGTATGTATACCACTTTAGCCCAGGCAGGACTGCTTCCTCTTGTTGCAGCTACATCTCAGGCCGGGGGAGGGGCCCGGACTCCCGTAGCCGTTACACCGGAGCAGCGTGTGCCAGTGGGACATGTTCCAGATGTTTTGGTTATGCCTCCTGCCGCCCCAGCACAACCAGGAGGTGGACCAGCTGCCTCTGAGGACGAGCAGCGTAGATTAGAGAGGTTCAAGAAATATGACCCTCCAGTGTTTAGTGGTTTGGCTTCAGATGATGCATTGGGTTTTCTAGAGGAGTGTCATCGTATTCTTCGTACTATGGGGATTGTGGAGACCGGCGGGGTTTCCTTCACTGCTTTTCAGTTTCGTGGGGCCGCTTATGATTGGTGGCGCACGTATGAGTTGGATAGTCCAGAGGAGTCTGCTTCATTGACTTGGACGCAGTTTTCAGATCTATTTTTGAGGGAGTTTGTTCCACAGAGCCTTAGGGATTCTTGGCGCTCGGAGTTTGAGCGGTTGCGACAGGGCTCCATGTCAGTATCGGAGTATGCCATCAGTTTCACCCGTCTGGCCAGGGCATGCACCGGCCTTGGTAGCCACGGTTCGGGAGAGAGTGCGGAGATTTATTGAGGGCCTGATTCCGCCTATCCGATCCAGCATGGCCAGAGAGTTGGAGACAGATATATCTTATCAGCAGGCAGTTAGCATTGCCAGGAGGATCGAGAGTATGCTCCCTAGAGAGCGGGGAGATAGAGAGGCCAAGAGGTCTCGTGAGTCGGGCCATTTCTCCGGTGCCCGCACTTCTACAGCCGGTCGTTTTGGCAGGGGATATTCCGGTCGTCCAGTTCACTCAGCATTGCCCGCAGCCGGTAGCACTCCGGGTCTTCCAGCACCACAAGAGCCTTATTATGCTCCCCCAGTTTCCAGTGCACCTCTTGCGCGGGGCCCTTCCAGGGGTCAAACTAGTGGGTGTGAGGCCGGTCAGTCACAGCCACCGCGTCCTCCCAGAGCTTGCTTTGAGTGCGGGGATACTCGCCATCTAGTTAGGGAGTGCCCCGAGCGTAGGAGGGGAGCACCTCCTCAGTTTTTTCAGCCTCAGCGTGGTTCGCAGGGCCAGCATGCCATCATTCCAGCCCCAGCTGCCACTCCACCTGCCCAGCTAGCTAGGGGCGGGGATCAGGGTGCCAGAGGCCGTCCTCAGGAGAGACAGGCCAGATTCTATGCTATTCCTGATCGCGCTGCGGCTGTTGCATCTGACTTTGTTATCACAGGTATTATTATGGTTAGTCACATGGAGGCATCGGTTCTATTCGACCCCGGTTCCACTTTTTCATATGTGTCTTCTTACTTTGCTTCTCATATGGGTGTGCCTCGGGATTCTTTGAGTGCCCCCATTTATGTTTCCACTCCGGTGGGTGATTCTTTGGCCGTGGACCGCGTATATCGGTCGTGTTTGATTACCATTTGTGATTTTGAGACCAGAGCGGATCTATTGCTGCTTGGGATGGTCGATTTTGATATTATTCTGGGCATGGACTGGTTGTCGCCCCATTATGCTATTCTTGATTGTCACGCCAAGACCGTGACGCTGGCTATGCCAGGCATTCCACGTATTGAGTGGAGTGGTACTCTAGATCACACCCCTAGCCGTGTTATTTCTTTTCTCAGAGCTCAGCGTATGGTTGAGAAGGGGTGTGCTGCTTATCTAGCCTATGTGCGGGACGTCGGTATTGACGCTCCCTTTATTGATTCTGTTCATGTGGTACGTGACTTTGCTGATGTATTTCCAGCTGATCTTCCGAGCATGCTGCCCGACAGAGATATTGACTTTGCTATTGACTTGTTGCCGGGCACTCAGCCCATTTCTATTCCACCGTACCGTATGGCTCCTCCTGAGTTGAAGGAGTTGAAGGATCAGTTACAGGAGTTATTGGGCAAGGGTTTTATTCGACCCAGTGTTTCGCCTTGGGGTGCTCCTGTATTGTTTGTGAAGAAAAAGGACGGTTCTATGCGTATGTGTATTGACTATCGTCAGCTGAATAAGGTTACAGTGAAGAACCGGTATCCTTTGCCCCGTATTGATGATTTATTTGACCAGTTACAGGGCGCACATGTGTTTTCTAAGATTGATTTGCGCTCTGGGTATCACCAGCTGAAGATTCGGGAGCCAGATATCCCGAAGACTGCCTTCAGGACCCGGTATGGTCACTATGAGTTCCTCGTGATGTCTTTTGGGTTGACTAATGCCCCAACAGCATTTATGCATTTGATGCACAGTGTGTTCAGGCCTTATCTGGACTCGTTCGTGATTGTCTTCATTGATGATATTCTAGTATATTCTCGGAGTCGGGAAGAGCACGAGCAGCATTTGAGGATAGTGCTTCAGATCCTGAGGGAGAAGCAGCTTTATGCCAAGTTCTCTAAATGTGAATTCTGGTTGAGTTCAGTGGCATTTTTGGGCCACGTGGTGTCGAGTGATGGTATTCGAGTAGATCCGAGGAAGGTGGAGGCCGTGCAGAGTTGGCCCAGACCCTCCTCCGCTACCGAGATTCGCAGTTTCCTTGGTTTGGCGGGCTACTACCGTCGTTTCGTAGAGGGGTTCTCTTCGATTGCAGCACCTATGACTAGATTGACCCAAAAGGGTGCCCCTTTTCGGTGGACAGACGAGTGTGAGGCGAGCTTTCAGAAGCTCAAGACAGCGTTGACTTCGGCCCCTATATTGATGTTGCCTACAGGTTCGGGGTCCTATACTGTATATTGTGATGCCTCACGAGTTGGACTCGGTGCGGTATTGATGCAGGACGGTAGGGTGATTGCCTACGCGTCGAGACAGCTGAAGGTGCATGAGAAGAATTACCCTGTTCATGATTTGGAGCTAGCCGCCATTGTTCACGCCTTGAAAATTTGGCGTCATTATTTATATGGGGTTCCTTCTGAGATCTACACTGATCACCGGAGCTTGCAGCATTTGCTTAAGCAGAAGGACCTGAATATGCATTAGAGGAGATGGTTGGAGCTATCGAAGGACTATGATATTACTATTCTCTATCATCCGGGCAAGGCTAATGTAGTTGCCGATACCTTGAGTCATCGAGCAGAGAGTTTGGGGAGTTTGGCATATCTACCAGCTTCGGAGAGGCCTAGCGATGGATGTTCAGGCTTTGGCCAGGCAGTTTGTTAGACTGGATCTTTCGGAGCCCAACCGGGTTCTAGCTTGTGTGGTTTCTCGGTCTTCTCTATTTGACCGCATCAGGGAGCGTCAGTTCGACGACCCTCATTTGCTTGTCCTTCAGGATAGAGTTCGGCGTGGTGATGCTCGAGATGTTACCATCGGGGATGATGGAGTTATGAGGATGCAGGTCCGTATCTGTGTGCCCAATGTAGATGATCTTCGAGAGTTGATTCTAGCAGAGGCCCATAGTTCGCGGTATTCCATCCATTCGGGTGCCGCAAAGATGTATCAGGACTTGAAACAGCATTACTGGTGGAGGCGGATGAAGAGGGATATAGTTGATTATGTTTCCAGATGCCTCAATTGCCAGCAGGTGAAGTATGAGCATCAGCGTCCGGGTGGATTGATGCAGCGGATTGAGATTCCAGAGTGGAAATGGGAGCGCATCACCATGGACTTTGTATCTGGGCTTCCACAGACTATTAGGAAGTTTGATTCTATTTGGGTTATTGTGGATCGACTGACCAAGTCCGCCCATTTCATACCGGTGAGCACTACTTATTCATCGGAGCGACTGGCGGAGATCAACTTCAGGGAGATAGTTCGGCTGCATGGTATTCCATTTTCCATCATTTCGGATAGAGGCACTCAGTTCACTTCACGGTTCTAGAGAGCCGTACAGTAGGAGTTAGGCACTCGGGTGGAGCTGAGCACAGCGTTTCACCCCCCTGACTGATGGCCAGTCTGAGCGCACTATTCAGATTTTGGAGGATATGCTCCGTGCGTGCGTGATTGAGTTTGGAGGTTCATGGGATCAGTTCTTGCCACTGGCGGAGTTTGTTTATAACAACAGCTACCAGTCTAGTATTGAGATGGCACCGTACGAGGCCCTATATGGTAGGAGGTGCAGGTCTCCCGTGGGTTGGTTCGAGCCGGGCGAGGCCAGGTTGCTAGGTACTGATATGGTTCAGGATGCTATGGACAAGGTCAAGGTGATCCAGGATAGACTTCGTGCAGCCCAGTCTAGAGAGAAGAGTTATGCGGACAAGAAGGTTCGCGATGTGGCTTTTATGGTTGGTGAGCAGGTTCTGCTTCGAGTCTATCCCATGAAGGGCGTTATGAGGTTTGGGAGGAAAGGAAAGCTGAGTCCTAGGTTTATTGGCCCTTTCGAGATTTTGAGGCGTATTGGGGAGGTTGCCTATGAGTTAGCCTTACCTCCTATTTTAGCCGGAGTTCACCCCGTATTTCATGTCTCCATGCTCCGGAGATACCATGGTGACCCATCGCATGTGTTGGATTTCACTTCGATTCAGCTAGACAAGGATCTGTCTTATGTTGAGGAGCTAGTAGCCGTTCTAGACAAGCAGGTCAGAAAGCTAAGGTCAAAGAACATCGCTTCGGTAAAGGTTCAGTGGCGGGGCCAGCCGATCGAGGAGGCAACTTGGGAGACTGAGCAGGATATGCGCAGCCAGTACCCTCATCTTTTCACTACTCCAGGTATGTTTTCTATGCTCGTTCGAGGACGAACGAATCTTTTAAGGGTGGGAAGATGTAACGACCCGACCGGTCGTTTTAGAAAAATTATGCCCCAATCCCCAATTTAACTGTTCCCCTAACTTCATTTATGCTATTGTGATTTGCCGGGAGAGTCGGTTCTGAAATTTGGAGTATTTTGGGACACTTAGTCCCTAAATGAGAGCTTTAAAGTTAGAAAATGGCCCGTAGCCGGAACAGTGTTAAGACGACCTCGGAACGGAAATCCGATGGTTCCATTAGCTCCGTTAGGTGATTTTGGGGTTGGGAGCGCGTTCGGAAAGTATTTTTGGGGTTCGTAGCTCAATTAGGCTTGAAATGCCGAAGTTTGAAATTTTGGAGAATCCGAACGATAGGTGAGATTTTGATCCGGGGGTCGGAATGGAATTCCGACAATTTCTGTAGCTTCGTTATGTGATTTTGGATATGTCCGCAAATTTTCAAGTCATTCGGACGTCGTTTGGTCGGGTTTTAGATCGAATGTGAAATTCGGAAAGTTTTAAGAAATTTAGGCTCGAATCCGTTGTAAATTGATAATTTTTGTGTTTATGGACGTGTTTGGATGATTGGAACAAGTTTGAATAAGGTTATAGGAAGTGTTGGTGTTTTTGGTTGAGGTGCCGGGGGCCTCGGGTGAGTTTCGGGGTGGTTTCGGACCATTTCTAGGCCATTTTTCACTGCTGGTTTTTGGCTACAGCAGTGCTCTACGCGATCGCGGCGGGGTATTGGTCGCGATCGCGGTGAGTAAAATCTGAGAAAAAAACTAATGAATCGCGATCGCATAGATTGCTTCGCGATCGCGAAGAAGAAATTTCTGTCGCGCAGTCCCTACTTTGGAAGATCATATCTTTTTATCTAAAAGGAATTTTGAGGTGATTCAAAAACTAAAGTTGTAGCTCATCGTGTCTAGTTTTCAGAAAGCTAAAGAACTCCTCATTTGGAAATATATAGAAAAAGTTATGTACGTTACACTCTATGCTGTGCGAGAAGTATATCTAAAACCCATAAATGGATTTGGAAGCTTGTATCTAGAAATGTATAAGGATTCAGGAAATGATCAAAACATGAAAGTTATAGCCCTATGTGTCTAGTTTCCAGAACATCAAACCATTCGTCATTTGGAGTTGTGTGTAAAAAGTTATGACCATTTTACTGAAGCCTGTCCGGAGGAACTGGAAGTTGTTCACCCCGATCGCGAGGCATTTTCCGCGATCGCGAAGGGTAATTTTTGGCCAAGAATTTGTTCTCTGCGATCGCGAAGCATTTCCCGCGATCGCAGTGAACAAAATACCTGGGCAGAATGTTTAAAAACATTTCATCCGCGAACCAAACCCATTTTTCCACCATTTTTGGTCATTCTTGAGAGCTTTTGGACGAGAATTGAAGGGGTTTTGACAAGAAGTGATTAGAGGTAAGTCCTATGAACTAAATACATGATTTTATTGAAGAATCATCCTTGAAATTTATGAAAACATAGCAAAATTGTAAGAAATTAGGGCTTGGAGCAAAAACTTTATATTTGGGATTTGAAGGGCCATTTGTGGTCCGTTTTGGGAGATTTTTATATGGTTAGACTCGTGAGAGTACGAGGGTTCTGAAAATGTAAAAATATTTCAATTCCGAGCCGATGGATTCAGGGGTATTTTGGTCATTTCACCCACTTTCGCGCCGTAGCTGTAATTTTATCATTGTAGTTAGTTACTTGCGATGTTATTTATATTGTGTAATTGGTTTGACTAGATTCGGGCCACTCGGAGTCGGATATTCGCGGCAAGAGGGTTGTCTCTTAGCGGTTTTGTATCGGAATCGAGGTAAGTGGCTTGTCTAACCTCGTGTGGGGGAACTCTCACCCCTAGGATATTATGTGATAGTTTAAATGCCTTGTACGCGAGGTGACGGGCGTGTACATGCGCTGGTTGTTGTAACACACACTTTACTTGAATTGTCTGATTAGTGATATTTCTGTTCTTAGCTGATAAAAGCGTTACCATTACCCGGTATTACTTAGAAAAGCATGATTAGCGGGGATTCAACATGTTTAATTGCCTAGTTGATTTACTTGAACTCTTGATAAATTGTTGGCACTAATTTCGGTGAAGTTGGAAATTAACATATTATATTCTCTCTGTGTGTTTTCTTTATTTGATGTGTTTGTGGACTGCGGGTTCAATTCCCGGAGATCCCAGGGCTGTGGGTTCGATTCCCAGAGACCCGGAGTGATATTGTTTGTGGACTGCGGGTTCGATTCCCGGAGATCCTGAGATTATTGATTATTGGTAAGGACTGCGGGTTCGATTCCCGGAGATCCTGAGTTATTGAGATATTATTGAGACATGGGCTGCGGGTTCGATTCCCGGAGACCCAGAGGTACTGAGAATGGGACTGTGGGTTCAATTCCCACGGATCCTGGATTTGTTTATTTGAGTTGGTTATTTGTTGTTAGCTTAATTGTAGACAGTTGCAGTAATCATCATAATGTTGTTATTTCGGAAATTATACCTTGCACTGTTCGATATTATTATCATTATTTCTATTATTCTCGGTAGGGCCTTAACCTTCCTCGTCACTACTCCATCAAGGTTAGGCTTGGCACTTGCCGAGTACCGCCGTGGTGTACTCATGCTACTCTTCTACACACTTTTATTGTGCAGATCCAGGTCCATCTGATCAGACGCACTACCGGTGATCTAGGAGTATTTTCTGGGAGACTTCGAGGTAAGATCTGCTACGTCCGCGGATCCGGAGGCTTCCCTTCTATTCTAGTATTACTAGTGACATTTTTCTTCATTTCGTTGTTAGATACTCTTTACACACAGAGCCACAGTTGTATTTCCCTTTTAGTCTGTGTTACCGTGGGGTTTCGGATCTTGGTAGTGTTTATTTATTGTGTGACGGATGTATGTGCCAAGTGGCACGGATTACATATCTTTTATGTTATTTTCCGCTGTTTCTTATTTAAGTAATTATAATTTATAGATTTCGCAACGTGTTAGGCTTACCTAGTCGTGGGGACTGGGTGCCATCACGACAGGTTCACAATTGGTGAACTAGGGTCGTGACAGCTCGGGGACTAACCTTTTTAATCGGGTAACAAGTCCAAATGACATTCCCAAAGGCTACGACCTCAATAATACGGCTCGAAGACGTCCGACTTCTGCTATAACTAAAGGCCATCAAACACTTTGTAAAAACTGGTTAAATCAGGCTACCCTCGTCCAAAGCAAAATATAATGGGCTTCCATACATTCAGCCCCTAAATAAATTAATGGGTTTTGATAAATTTGGCCCTAAAAAATGTAAAAACTTCAACAAAATCAGCCCTTGGTAAAACCTTAAAAGGTATTCAATTGTCAATATGCAGACAAGGTCCCGATACATCAAACCTTGGAAACCCAACAAGTACAAAAAATACATGCTAATGCATAATTAAATTTTTACTAAGTCTTTTAGCTGAAATGTGAAAAACATATATAGCCATTCTAGAGGATGAATCGACCCAAAAATCCTAAGGTCCAATCTAAAGAGCCTAAGAGCCATCTGATGAGCCTAAAGGCCGATATATAAGAGCCCAAGAGCCAACTTCGAAAGGATTAAGGGACGAAAACTTATAGTACAAGACCCTGTTCCCTCCTTACCTGGATTGTGAGTCATGATATCCCGAGCTCACATCGAATCAATTTAAATTTGGGTTGAGAATGATTATGTCCCTAAAGATCTAAGGGTTAGCTATATCTGAAGCTCAAACCAATTCTCGAACCAATCACTCATGTTATACAAACGAAGTATTCCGTAAATAAAGACAATTATAAATCTAGCACAAGTCAAATATGAGATAAAAAGTTTCTCTTATATTTCTAATTGTTGACCACGGAAGATATTTGCACGGGGGACACTTGCACAAAAACAAAATGAAGAAACCTAAAACTACTTTGGGGTCACATCTTAAGGGGCCGCATCTTCGAGAGCCTCACCATCAGGGATTTCGTCTATGTTTTCTCCACTCTCGGAGCCACTGGATGAATCATCCTCATAAAAAAGCAGAGCAGTCGCCTTTTCTTATAGGGTCTTCGCCTCATCGATATCGGCTGAAAGATCAAAGCCACGACCGTGCACCTTCTTGAGGGTTTCTCTCTAGGACTGTCACCTAACATGGTCGAGTGCACATGACAACTTAACTTGGACGCTATGAAGATCTTCTTGGCCCGAACATTAGCTTCTTCGGCATCAGTTCGATAAGAGGACATAATTGCCTCAGCATCATTTTTGGCCTTAGCCAACTCCATAGCAAAATTAACCCTGAGCTCCTCGATTTTGTGGCCTCGAGCTAGGAGTTCCTACTTCGTACTTTGGAAATAATGTTCGAGTGAATCCAGCTACTCCTGAAGGGTTTGTCTTAGAAGCAAGATTGTCCATGCTTTGCCTCCATCCCAGGGTTTCAGCCTTCTTCATCTTGAGCTCTTCCAGAAGTTACTCCACCAATTCGCCCTTTTGTTGAAATTTCAAAATAAAATTGTTAGAAGATCGAGAAAGTTGGACCATGACAAAATGTATGAGGGAATATTACCTCCTCGGTAAGCTCGATTAGTTACTAACAAACCTGTGCCAATACAACTAACTGGGGAAGGGATCATTACCTCTTTGTTCTCACTTGCAATCCTCCTTAACTTGTGCAAGCTCATCCTCGGTTATCAAACTGACATATCGAGATATGGTTTCATATCGTCCTAGTGTCGATACCTGTTTCTCGATCTTGAAATTGGATTTTATTTCGCATGGTAGAGGAATGTACTCCACAATAAGAGGGGACACTACCAGTTTACTCTTAGTCGATCGGGAAGATGAAGAACCCTTTTCTTTTTAGGGAACCAAGTTAGAGGTCTTAGCAATTATAATACAGAAATTCGAAAAAATGGAGAATGTTGATAATGAAGGAAGGACCAATTAAAGAAAAGAGAGAATTTAGAGAAATTGAAACATCGAATGAGACTTTGAGAACAAACATGAGAATAAAGTTTGCAAGATTGTAAAGTTTATCTATTTATAGAGGCCATTCAAGCGTACTAAGGAAGTTAAAAAGTCGATTGTCAATTGCCTCCAAACAATGACTTTGGGAGTTGCACGAAAAGAAACCTTTTTAGTCATCTCAACCACTGACATCATGAGATTGGCATCAGGATCGAGGCATCAAAGATCAATTTGTTTTTTATCAATCTATTTCGAGTTCGAGCAAAGTGTTCACTTGATAGCCCAAGTCCTACTCGAGTTTGAGAAATTTCTCACCCGGGGACAACAAAAAAGCCTAAGGTCTAACCTTACTTCACGATTCGAGTAAATACTCGCTTCACTACTAAGCCCAAGGGCAACCCAAGTTCGAAGGAAGTTCTCATTCGATGATTATCTACGTAGCCCAAGTGCTAAATTTATTTCAAATTCGAGACCTTGCTCTCACTTAGCTCGGGCTTAGGAATCCCAATATTTCGAGTTTGCATCAAATCGATTTAAGCTCAGCTCGAGGCTTAATAAGATCCTTAAGGGTTATTATATTGGTTGACTAAAACCCTAAGGGTTTATTATGTCTATAATGAACCGACCAGTTTTTTAAGCTCTAGCATAGCGTATAGCGATTTGAAGCACTGAGTACATTCACTTCGGGTATTATGACTTGTATGTGTAGTCGGAATCGAATTTCGAGAAGTTTAGAGTTGATTTGGAGAGAAAATTGTCATTTTGAAAGCGTTAAGTTAAACGAACTCGGAATTAGGAGTCGAAGATTCCAATAGGTTGTATGATAATTTTGGACATGGTCGTATGTCCAGACTGGATTTTGGAAGACCTAGGAACGTTTCAGTGCCTATTGTAGAAGTTAGCATTTTCGGAAGAATTTTATAAGTTTGAGTTAAAGTAAATTTCTGTGTTATCGATGTCCGTTTGGAATTTCGAGTCTAGTAATAACTCTGCATGGTGATTCTGGTGTTAGGAGCGCGATTGAAAGTGAATACGGAGGTCCGTGGGTCATTTTGGAGTCATTGGGCTAAAGATAGAAATTTGAAGGTTTTTCGGAAGTTTGACCAAGGGTTGACTTTTTAATATCGGGGTTAGATTCCAATTCTAAAAGTTGATATACATCCGTAATGTCGAATATGACTTGTCTGCAAAATTTAAGGTCAATCGGACGTGATTCGATAGGTTTAGACATTGAATGTAGACGTTTGAAGTCTTAAAGTTCATTAAGCTCGAATTGGAGTGTGATTCATGGTTTTAGCATTGTTTGATGCGATTTGAGGCTTCCGGCAAGTTTGTGTTATGTTTTTAGACTTGTGCGAGTGTTTGGTTTGGAGCCCCGGGGGCTCAGGTATGATTCGGGATAACTTCGAAGTGATTTGCTAAGAAATGGGATTGCTGGTACTATTATGGTCGAATTTGCGATATTTTGGTCACAAATGCAACCATTGCATTTACGAAGGTAGGCTCACATTTACGAACCTGGAGCTGCATAGGGATGATTGCATTTGCGATGTTATCCTCTTCATATTTGTGGGGCTTGTGTCGCAAATGCGACTATGTCAGGGGGGGGGGGGGGCGGCTTAGTATTTGCGAAGCTTTTGTCGCAAATGCGATGATGCAAGGGGGAGAAGGCTTCGCATTTGTTAGGCTTTTGTTGCATTTGCAAACCTGGTGTCGCAAATGCGACATCAGAGGCCTGTGTCCAGCTATTAATTTCGAGACTTAGGCCATTTAGCTCATTTCCTTTCATCTCTTGGGCGATTTTGGAGCTTTTGGAAGATTGTTCTCACCTAGCACTCATGGGTTAAATATATAGATAATGAATAGATTAACATGTGAGTATTTGGGAAAATCAAGGGTTTTAGATGAAAAACCTAGAGTTTGATAAAAACAAGATTTAACCATGATATTTGTTAGGGAATGAAGTAGAAATTACATATTCTTGATTCTTAGGTTATGAATAACAACTTTCTTCAAATATTTTCGGAATCCGGGCACGTGGGCACGGGGATAAATTTTAGGAACCTTGAACTTGTGACACCGGATTGTGGGATGTCTATGGGATTATTTTATATTTTGAAATTGTTAAAGATATTAGTATTTGTTCAATGGAACTTGTTATTTATTGTTTAAATGTATAAAAGAAATAATTTTGGGAATATCTAAAACGAGAAATATCTAGCTAAATAGTGTTCTCTTTCCTGACAGTGGTGTCCGGCACTATCACAATCCTTAGTGGATTTTGGACCGTGACAATGTTTCGATTCCAGTATTTGGACTAGTCGTTAAAATTATACAATCAAAATTTTCATAAGTAAAGACAGAATGGAATTCAACATGAGCCAAAAGGAAAACAAAGGTATCCTTTTATATTTCCAAGAGATGGTTACAAAATATAACTACGACACCCACAAAGTATACTTACACAGGAACAAAGAAGCAAAAAATAAAAGCTAAAAACCTAATCTACTTTCAAGGCCACGTCCTCGAGAGCATCATCTTCGAGAACCTCCTTCCTGGGGACCCCGTTTTGACAGAGGGAAATGTTTTTGTGCTCGAAGAGATTTGAGGCAGAAAGCCTTTGATAAATGTAACTATATTCCCAACATCGGGGATTGAACATTCTATTGAAAATTTGGACAGTAATCCGTTAAAAACGATCAGCAAAAAGAAAAAAGACTAGAAATGAAGACAAGAAGGTGTAGCGTCGCCTTCTATCACAAGAAAAACCAAAAAGGTTGTGAGATGCACAAGTCACGATCCAAGAATGTTCATCATTGGGATGTTGTGCCAATGAGGCATACCAAAGTTAGTAGATGATAGTACCACCTCATCCCATAGAAAATGTGTGAATGAAGCGCCACACCATGTTGAAGTTAAGAGATGAGAAACAAGATAAAAGTTCACATATTTCCTAATATGGGAAGGAACCTGCGCCGTTATCTAGTTGTTTCGAATCGATGCTTTGAAAAGGGGCCCTTGGCGTAACTGGTAAAATTGCTGTCATGCGACCTTATGATCGCAGGTGCAGACCATAGGGAAAGAAGTGAAGAAAAGAAAGAATAAGAATTAATGAAGTTGAAATGCATAACAGAATAGACTCATATTTATAGAAAGGCAACGATAGTTCGGCAGCGCTAGTGGCCGACCAACACTGACACGCATTTGATGTTTTACGGAAGAGCGCCGATATAACATTTTCGATCATTTCAAGCAACTACATCACGGGTGTGATGTCATCATGAGAAGCTCGGGAAATCGAGGTGCAAAACGTTTCTTATCATCTTATCCTAAGAAACGCGGGGACTATCTATATGCGGTCAAAATCATATGCCCCCGATTTATAAACTCGAGGTTCCGCCCTAGGCCCTAGTTCGGGAGATGTCAAGTTCAAAATGGGTGAACCAGACTCGAGTTCGAAGAAAAAGTGTAACGCCCGAAGACAAGAGTTCGAGGAATACCGAGGCCAATTGTGCTCGACCCCGAAATAGTACCGTTGTGGATTTGTAACAGAATGAGCTACATTCCTGCCACGTCCCAAAGATTATGGCGCAAATTCCGGAATAAGATCGTACAATTCTGTGCTATGCGTTATCCGTTTTAATTTATGTGATGTGCTTACTTTTTAGTTTTTCATAAAATAATAATATATTTTATATTTAAAAATAAATAAATTTAATTTCCTATTTTATTCTTAATATATAAGATCATTTATAGTCACATATAGTAACATATTTTAGGTTACAAGTTTTTTTTAGACACATTTCTTAAACTTTGTATTCAATCAAATAATATAGTAGCACGTGAATTAAGAGTGGAGGGATATATAAGACGTACATAGTAGTTGGACGGATAGCGCAGTGAATAGTTAATGATACGGAAGAAAAGTTTGACCTATTCTGAGACTGCACTGAGTTTATTTGTACAAACCCTAGCTACTTCAAGAATAAAAGACAAATTTTGCTTTTCAGATCCAGAGATCATGCTTGTACTTGTTATTAAATGGAGTAAGAAATCTTAGCTGGACCAGCTGGAACGTTATAAATTGGAAACAAATAAACAATTGCAGGTCTCTTGACTAATATATACATACTATATATCTTGTGTCCTAGTTAATTAGATGAACTAGTGAGTGCTTATTTGTATTAGCTGATTAAAAATAACTGATAAATATCAATTACTCCAAAATACTTTTACGTTGTAAAGTCAATTTTATAAATAAATAGTTAGTAGATATTTTGATAAAAATGTGATGACACATGACTTTTTTATTAAACTGAGTTGAATATCCTTAAAAGTATTTTTACTTAAAAAGAACAATACCGAAAGAAAAATAGAAGGATAATTAAACTTATGTCATATCATGATAAAAAGTAAGATACTTGTTCAAACCAACAATGCTTATAAACTGTAAAATCATAAATCAGGAGAGACCTAACACATTACTTTTGACTATTTTGCCTTATAAATACAAATGTTTACCAAATGTATAGACAAGCTACAAGTGCTTATAAGGTTAGTTCAATTTGATTAGTTATAAACTTAGTCAAACATCATTACTATCAGTGAACTCAGCTTAAATCTAGACCAGCTTAAGATTAGATTAATGTGACAAGTTTAAGGGAAGAAATATATAATTGAAGTTTGTTTCTTAAATTTCAGTCTTTTCGAGGTAATATAAACTTGAATTACTGCAAATTTCCATCCAAGCTTTCACTAAAAGAGTATTCAATAGCTTTTCCTTGAAAATTCTAAGGGGCGTTTGGCCATACAATTTTTTCACTTTTTTTAAAAGAAAAGGTAAACTTTTCTTTTCAAAATTAATATTTGATCATAAACTTTTTAATTTTTACTTACATGAATTTCAGAATTTTTCACTTCAAATCACTCACAAAAATTCAAAATCATCCCAAAATTGTATTCATATCCAAATATAACTCTTACTTTCACATACCATTTTCACTTGAATTTTTTTTTTCGCTCAATCCAAATAACAGTAAGTTTAGGTTCTTCATCAGCACTTTCGTCTGTCATCTTCTTCCAAAATCACTTCTTCTTCTGCAAAAAACTTTTTTGAAGACTCGAACGCGTGACTTTCTCGCCATAAGAAAAAAATAATTTTGTCAATCATGTCAAGACTTTCCTTTATAAAATATCATTATATTGAGGTAAAATATAATATGAAAAATCTATTCAAGGAAAAAAAATTGGCTAGTGGTTACTATAGTAACCAATTTGTTGCTTGTAAATGCAACTTCAAACAAAAGCTCTTTTTTCTCCCACCAACCCCTCTTCTCTCTTTCTCTTTAATGGTTAGCTGCTCACAATAACTTTATTAATTCACTTTAGGCTTTAGACTTTGGGTTTTGTGTCATTTTCACTTGTTAATCACTTGTTATAAATAAAGACCAAGACAACTTCTTAGCTTCATATATCCTTGTCTCTTTATTACCAATCTTTCTCTTGCTTGCTTTTCTATCCTTAATTCCTAAGTATTGTTTAGTAGCTAGCATTTGTCATACTTATGTAAATATTCTTTCTTACTTTCGTTAGTTTTGAAGAGGTGAAAGAAACATCAAAATTTTGGCTTAAAAAAAATAAAATTGTTGGCACTCACATGTTTTCCTTTTATGCTTATTCACAAACATCTGAATTTCCTTTTAGTTTGTTCATTTTGATTTTTAATAATATGTTTTTAACGTGCTAGTAGTCATATACTCGAAATATCATGTATTTAACATGTTCTTAACGCGGTTATCTTATTATCTTGTTGTTGATACTAGTTTCTTTTTATGTCTTTTTCACTACTGTACTTCTTTTAAACAACGCTATGAATGTGCCTTGCCTAAGTCCATGGTCTACCGGAAATAGCTTTCCTACTTTCACAAGTTAAGTGTAAGACTATGTACATGCTATAGTCTCAAACCCTAATTGTGGAATTACATGGAGTGTTATTGTTGTATCATGTATGTTTAAAATCATATTTTTTAAAGGCACATCTTTTATGTGTTCTTTCTTTCTTTTTAAATTCAATATCTAGTCCAACATTAGCATACAGTATACCTGTATGTACTAGATGTTATAGAATCAATGTCCGAAATCCAAATACAAAAGCAAGGAGACCAAGAAGCTTATAATTGGAGTGCGAGTTATTGATTCTTATTCAACGTTTAGTGGGAACAAGTGAAGCTGCCAGCATGATCTAACCTTGTTCAAAATAAAATTGTGGAAAAAAAAAACAAATTTTGACTATAGTTAGGTCATGCTCCGACAGCTTCACTCTTTCTCACAGGACGAATCATATATGAAAGCACAATATTCTTCTACAGCTACATTTGAAGCTCAAAGCTGCAAAGACCAAATAACAGATAGATCGTCACAAAGTAAGAGCAGAGCGTCTTGGACTATGAATAATTACCTTTCTTTTACACATGCGTGGAGGGCCCTTAGAACTACCTTTGTGTGTTACTTGTAGCTCACGGGTTCGAGCCATGATAGAGCTTGAATTAGGGTAAACTAGTACGTTACACTTTCTTAGGATATGGCTATTCTTTTGACAGACTAACTGCAAATGCGTGATATTTTGTGTACCAGACTTTCATTTTTTGTGATCTACACATGCTTCTTAAATCTTCAAGCAGTGTATGATTTTCTTTCTCTTGAACTACCTTGTGGTGGTTTTGTTAATATTTAAATTAAGTGTGTTTTTATTGAATCTGACATTTTGATGGATTCTGTACTTGTGCATGCAGAATCATGTGAACGTATTTTTTGTGGGCCACTAATGGGAGAATGGACGAGGAAGGCAAAAATGAAAGTGTAAATAGCGGTTGTTTTTCGACTCCAATATAAGTTGTCCGTTCGTATTAAAATTTCAACAATAATTTGAACGTCCGCATGATATAAACAGACTAGCGCAAAATTAAATTTTAGTATCATTTTAATTTATAAGTTGTCATTTATGTACTCGCTTTATGCATGAGGGTTTTCAGATTCTTTTGATTGTGATTCCTTCATATGCTTTTTAAATAGTAATGATTTTTAATTATTAGTATGACTCATAGTACTTCTTACAATATGTAAATTATATTTTTTAAAAATTAAGAATTTTGTGTTTGGATTTATGGTCAAAATTTAAAAATATAGCCCAAAAATATTACATAAATTGAGGTAAAGTGTAACTGAGTCGAAGAAAAAGTTCAAATATGATATACAATCTAAGGTCAAGACAGAAGTATTTTTGAGTTAATTTCTCATGGAAGACGAAATCAAGCATTGGTCAATAGCTCATGGACAAATTTAGTTTGTTTCCCCAATAAATATCATCTTGAGTTGTTAAAGACGAGGCAATTTCGGTTAAACAAGGGCTATTCCAAAATGAATATCTTAAATTTCTAATCTGAAAAAAAGATATTTGTATTAATATATACATTCGGGCATATGCTAAGTCTAAAACCTTAAAGAAATATTCAAAGGCAAATTCAAACATACGCCTAAGTTCAAATTACCGTCCAAAGCTAATGGAACCATCAAAACTTCAATGTGAGGTCAAATACTAAAAAATCAAACTTAGTCAACTCTTCCAATTGAAGGTTTCCTAGTTGAGAATCATTTTTCCAAATCAATTGCGGATAACTTGAAAACCAAAACCGACAATTCATACAAGTCAAATTGAATCATATGAGCTACTCAAGACTTTGAACAACTAAACGGAATGCAAATGCTCAAAATGACCGGTGGGATTGTTACATCCTCCCCTACTAAAACATACGTTCATCTTCGGACATATCAAGAGTCGTTCATAGGCCATCAACTCACGATGTTACCTTACCATGCACAGACTTGGGGGTGATCTCACATCACCCCAACCCATTTAAGTTTGACAACACAACATACTGAAGATCATCTATTCAACCTTAGCTCATAATCCTTAAAACCCAAATTTACAACATTTGGAATTCCTCACAATGCCTGAATCTCGCAGCTGCACAATGTGTAAGTCTGAACAAGCTCTATGAAGTCATAACCATAATCCAAGATGTAATCACATGATATACCCCATCACTCAAGTACTCACAACTATAACCGTTGACCACCATGACTGCCCAAAAATAAATTGGGTACAGATAGTTAATCTCATATCAAGTAAAACCTCGTTCAAAACCTGCATTCACTATTGATGACGAATGAAACATGTAGAACCTCTTAACAACTAATCTGATCAATAAGCCAAGCACACTTGTCCGACTAAGGCAATTGCACAAATCCTTAGCTGAAATATAGTATCATTCTTTCAAACATTCCTTATCCCAATACGATACTGCAAATCTAAGGTTTAGAAACCTTATATCAGCCAATACAAAGAACCCAACCGACAAGTCTCAGCAAAAACCATATGGAGCCCCACACAGCGCGGTCACGTATACCAACAAGTAATAATTCAGACATAATCATAGATAATAGTAAGAAAGGTAAATAAAAAGACTACTAAGAAAGTTAAGTAGGCAGGTTTGTTTTAACATTTTCCTATGAAAAATCTTCAGCAAATTGAAAGCAAAACATACCAAATAAGCATAAGGAGTTACATCTTATCACATCATTATTGTGGTATGCAACTCGATCACACCGTATTAATCCACATAGGGTACTGATCGAACCATAATACTCATGCTCACTGATCACGTATGTGTCAACATAAAGCACGATATGATGCACAAAATATAACTATGAGAAGATTGTTAGGCTTATATAACATTTAGAAAAACAACCACAATTATGGTGCAATAAGAAAGTCAACATTACGAGGGCCATATTTACCAAAACACCACAAGGCCTAAACATAATTACAATATGCTTGCGAAGAATCATGTAACCCTCACAATCTGTCATAGCATAAGAGAGAAACACATAACATAGACCAAGGCATGAATAACATCCATTCTGCCTAATGATATACCTGTGGTAATAGCTGCACAAGAGCAAGAAAATTTGATTTGATACAGAATACACATTCTCATTAGGCTCATAAATAATCCCTCAACGAAATTTCGATCATAATCAAACAAGTAAATAGTCTTCCAAAAGTCCATAACAATCTTTCCATAACATATTCTAACGACCCGACTAGTCGTTTTGATCTTTTGCATTTTGTTCTTCAGTTATCGGGCATGTCTTGCCCCCGGTGATGTATTATGATTATGTAAATTATTGTTTTTGATTTTTAGGGTAATCAGAATAAATTTAGAAGAACAGTTCTCAGTTTAAAGCTTGAAATTTAAAAAATTTGACCAAGAGTTGACTTGTTTGTATTTGATATAATATTAGAAGTTTTATAGTTTGGTTAGCTCCGTTAGGTGATTTGGGATTAAAACCATGATCAGAATGCATTTTGGAGCTCCATGGAAGGTTTAGGCTTGAATTGGCGAAATTGAAATTTCTACATTTTCTGGTTGATATGGGAGATTTTGATCTAGAGGTCGGAATAAAATTTCGAAAGTTGCGGTGGTTCCGTTGTGTCATTTGTGATGTGTGCAAATTTTCATTTCATTCGAACATGTTTTGGTCGGGTTTCTGATCAAAAGCATAATCTAGAAGATTTTGGGAATCTTAGACTTGAACCCGATGCAAATTAGATATTATGATTTTGTTTTGAGTGTTTCAAAAGTTGGAACAAGTTTGAATAAGGTATTAAGATATGTTCTTGCCTTTTGTTGAAGTCCCGTGGGGCCTCGAGTGAGTTTTCGTGCCTTTGGTTGAGGTCCCGTGGGGTCTCCAAGTGAGTTTTGAGGGGTTGAACGGATCATTTCAAAGTTGAGAAAGTTGCATATTTTGAGTTCCAGCAGTTGCAGGTATTTTGGTCTTCGCGTTTACGACTTGACTATCGCGTTCACACAAACTCAAGAAGGGAGGCGTCAGGTTTGGCCTTCGCCTTCACGAAGGGGAGTCCCACGTTCGCGAAGGGTCAGTTTAGTATGCATTGCATTTGCATAAGTTTGAGAGGCTAAATCATCACGTTCGCAATGGTAGGGTCACGTTCGCGTAAGTTTGAGAGGTTGAAGCATCGCGTTCAAGATTGTAGGGTCACGTTTGTGATGGTAGGGTCACGTTCGCGAAGGAGAGTTCTGGTCAGCGGAATATTTGTGCTTCGCGAATGCGAGGCTTTGATCGCGTTCGCGAAAAAGGAATTTATGCCTGGGACAGAATTTTAAAAGATGGGTTTCACGATTTTTAGTCTATTTTCTCCATTGTTGAGCGATTTTTGGAGCTTTTGAGAAGGATTTGAAGAGGGATTCAAAGAGAATCACTTGGAGGTAAAATGTTTGCACTCAATACTCGATTCTTGTGTGAATTCCACCTAATTAATCATGGAATTAAGCCTAAAATTGAAGATCTAGAGCTTGAAAATTTGAAACCAAACATTTGTGATTTGAATGGCCATTTGTGGTTGGATTGTAATGTTATTGGTATGTATGAAATCGTGCGAAGATAAAGAATCTGTTGATGTGAAAATTATTGAATTATGAGATATGCGCGGGGGCCTGGTTTGAGTAATTTCAGGATTATTGATGTAAATTGGATATTTTCGAGTGGGCTTTGTCCCCTTAGTATATTTTAATAATCATGTACTGATTGTGGCTAGATTTGGAGCATCCGGAGGTCGATTCGTCCGAGCAAAGGCATCACGCGATTAATTTGGACCGGATCGAGGTAAGTAATGAATGTAAATACCGTCCTGAGGGTTTGAAACCATGGATTACACATCTTTGTGTTACTTTAAGGTGACACACACACTAGATGACGAGCGTGGAGTTGTGCACCGTTGGATATTGTGACATGGTCCATCTCGTACGACTGTTAAGTTGTGTATTTGATTTGAAATCTTATGACATTCCATGTTCTAGAGATTGATATTATATTTTGAGATGTATGACATGTTTGGGGCCTTGTGTTGACCCTCCGAGACCCTTAAGGGCACTTTTACTAATTTTCCTCACACTATTTGTTTTGAAAGCATACCCTCAATCATGTTTTACCTGTTTATTATATAAATCTGGCTTTAGCACTTTATTTCTTAAAAATGTGAAAACCGTTTGGGCTGAGTTCCTTGTTTTAATGGTGGTCCGAGCGATCATTCAGTTGATGGCTGAGATAGACTGAGGGTCTGATTATAAGGTTAATGACTAGAGAGGCCAATGGCCTGGTTATGAGAATTTTATATCTATGGATCGGACTGCACGACGTAATAATATATTTATATATATGTGTATTAATCGGGTTGCATGCCGCACCGATATGTTGGATCGTGTTGCATGCCACATCGATATAGCGTTTGGGATGTAAGAGCCCTTGCAGAGTCTACACACCCCTAGTGAGCATAGTCGACTATATATATGGATCGGATTGTATGCTGCAGCGATATATGGATCGGGTTGTAAGATGTTGTGGTTATTATATGGTGCTTATTGAGCGTGAGTACTGAGTGTTAGCGTTGATTGGTATGAGTTGAGTCACGAGTGACCGAGAGGCTAGTCCGAGTTGCGATAGAAATATATATACATGTGCATGAGTGATGTTTGCTTGAGGGAACAGATTATGAACTTATTGATTTTCACTTCTCTTTAAAGTGAGTTTCTATCGAATATGTTTATTTAATGATGTTTTTCACTCATCTTTATACTAAGCCTCTATCGAGAATGTTAGATAAATGTTTTTAAACAACTTTCATTTAAGCTGGGGTTTATATATGAGATGTTCCGAACTTAACCACCGATATGGCTTTTTGTTATTTCCACTGAGATTTTCTTGTTAGGAGGTGTTTATGACTCATGTTTTGCCCGAGGGGCAGTTTGCGAATTATGTTTTCCCGAGGGGCAGATTATGATTTTTAGATCTTTTATTAAAAATGGTATTGAACCCCTACTGAATCTAGCAGAAGGTATTTTAAATGATCTTTTACCAAAATTTGGATTTTAAAAGAGGCGATTGACACGTATTCAAATTTAGCAGCATGTGTGCTTATTGAGTTTAACATATATGAGAATTTATTGTTTCCAACTGCTCAGTCTTTATTTACTTTTATTACTTACTAGGTTGGAGTACTCACATTACTCCCTGCACCATGTGTGCAGATTCAGGTATTTTGAAATCCGATAGCGGGTGTTGGTTGCTTAGACGCGGAGTCATTAAAGTTAGCAAGGTGGCTGCACGACGTTGGCAGCACCACTTCCTTCATCTCATTTTCATTTCTGTACTTAGTACATCTTACTATTTTTGTGTATTCAGGTAGATGCTCGTGACTAGTGACATCCTGATGTCTGGCTTGTGTAATTCTTTCGCATTTTTCTTTTAAATGTTCATTTTGAGATTAACGGTTTATAAATGGTATAAAATAACCTTTAATGGAAAATCATTGACTTGGGGATTTGTGTCGGCTGGCCTTGTCTTCACGAGAGGCACCATCATGACCAGGCCCGATTTGGGGTCGTGACACATATACCATCAATCACCCAATCCTCAACATTTCTTCACAATTTGCAATCAAGGAATAGTCTGTCTGTGATGACCCGATAGGTTATCTTATGTTATTAGAACCTAATTATGTGCTTTGAGCCTTAAATACCTCATATTAGACCTCCTTGATTTGCGTACGCATTCAAGGTGTTTTTCCAAAAATTTATAATGTTAAAAACTGAGAAAATATGAATTTTTTGCCTTAAAATGCATTTGAGTTGACTTCAGTCAACGTTTTGAGCAAATTTACCTGGATTTGTATTTTGATGGTCCTAGTGCGTCTCCTTATCCTAATTTGGCATTGGGCGTAAAAGCTTCGTCAACCACGCGACTGCTGATCTGCTTACAAGAGATAATCCACATGAGCCCGTGCTCCTTCACCAGCTACACAAGTCCATTCACTCCTTGTGGACATCAACTAAATGTGCGACAATAGCCTCAAATCAAAGTTATGTTGTATCCTCCTTCATATCAAGTATCTCCTTTCCGTCATATCAAATTTTTTGCCTTATAATAGCCGATTTTAAAATAAATCCGTAGATCCAGTCACTGAATCCACATACTACTTTGTCGCTCTCCCATTTTGGGCATGCTCACTTCTTTAAGAAACTAATCGACCTCCACTTCTTACACCTGGCCTTCTGGAAGTTTAACCATCGCATGACACTTCCCACACATCCTTCGTCTTCTTTTGCTGCTCAGCAATGCCTTAGATCAAAATCTATCTTGGTAGCACTTCAACCAATAGACCACTACTCACCTTTAAACCTTTCCAAATATCATCTTTCTCGAGCTGTCAGTATTAGAAATACACATTCAAATCATGGACCATCGCGCCCCGCGTTCTCTGACAACCGCCTTTCTAACACTATCTTACAGTATCCTACCCCAAAGGTGAATGGTAGAAGGTCTTAACACCGGCGAACTTAGTATACTCAACAAGACAACGAGTCCTCATCACCGATGAGAATTTCATCACGTCCGCAAATACCGAGCCTCGTTACTCCATAAACCCAAATCTGACATTCTTAGCCCGATTGCCTTTCCTCCGCTGGGAATAAAATATCAAATTTCTAACTCATGCACTGAGTAAATGTCACGACCCCAATCCCAGTCGTGATGGCGCCCAACACATCTCCTAGGCAAGCCCAACCATTTACACTCTCATCCCGAGCAAGCTCAAATCAATTACCTGAATATTATTATCAACAATAAAGCTAAACTGAATAATCACCCCAATGATCTAGGGTCACGAGTCTAGAGCTTGTAAACACAATCAGATAACAATATCTAAACCAAATACTCAAGTACGAATAATGTATATACAAAGGAAAACTGGAATAAGAAGAGATGCCAGGTCCTCCGAACGCCAGCAGCTACCTCAGCAACTCGAATGAATACTGATAAAAGATGGAGTGCTCATATATCCCTCCTGTGTACCTGAATCTACACACAATGGTGCAGGGAGTAGGGGTGAGTACTAAGTACTTAGTGAGTAATAAATATATACAAGTAGTTGAAAGTAAGAAATCCACAAAATACCACATATTGAAGCTAAACTATAGTCCGATTCCTCCTACGAACTAGCAACAACAACAGTACATCACCACTATCACAGATAATTCACAGACAAGGATGTAATGCAAAGCACATAACCGCTACGGCGTGTAGCCCGATCCATTTAACGTCGACGGCGCTCACTGGGGGTGTGTACAGACTCCGGAGGGGCTCTTACAGCCCAAGCGCAATACCGCTGCGGCGTGCAGCTTGTCACGACCCCAAATCCGGTCGTGATGGCGCCCAGCACATTGCTAAGCCAGCCTGACCAATCAACATCAACCACGGAGCTAGAAGCTCTCTTAAACCCATTTAAGCAAATTAATTAACGAAATAACAGTAATATATATAACGAAAACGGGGAACCAAGTCCCATAATACATCAACTCCCATAGACCAAGGGTCAAGAGTCATGAGCCTCTAAAGAACATGAATGTATAAAGGTTTACAAAATACCAAGTGCGGAAAGAAATGTCAATACAAAATCAAAAGACAGTGGAAAGGAATATCGGGTCCTGCGGACTCTGCAGCTACCTCGAATATCCACAAACGTCACCTCGCACAGCTACTGGATCACTGCTGAGAGGTACCTGGATCTGCACACAAGGTGCAGGGAGTAAAATGAGTACTGCCAGACTCAGTGGTAATAAACAAGGGTAAGACAGCGCAGATAAGAAATCCGCAATAAAACACTATGTAAAGCTATAATCAGCTACCCTGTCATAGAATTAATCTTCACTGTACCTGTACCAACAAATACCAATAAATAGCATAACAGCTAGCAGATGTAGCTAAATGCAATGCAATGCATGATATGAACGCTACGGCGTGTAGCCCGACTCCAATTTTGGGTACCCGTGCTCACTGTGGGGGTTCAGACTCCGGAGGGGCTCCTACAGCCCAAGCACTCCGGAGGGGCTCCTACAGCCCAAGCACAATATCATGAATATACGCTGCGGCGTGCAGCGCGATCCACTACCAGTCAGCTAATATGCAAATGCAGCCTCGCGAGCTCAAAAGTAGTTTTGAAAACTCTTTTATCATTTTTTTTCCATTTGAAAACAGTAATATCAAAGTTCCAAAGATTGGAAAATCATGATAACAATAATAGCTACGGACTGGTAGTAAAACTAACATGTCAATATCACAAAACAATGATAACGATCCTCGCAGGATCCCAATAATTGACTCACAGCCCATAAATGTACCCAACCATCTGAGAAGGAGGTTCACCGGCTCAAGAATAACCAATACCACAATATAGTACGCAACCATCCGAGGAGGAGGTTCAACGGCTCAAGAATAGCCGATATCACAATATAATATCAACGGGTCGGACTAAGCCATAATCCTCAAATCACAATCGACCCCGCACTTACAGGAGAGTACGTGTCTCGCCGCTATACAGCGTCACGAGAATCAAGCTCCGCACGCGTAAAATCTGATCAAATACAGTAAAAATACAACAATTTAGGCCAATGGGACGACACCCAATCAATACAACTCAATTTACATCAAAATTCCCAAAGTTGTCAAAACCGAGCCCCGGGCCCACATTCCGAAAATTTACGAAATTCACATTTCTGGAACCCTCGTCTCGCCACGAGTCCATACATATAAAATTTACCAAAATTGGACTCCGATTTGCCCGTTCAAAACCTTGATTTTCTAAAGTCCAAGACTAGGGCTAAATCCTCCATAATTACCCCAAATTCTTCCATTTTCATGATATAATTGCATGATATTATCAATACTAATCATAATACGAGTTCATAGTTAATTACCTGATGATTTCCCTTGATTTCCTCCTCAAAATCGCCCAAAATCGCCCTTAAGCGGACCACCAAATGTTAAAATGTTTCGAAATTTTTCTAACCTCGATACAGCTACTTACGGCGATTTTCAGCTCTGCGGAACATTTTCCGCTTCTACGCTTCGTATCCGCGACCAAAGGGTCGCTTACGCGGTTCCGGGCCTAGCCGGCCATTTCCGCTCGCGACATGCGGACCGCTCTGCGCGTCCGCTGCTGCGAAGCCTCGACCGCTCTGCGGAAAATTCCGCTTACGCGGCTAGGTGTCCGACTACGCGGATCCCGCCTAGCGACTAGCCTTCCGTTCTCGCGATTCTCCCGGCGCTCTGCGGCTCGATATCCGCTCAGCGGTCTGCCGCTGCGGGCTCCTTTCGCTTCGCGATCCCAGCGGCTCTGCGCTCCCTCATCCGCCTACGCGGACTCGCTCCTGCGACCACATTTCGCAGGAGCGAAAATGACAGAGACCAGAACTCTCGACCTGAAATTTCCATGATTTTTCTCCCGTTTAACCATCCGAAAACACCCCGAGGCCCCGGGACCTCATCCAAACATACCAACACATCTTAATACCTTATTCGAACTTGTTCCAATCCTCAAAACACGTCTAACAACATCAAAACCCATAATTCGCATCGAATTCAAGCCTAAATTCCTTAAAACATTCCAAATTACACTTTCAATCAAAAACCCGACCAAACGACGTCCGAATGACCTGAAATTTTGCAGGCACATCCAAAATCACCTAACAGAGCTACTACAACTGTCGGAATTCCATTCCGACCGCCAGATCAAAATCTCACCTACCGTTCGGATTTCGCTAAAATTCATCCTTAGCCAATTCAAGCCTATTTCTACATCGGGCCTCCAAATTCAATTCCGATTGCTCCCCTAAGTCACAAATCACCTCCCGGAACTAACCGAATCATCAGAATCCGATTTCGAGCCCTCTAACCAAATAGTCAACTCCGGGTTGACTTTCCTTATTCAAGTTTCCTTCACAAAGGCTATATGCCTCATTTTCAATCCAATTCACTCCTAACTCACCCGATAGGCTTTAACACTGATATAAAATCATAACACATGTATTTACAACACAACGAGGTGGTAATTCTTGTGACGACGGGCCGGGTCGTCACATTCTCCCCCTCTTAAGAAACGCTCGTCCTCGAGCGGGTCAAGAAACATACCTGAAGTCTCAAACAAGTGAGGATATCTGCTCCGCATCTCCCGCTCGATCTCCCAAGTGGCCTCCTCCATGGGTCGACCTCTCCACTGAACCTTAGCCGATGCAATCTCCTTGGACCTCAATTTTCTCACCTGACGACCCAAAATAGCAATAGGCTCCACATCATAGGATAGATCACCATCAAGGTGAATGGTGCTGAAATCTAATACATGAGACGGATCTCCAATGTACTTCCGGAGCATAGACACATGGAATACTGGATGAACGCTGGATAAGGTGGGCGGCAAGGCCAACTCATATGCCACCTCTCCAACTCTCCTAAGTATCTCAAAAGGACCAATGTACCTGGGACTCAACTTCCCTTTCTTCCCGAACCTCGTGACACCCTTCATGGGTGAAACCTTCAACAATACTCTGTCACCAACCATGAAACACAACTCTCGAACTCTACGTTCTGCATAACTCTTCTGGCGAGACTGTGCTATACGAAGCCTCTCCTGGATCAACTTTGCTATATCCAGAGCATCCTGAACTAACTCAGTCCCTATCAATCTATCCTCACCAGGCTCAAACCATCCCACGGGGGATCTACACCGTCTGCCATACAATGCCTCATACGGGGCCATCTGAATACTCGACTGATAACTGTTGTTGTAGGCAAACTCGGCAAGTGGTAGGAACTCATCCCACGAACCACCAAAATCAATCACACAAGCTCGCAACATATCCTCCAAGATCTGAATAGTGCGCTCAGACTGTCCGTCTGTCTGGGGGTGAAATGCTGTACTCAACTCAACCCGTGTACCCATCTCTCGCTGAAATGCTCTCCAAAACTGAGAAGTGAACTGAGTACCCCTGTCGGATATGATAGACACTGGTACTCCATGCAACCGAACAATCTCTCGAATAAAGATCGCTGCCAACCGCTCCGATGAGTAGGTAGTACATACAGGAATGAAGTGCGCGGACTTGGTCAGCCTGTCTACAATCACCCAAATAGCATCAAATTTCATCAAAGTCCATGGGAGTCCGGTGACAAAATCCATAGTGATCCTCTCCCACTTCAACTCAGGAATAACCATCTGCTGATGTAAGACACCTGGTCTCTGATGCTCACATTTCACCTGCTGATAATTGAGACACCGAGCTACAAACTCCACAATATCTTTCTTCATCCTCCGCCATCAATAGTGTTGTCTAAGATCTTGATACATCTTCGCGGCTCCTGGATGGATAGAATACCGCGAGCTATGGGCCTCCTCCAGAATCAACTCACGAAGGCCATCAACATTGGGCACACATATCCGGCCTGCATCCTCAATACGCCGTCACTATCAATGGTGACATCTCTAGCATCATCATGCTGAACTCTGTCCCTCAGGACAGCCAAATGTGGATCATCATACTCGCGCTCACGAATACGATCATATAGAGATGACCGAGATACAACACAAGCCAATACCCGGCTGGGCTCCGAAATATCTAACCTCACTAACCGATTGGCTAGCACCTGAACATCATAAGCAAATGGTCTCTCTCAGCTGGAATATATGCCAAGCTCCCCATACTGACCGCCTTCCGGCTCAAAGCATCGGCCACCACATTGGCCTTCCCCGGATGATATAATATAGTAATGTCATAATCCTTCAGCAACTCTAGCCATCTCCGCTGTCTCAAGTTAAGGTCTTTCTGTTTGAACAAGTGCTGGAGACTACGATGGTCGGTATACACCTCACAAGACACACCGTACAAATAGTGCCTCCAAATCTTCAAGGCATGAACAATGGCGGCCAGCTCCAAGTCATGAACAGGATAGTTCTTCTCATGTGGCTTCAACTGCCGAGAAGCATAAGCAATTACCTTTCCTTCCTGCATCAACACACAACCTATCCCCACTCTCGAGGCATCACAATAAACGGTATATGAACCTGAAGCTGATGGCAATACTAACACTGGAGTTGTGGTCAAAGCTGTCTTGAGCTTCTGAAAGCTCTCCTCGCACTCATCCGACCACACGAATGGTGCACCCTTCTGGGTCAATTTAGTCAATGAAGAAGCAATGGATGAAAATCCTTGAACAAACCGGCGATAATACCCCGCCAAGCCAAGAAAACTCCTGATCTCTGTAGCTGAGGACGGTCTAGGCCAACTCTGCACCGCCTCTATCTTTTTCTGATCAACCTGAATACCATCACGAGACACCACATGTCCCCGAAATGCTACGGACTCGAGCCAAAACTCGCACTTGGAGAATTTAGCATATAGCTTCTCCTCCTTCAATCTCTGCAACACAATACTCAAATGCTGAGCATGCTCCTCCTGACTACGGGAGTAGACTAGAATGTCATCAATGAACACAATCACAAATGAATCTAAATAAGGCCTGAACACATTGTTCATCAGATGCATAAATGCTGCTGGGGCGTTGGTCAGCCCAAACGACATCACAAGAAACTCATAATGACCATATCGGGTTCTGAATGCAGTCTTCATAATATCCGAGTCCCTGATCTTCAGCTGGTGATAGCCTGAACGAAGATCGATCTTAGAAAACACCCTCGCACTCTATAACTGATCAAACAAATCATCTATGCGCGGTAGAGGTACTTGTTCTTCATTGTCACTTTGTTCAATTGCCTATAATCAATACACATCCGCATGGAACCATCTTTCTTTTTAACAAATAATACTGGTGCACCCACGGAGACACACTAGGGCGGATGAAACCCTTATCCGAAGTTCTTGAAGTTGCTCTTTCGGTTCTTTCAACTCGGCTGGTGCCGTTCGATAAGGAGGAATGGATATGAGGCTGAGTGCCGGCACCAAGTCAATGCCAAAATCAATATCACTGTCCGTGGCATGCCACGTAGTGCGAAGAATACGTCCGGAAATCCTCACAACGGTGCAGAATCAATGCTAGGAGACTCGGCTCCACATCCTCGCGAAAGCTAAGTACGATAAACACCATTTTTCAACCATTTTCCGAGCCTTTAAGAACGAAATAACACGGCTAGGGACGAAATCGGTCGAACCCGCCACTCAATCTGAGAAATACCAGGAATGGCCAACGTAGCTGTCTTAGCATGACAGTCCAATATAGCATGATACGGAGACAGCCAGTCCATACCCAATATAACATCAAAGTCCACCATGCCCAACAATAACAAATCGGCCTGGGTCTCCAGACCCCCAATAGATATAACACAGGGATCTATAGACATGATCCACAACAATCGTATCACCCACGGGGGTGGATACATGAACAGGTAAATCGAGAATACCACGAGTCGCACCCAAATGATGTGCGAAAATAAGAGGACACGTAAGAATATGTGGACCCTGGATCAAATAGAACGAAGGCATCTCGCGCGGACGGAAATGATACCTGTAATCGCGGCATCGGAGGCAAGCGCATCACGCACGTCGGGAAGTGCATAAAGCAGCGTGCGGCCTCCGCGGATCTCTCTCGCCCACGGGCGTCCACGAAGACCGGCCTCCGCCTCTACTAGGCGAGATGGTGCTTCGAAGAGGAGGGCTGATCCCTCTGTCGAGTCCTGCCCTACGTGATCGAGGGCAATGTCTCCTCGTGTGGCCAAACTCACCACGCTCGTAACATGCACCAGTGCGTGGAGAAGTAGGTCTTGCGCTCTGGGTGGGAGGGCACCGAGCGATGGCTGACCTGCTGAAACCCTGTCGACCACGACCATCAAGAACCTCCGCTCTGCTCCGGGCGGCCCGAATGAGAAGGTCTAGATGAGCGACCTGTGCTCTGCTGGGAATGCCCTCTAGATGGAGCACCGCTGAAGCTACCAGAACCACGAGGCCTCTTGGCCTCCGCTCCTCTCTCTCTCGGCGACGATCCGCCTCGATGGAGCGTGCCATGTCAGCTACCTGCTCAGACGATGATGATAGAACTCGCTCGGCTGGTCATAAGAATACGGATAGAGTAGTTGAGGCCATCGATGAACCTCCCGATCCTCTCCCTATCGGTGGGGATCATCCGTGTGGCATGCTGTCAGCCAGCGAGTGAATCTAAGCTCATCTCGGGTCACGGACATGTCGCACTGAATCAACCACTCGAGCGGCGACGTGGCTCCTCGCGACGGGCCGAGGTACATATTTCTCTAGAAAGAGAGTGAGAACTGCTGCCATGTGAGAGGTCTTTGCTCTAGCGAGCTGCGCCTCTCGAACTCCTCCCGCCGATCAAATGCGGGACCGGTGAGCTGAAATGTAGTAAATGAAACTCCGCCGGACTCGAGAATACCGGCCGTACGCAGCATCTTCTGACACTTATCCAAGAACCCTGGGCATCCTCGCCCTCGACGCCTTTGAAATGGGGTGGCTGAAGTCTACCAAATCTCTCAAAGACGACGCTGCTCGTCCTCGGGCATAACATGAACCATATGCTCTGGAGCTGGAGCTGGTGCAGCTGCTGGAGGAATAACCGGTGCAACCACCTGAGCGGGGACAGCCTCT
This sequence comes from Nicotiana noctiflora, assembly GCA_032618575.1. NCBI lineage: Eukaryota > Viridiplantae > Streptophyta > Magnoliopsida > Solanales > Solanaceae > Nicotiana > Nicotiana noctiflora. Next base: position 102,659 of record JASVEL010001307.1, on the reverse strand, counting down.
GGCATCGGAAGTCCCTGAACAACCGGATCGGGTGTGCGAGCTGCAGGGGTCGGCGGACCACCAGTCTGAGATGTCGCTACGGTGGCGGTGGCTGAAACTACCGAGCCAAGCCGGAACACAGCGATAAAATACGGGCAGAGTCTCTCGAAGACCGGGAATGGCAATAGATATAGTCGGCACGGACCGGGGCTGTGGGCTTCGACCACGGAGCTGCTCTCGAGCGGTACAACGGGCGGGTCGGTGGCACGCCTCGGTGCCTGCCTACCTCTAACTACAGCACGACCGCGCCCGCGGCCTCTCTAAACGGTGGCAATGGAGGTCGTCCACCTCGTCACGATGCTCGCGTTCTCGCCGTACTGCGAGAGAATAGAATATAGAAGTTCGGTTCTCGGAACAACAAGATCGCACGACGAAGTAAGAAAAAGTGAAGTTTTCCTAAAGGTTCGCGATCCTCCGAGGATAAGTACGGGCGTCCCGCTACTGATCCACGAGACTCTACTAGCCGGCTCAAGACTCGCGAGGGCCTAGTAAACCTACGCTCGATACCAACTGTCACGACCCCAAATCCGGTCGTGATGGCGCCTAACACACTGCTAAGCCAGCCTGACCAATCACAGTCGACCACGGAGCTAGAAGCTCTCTTAAACCCATTTAAGCAAATTAATTAACGAAATAACAGTAATATATATAACGAAAACGGGGAACCAAGTCCCATAATACATCAACTCCCATAGACCGAAGGGTCAAGAGTCATGAGCCTCTAAAGAACATGAATGTATAAAGGTTTACAAAATACCAAGTGCGGAAAGAAATGTCAATACAAAATCAAAAGACGGTAGGAAGGAATATCGGGTCCTGCGGACTCTGCAACTACCTCGAATATCCACAAACGTCACCTCGCACAGCTCCTCGGATCACTGCTGAGAGGTACTGGATCACGCGAGGTGCGGGGAGTAAAATAAGTTGCCGGACTCGGTGGTAATAAACAAGGGTAAGACAGTACAAGATAAGAAATCCATGATAAAACACTATGTAAAGCTATAATCGAATACCCCGTCATAGAATAAATCTTCATTGTACTGCTCCAACAAATACCAATAAATAGCATAACGACTACGAGATGTAGCTAAATGCAATGCAATGCATGATATGAACGCTACGGCGTGTAGCCCGACTCCAATTTTGGGTACCGTGCTCATTGTGGGGTTCGGACTCGGAGGGCTCCTACAGACCAAGCACATCTCATAGAGATATTCTGCGGCGGCGTGCGATCCGATCCAACATATATCTCGGCTGCGGCGTGCGGCCCGATCCACTACTAGTCGGCTAATATGCAAATACAGCCTCGCGAGCTCAAAAGTAGTTTTGAAAACTCTTTTATCATTTTTCGGTTGGAAAACAGTAATATCAAGTTCCAGAGATTGGAATTAGTATAATAACAAAAATATCTGCGGACTAGTAGTAAACTAGCATGTCTATGTGATAAGACAATGATAACGATCCTCGCGGGATCCAATAACGCGCTCACGGCCACATGTATAATCAACCGCCGAGAAGGGGTTCCTCGACTCGAAGTGGCCATTGATACGATATCAACGGAGTTGGACTAATATGTAGTCTCCGGTTCATAATCGACCACGCACTCTCGAGAGTGTGCGTGTCTCGCCGTCATACAGAGCATCACAAAGTGGTATACGGGGTTTCGAACCCGCTGGTCATCAGCCACATCTATTACTCGCCTCAATACGATGCGACGACTATTCCGCAATGCCTGCCCCGAGAATCAAGCTCCGCACGCGTAGAATGCGATCAAATACGGTAGAAATACAACAAATTAGGCCAATGGGACGACACCCAATCAATACGACTCAATTTACATCAAAATTCCCAAAGTTGTCAAAACCCGACGCCCGACCCACATTCCGAAAATTTACGAAATTCACATTTCCGGAACCCTCGTCTCAATACGAGTCTAAGCATATCAATTTTACCAAAATCGGACCCCATTTGCCCGTTCAAAACCTTGATTTTCTAAAGTCGAAGACTAGGGCTAAATCCTCCATAATTACCCCAAATTCTTCCATTTTCATGATATAATTGCATGATATTATCAATACTAATCATAATACGAGTTCATAGTTAATTACCTGATGATTTCCCTTGATTTCCTCCTCAAAATCGCCCAAAATCGCCCTTAAGCCGAGACCCCCAAATGTTAAAATGTTTCTGAAATTTTTCTAACTTCTGATACACTTACTTACAGCGATTTTCGCTTCTGCGGAACATTTTCAGCTTCTACGCTTCCGTATCCGCGACCAAAGGGTCGCTTCTGCGGTTCCAGGCCTAGCCGGCCATTTCCGCTTCTGCGACATGCGGACCGCCTCTGCGCGTCCGCTTCTGCGAAGCCTCGACCGCTCCTGTGGAAAATTCCGCTTCTGCGGCTAAGTGTCCGCTTCTGCGGACCCGCCTAAGCGACTAGCCTTCCGTTTCTGCGATTCTCCCCGGCCGCTTCTGCGGCTCAATATCCGCTTCAGCGGTGCCGCACCTGCGGGCTCCTTTCCGCTTCCGCGATCCCAGGCGCTTCTGCGCTCCCTTATCCGCTTCTGCGGACTCGCTCCTGCGACCACATTTCCGCAGGAGCGAAAATGACAGAACCAGAACTCTCAATCTGAAATTTCCATGATTTTTCTCCCGTTTAACCATCCGAAAACACCCCGAGGCCCCCGGGACCTCATCCAAACATACCAACACATCTTAATACCTTATTCGAACTTGTTCCAATCCTCAAAACACGTCTAACAACATCAAAACCCATAATTCGCATCGAATTCAAGCCTAAATTCCTTAAAACATTCCAAATTACACTTTCAATCAAAAACCCGACCAAACGACGTCCGAATGACCTGAAATTTTGCAGGCACATCCAAAATCACCTAACGGAGCTACTGCAACTGTCGGAATTCCATTCCGACCCCCGGATCAAAATCTCACCTACCGTTCGGATTTCGCCAAAATTCATCCTTAGCCAATTCAAGCCTATTTCTACACCGGGCCTCCAAATTCAATTCCGATCGCTCCCCTAAGTCACAAATCACCTTCCGGAACTAACCGAATCATCAGAATCCGATTCCGAGCCCTCTAACCAAATAGTCAACTCCGGGTTGACTTTCCTTATTCAAGTTTCCTTCACGAAGGCTATATGCCTCATTTTCAATCCAATTCACTCCTAACTCACCCGATAGACTTTAACACTGATATAAAAGCATATAACATACAATTTCAACATAACGGGGTGGTAATTTCCGTGACGACGGGCCGGGTCGTCACACCGATCCTCATATCAACCGCTGCGGAGTGTAGCACGATCCTCATATCAACCGCTGCAGCGGGGAGCCCGATCCATCCTCAGTCCACAACAAACATATAAGTCACACAACAGCTCAAATTACTTATTTCGAGGTTCCAATTCATTTAATTATGAAAATATTTTCATGCTTATTTAATTTTCCAAAACACATGACTTATCATTTCAATACGGTGCTTTCAAACCAGGACTGAGATTAGTGATTAAACAATTAGAGCTATCACATATATAACTATCCCCTAGGGATACTACAGGTCGGCACAAGGCCCCAAACATGGCTTACATCCCACAAAATATATCTAACACAATGTGCCTTTCAACCGCATATAGCATATTATTCACATCCGGGATGGACTAAGTCTTAATCCCCAGTCACAATCAATCCCGCACCTGTCATGGGGTGCGAGCCACGCCCTACTAGCGTCATAATGTGCTAAGCCGGGGTTTCGAACCCTCAAACTACCATATACACTAACTACTCACCTCTTGCCGGTCGTAGACTCGTCCGCGATACCTTTTCCCTTAAAATTTGTTGCCTCGTGCGTCAAATCTATTCAAAACCACAATAATAACATAAATATGGGTCAAAATAACATAATCCAATCAAAATTACTCGAAAAAAGCAACAATTCACGAAGTTGGTAAAACCCGAGCCCCAGACCCACTTCTCAAAAAAATTCTAAAAATCATACCAACGGATTTCTCGTCTCTCCACGAGTCCGTCCATATAAAATTTATCGAAATCGGAGTTCGAATGGCCTTTCAAAACCCAAAAATTCGTTTTCAATACCTAAGCCATAATTCTTCACAAATTCTACCCAATTTCAGGAATTTTGGTGTTGATTCTAGCATAAAATCAGGTTTTTAAGTCAATAAACTTACCTCCAGCGATTACCCATTGATTTCTCTCTTAAAAATCGCCTCAGAAGCTTCTTCCCGTTCCAAAATTAGAAGAAAACTCGACCTGCTCATTATAGGTATACTGTTCACGCGTTTTGCTGCTCCCAATGGATTCCTTGTGAAATTATAATAAATTTAGGCTTTTGAATCACTCAATTTGACCTTATAATGAAGGCGATATGTAGGTTTTAATATTTGCAAATAGTGCAGATTTTTAATACGCCATCAGGGGCAGTTTCGTCATTAACCAGAAAATCTGTGCAACTTTAGTAAAATGGCCATAAAATCCTAATACGATGTCCAAATTCGATGATTCTTTTTGCTACGGGTCCATAATTATGATACGGATCTAATGCTTCATTCAAAACAGTAATCTAAGCTCATGTGTTCAATATGATATCATTTATGCTTGAAGAAACGATGTCGAAGCATAAGAAAAACGAGCATAACGCAACCCAAACCTATTTGAAACTCACCCGAGCTCCTCGGGACTGCATACGAACATACTAACATGCCACATATGATCATGGAAACTTAGTTTCACTCTCAAAACACCAAAACTAACATAAAAACACCAAATTTACATCGGATTCAAGCCTAAGTTCTTCTAAAACTTCCGAAACTTGCATTTGATCTAAAACCCGACCTAAACACCTCTGAATGACTTGAAACTTTGCATGCATATCCAAAATCACCTAATGCAGCTACTACAACTCTCAAAATTCCATTCTGACCCTCGGATGAAAATCTCACCTACCATCCGGAATTCGCCAAAATTCAACCTTAGCCAATTCAAGCCTAAATCAACACCGGACCTCCGATTTCGATTCTGATTGCTCTCCTAAGTCATACATGATCCCCTGAAACTAGTCGAATCATCAGAATTCAATTACGAGCTGTCTAACTCATCGGTCAAACTTTAGTTGACTTTTCCAACCTATTCTTCTCATAAAGAGGTTTATGGCCTCATTTTTTATCTAAATTTCTTTCGATTTGCTTCTAACTTTCCGAACACATATAAATTAGCATATTGAAGTGTTAAATGAAGAAAATGGGGCATTAACTCCCGTAACGACGGGTCAGGTCGTTACATTCTCCCCAACTTAAACAAACGCTCGTCCTCCAGCGTACCCAGAGTTGTACTAGAAGCAACCTAATAGCTGAATGACCTTACCAAGCATATATTCGGGGTAATACCACGTCACCCTATCCATCACAAGTCCGATAACACAATATAGCTGAACTTCCACAGTCCATCTGCACCCTAGACCATCTTGCACCTTCCGAAATCATATTCCAATTCTGAATCCCACGTCTATACTCAGAATACACCCGAATCAATTGTAATAGCCCATACTCGCCACTCCGGGTGAGATCTTATGGTGTACCAAACAACCCAATCACTCGAGACGATGTCCTCTAATCACAACAATTTCCCACGATAACTAGTTACTACTGAAAAACCTTTCTCGTTTGTTAAAGTCTTATTCCAACACCTTCATGTATTGCCCACGGCAACCGAACACGCGATATATCGAATCCATCTCTCAAGTCATCCATTCATGGATTCATCCCTCTTTTAACTGATACCACCATAGATTTTGGAGTCAAACCTCGATATTACCTTTCTAACCACCTTAAACCACATATGCCCGCACTCATTACTGGCTCCAATGATCATTTCGATTATAACACACCGCACGGGTGGTATGACACCTCAACACCGGCCTAAGCCACGACAAGCACAACACAAGCTCCAATAAGAAACGTCTGAACATACTCAAATCATGACAACTAACTCAAACAAAAGATCTGTAATTCAATTCCTCCGTACCATCACAACACATAACTGAGATCTCGTCTCACATCATAGAATTAGAGTACCTGAATTCTCCTCGAAAGGTCATAACTTCATGTGGCCTTGCCACGACTCATGATTCCATCCAAACACTATTACTCCTGAAGCACCCCAAGTCACCATGCTCAAAACAATCAGCCACGCACAAATTTAGGCCCGAACTCAAGCAATCAATCTCACTCACGGTGGATCAAATTAATATACGCCACCAAATCTTGTAAGGACATAACCAATGCGCCATTCGCCGAGCGACATCCAACACTGACTTTTCCTCAGAGACTAGGAAATATAGTACACAAGGTAACATATGGAAAAACTATTCTCCAAATCACATGGTTGCTGTCACGCCCCAAATTGAGGGACATGACCGGCGCCTGACCGGATTGCCCCAGTCAAGCGGACCTGGGTGCCTTTCATTCCCACGCGTTACCCCTGTGTTAATTGTTTCTCATTAACCAAATATATTACTAATCATAAATGACTTCACAATAAACAAACAAAACCATACGAGTGATTCATTATCAAGTTCACAGTTTTTACAATGCCCGACATAACATAATATATACATAGGACTGGAATCCCACAGTTTACATGTCTACAGAGCCTCTAGGATACAAAAAGGGGAATACAATACTTTGCTGGTAACAAGGCTTCGGATATACCTTACAAAAAAAAAACCAAATTGAAATCTAAACAAAAGTGGCGTGAACCACACAGGGCCCCAAGGAAGAAAGGGGCTCACCAAAACGGGCAGAGGAAGGAGAAGGATACTACTGCCGATGAGCTGAAGTGCCTGCTACTGATCCACCTACAATCATAACACGAATGTAGCGTCCCCGGCAAAAGGGACGTCAGTACACTTGAATTGTACTGGTATGTATGGACAAACTTTGCCCCAAGTAAACTCAAGCCGTTAAACAAGAATCACGACGACAAGACAGCCAATAGATTACATCAAGAAATCAATTAAGCTAACTAACCATGTTTCCCACCTTTTACTCATTTCGGATAAGCCTCAACACAAGCACGTTTAAGGTCAACAAATAGAACAACAACCAATCAACCACGTAAATTGCAAGTAGTCAAACATAGGGGCAATCAGTGCCCCACAGGTTGCAAACTCTCCATCTGTCTCCTTTCACAATTTAATATTAATGATTTTGTATCAATTTTATTTGCGATTTTGATCGCTTTCCATCCTTATTACCTCGTCCACCCTTATTACCTCGGCCACCCTTATCACCCCAACCCACACCGTATTTCTTCATGTTGCGGCGCGCAACCTGATCCCACCGTAGAGTTTTCAAACACAACAATCACAAACAACAGATAAGGCACTACACAAAATTACAACAAGTTCAAATAAGCAATTTACACATTGGTTCATGTTCTCAATTGCTTATCAAGCCAATATCACAACCAAGTTACAAGTGTTCCAAAATCGAGAATGTTCATACTGTTATGTTCAATAACTTACCACACCTCAAGTGTTTCGTTTCTTTTCCACAAGGTACCATATATGCCATCATAACCATTATTCACAATTCTTTTACCAAATTCAACTCTCATTTATCTTTTGGCTCAAATCTCATATTACATCACTCATAGTTCAACAACAACTTTGAATATCCAACAACAACATCAAGAATTTCACAAAATTTGGCAATTTAACACGAACCAAACAAATTTCACACATATAGGCGATTTCACAAGAATTAAAATTAGCCATACATACTTGGTATCGAGTTTTCTTCCTTTAAACTCCCACTTTATGCTTACCCAAGATATCCTACTCTTGCAGACCTTATTCTTCAAGACTCTTACTTCTACTCACTTCTTTTTACTCGAAATCAAGTTCAATAATCATGCATGAGTGTTAAATTCTATTTTCAGAAGCTATTATATGCAAACCTCTCTTTACCCATTTTAAAACTGAAAATCAAAGAAAATAGTTAGGGTTTTTACCTTGTAAAGATTGGGGAAGTTGAATCTTGGCCCTAGAATCCTTTGGACTAAATGGTTGGAACAATCTTTAAAGATGGAGAGCTTCTCTCTCTAAAACCACTCTCTTCTCTCTGTAATTTTGGTAAGATGGTATGATAAAATGAAGGAGAAAGGTGTTATATTAAAGAAGAGGTCGGGTCGAATTTTATAAAATTTCTGGGCCGGGTCAATTCTGTGGTCGCATCTACGATCGCAGAATCAACATGCGGTCCGCATAGTGACCGCGAAATTGCCTCAAAATTTACACAAGTACAGTTACGGAATGCGACCAAAATACGGTCCGCATTCTTGATCTGCGATCGCATAGTGCACCGCAGATTTGACACTCAAAAACCTTCGAGAATTTATGCGGTATATCTGCGGTCCGCAGATCCATTCTGCGATCGCATATCGACCGCATTCTCAACATCAAATTTTGCAAACCTACTGTTAAGCTCTGCGGCAAGAATGCGGTCCGCATAGCAGATCTGCGGTCGCATTCTTGACCGCAGAATCGACACTTTTCTGGAAAAATTGACTCTTTATATTTTTGAAATTTAAATCACTACCAAGAGTCCGAACCGCGGCGAGCAAGCTCGCCGCGAAGAATTCTACGCATTCCTAACACATTATTCGGACCATGGCACCACAGCTACTAGGTTTCATGCACAAAAAATTTTACGGGGCCTTACAGTTACGGCGTGCAACCTGCTCCAAATAACATACTCGTGGCGGCGTGCCACCCGATCCAGATACAATGCCTGTGGTGGCGTGCCACCCGATCCAAATAACCTGTGGCGGCGTGCCACCCGATCCACGCATAAATCTCGCAAAAAGAAATGCACACCGAGTCAAATTGCTCATTACAATAAATATATATATATAGCCTCAAGCTCGGCCACAAGAAACACATCCTACAAAGTTCCCCAATACCGGAACTGAATCAATAGTAGAAATCTCTGCACTGATATCCGCCACGAAGGCCCAATTGACAAAGCAATACCTACCAGCCGCCCGCTGGTCCTGGGTACAACTACCTTGCTGGAGCATACTCTGATGCACTCTACTAATCAATTTGTGCCATTTCCGACATATTCCATATCACATTAGTCTAGACGACCTAACTTTTGACAATCAGTCTGAAATCAAGTATCGTAACTCAAATTCATCATATCGAGCTAAGGGAGAGCCACTAGGGCTTCCAACTTCCAATGATCGCTAAATGGCACCAATACACACGATATACAACCACTGCATAGGCTGGTTAACTGCATATAGCACCTGAATCACTATGCCTGATTCCACACTCCACTATGCGAATACATAACACACATCACGCATCCATTCATACCACAAAAGTCATTCAGAAATTTTTCCTATGCCATCAACAATTCAATCATCACCATCGATCCAACAAGAGAATACCACCATATATATTATCAGTTTACAGCTCCTTGTCCCTTTTTGACCATATACCTTGCCAAATCACTAGAATAGCAGTATCATTTTTTTCCTTAATCACCAGAAAGATCGATTCTTAAATTACCTGCAGCTGCCCGCGCTGCTCATTAATTTTTTTAATGACTTCCCATATATTATGAATTGATCTCAAAACTTTGAACATGCCATTATCAACTTTACATAACACATTGCATATACCATACCACACTAAGATAACATGGAAACTTTTATCCCTTTTCCGCGCCGCAAACATCGACGCACTCAACTAGTCAAGGACTTTCATGATTCTATATAGAAGAAAACTCATTACACATTCCCAGATTCGCATACCAACATGAATATACTCACTTTCAAACCATGGTAGAACACATCACAAACTTTTTCTCCTAATTCATTGCGTAAGTTTAACTGCCAGGACTAAGTCCTTTTACCCACATCAAGCTACACAACTGCCAGCACTCAAGAGCTTGGTTGCACCATAGCTGCAAGACTCATTACTTCGTACACATACCAGGAGTTAATCGTATCCTTATAATACCGTTTCAGTTTGTTAACAAGTTGTTCCATTTACCCAATTCCTTTCTGATTCATCTTTAATTTAATATTCTCCTTTACTGAAGGATCACAATACCTCAACTCATGTTACCACACGAGATTCATACACAAGACCACACGGTCTAAGGCTCACGACCGCTGAATACTCTCTCAAATGTTTCCCAGAGTACCACCTTTTACAATACCTTATTTTGACGAACTTCCCGCGATTTTTTTTGAATTCGTATCATTACCTTCCAATACGGATACATAGAATCCCATCATTCACATATCATTACACAAGTCTTGATCCCTTCTAACAAAACCACCGTCTTTAGCCATATACACAATCTTAAGACACATTACCGTTACAAGCAAAGTCTTGAACACCGCAAGGCCATTCTCGGGCGTCATTCAGGATTATTCAATTATAATTCAACTGTCTTATTGGATAGGACCACTCGTACCCTGTTAGAACTCTGGCACCGCAGAACATGATTACATACAAATGCATTTAGCTATCTTTCCTTCCTATACACCGAACATTCTTACCAGCAGCAGTTCAAACCATCCTATTATTTCTTCATATCTACGAAGCACCATAACCTTTATTAGAATTTCCCAACATACTTAGAGACAGAACCAACATAGCACACAACAGGGCAATAAGTTAATCAATAACAACCTCCCCAACTTGGCTCGGAGCCCTACATCAAAACACTTTTAGCCATCTATGTCATTTTTACTCAAATGATGCCACAATATTATAGTGAGGTTAAACTCAAGTCATTTACAGGCCTTGACAGAGACTCGAATCATCAGAGACCTTAGCTCTTCTGCAATTCTTGCATTTATACACACACCACAGTTAAGCCTACTCTCTTTAGGTGACAGAAATCTTTTCTAATTCCCAAATTTTCCAAAACTTTCGACAGAGTTTCCTTTGTAATTTGGCCTATCCACCTGCCATAGAATCACCAAAACCATCCTAACAATACATCCATAACTCAACAAGACATCACAATGTATATCAACAACATGAATCTCAATACTACACGAGTTATATTATCAAAATGGACATGCGCTGCACCAGCTCGAATCATAACATATATCAAATACCCTTCAATTACACATCAGAATCAACCCACCTATTTTGCCTCAATCTAGTATTTAAGTACAACACCTTCCACCAGGATATACATAACATAATCACTTTAGTCTTCCTGAGTCTAAACTCGTTTTACTACACGTAAGTCACCTTACCTTCCAACCAAGAGATATGATAAATATTCACCACGCCCATAGTTCGAGGCTACACAATAGATTACAATAAGGATCTAACACCTGACAGCTCGTACATTATTAAGCTGCCATTTCCACGGTTAGGGACAATACCGATCATATATGTTTCATAATACCAGCTCACAAAATCAGCACCTTGGTGCTCATGTCATATACAAAGATCTGGCCTCAAGTCCTCCCGACTGGCCCAACATGAACTCACGAAGATTATATCTCGTCCTCGATCAGGAAATCACAAGCCATCAAGGCAATCATATTACTGAGCGCTTGATGCGTACACAAGCGTATGGAAGGAATTTCAAAGATTATATCTCAAGCTGAATCAAGTACGCACGATAAGAATTCCAAGAAATGTGAAGTGTTTCCTAAAGGTTGCAGCCTCCCGAGGATAAGTACAGGCGTCCCCGTACCGATCCACAAGACTCTACCAACCGGCTCAAGACTCATAAAGCTTAGTAACCTAGGCTCTGATACCAACTTGGTCACGACCCCAATCCTGGTCGTGATGGCGCCCAACACATCTGCTAGGCAAGCCCGACCATTTACACTCTCATCCCGAGCATAAAGCTCAAATCAATTACCTGAATATTATTATCAACAATAAAGCTAAACTGAATAATCACCCCAATGATCTAGGGTCACGAGTCAAGAGCCTCTAAACATAATCGGATAACAATATCTAAACCAAATACTCAAGTATGAATAATGTATATACAAAGGAAAACTGGAATAAGAAGAGAAGCCAGGTCCTGCGAACGCCAGCAGCTACCTCAGCAACTCGGATAAATACTGATAAAAGCTGGAGTGCTCATATATCCCTCATGTGTACCTGAATCTGCACACAAAGGTGCAGGGAGTAAGGGTGAGTGCTAAGTACTCAGTGAGTAATAAATATATACAAGTAGTCGAAAGTAAGAAATCCACAGAATACCACAAATGTCACGACCCTAGTTCACCAATTGTGAACATCAACAGTACATCACCACTATCACAGATAATTCACAGACAAGGATGCAATGCAAAGCACATAACCGCTACGGCATGTAGCCCGGTCCATTTAACGTCGACGACGCTCACTGGGGGTGTTTATAGACTCCGGAGGGGCTCCCACAGCCCAAGCGCAATACCGCTGCGGCGTGCAGCCCGATCGCAATACCGCTGCGGCGTGCAGCCCGATCCTCATATCAACCACTGCGGCGTGCATCCCGATCCATCCTCAGTCCACAACAAACATATAAGTCACACAACAGCTCAAATTATTTATTTCCAGGTTCCAATTCATTTAATTATGAAAATATTTTCATGCTTATTTAATTTTCCAAAACAGATGACTTATCATTTCAATACGGTGCTTTCAAACCAGGACTGAGATCAGTGATTAAACAATTAGAGCTATCACATATATAACTATCCCCTAGGGATACTACAGGTCAGCACAAGGCCCCAAACATGGCTTACAGCCCACAAAATATATCTAACACTATGTGCATTTCAACCACATATAGCATATTATTCACATCCGGGATGGACTAAGTCTCAATCCCCAGTCACAATCAATCCCGCACCTGCCACGGGGTGCGAGCCACGCCCTACTAGCGTCATAATGTGCTAAGCCTGGGTTTTGAACCCTCAAACTACCATATACACTAACTACTCACCTCTAGCCGGTCGTAGACTCATCCACGATACCTTTTCCCTTAAGATTTGTTGCCTCGTGCGTTAAATCTAGTCAAAACCACAATAATAACATAAATATGGGTCAAAATAACATAACCCAAACAAAATTACTCGAAAAAAGAAACAATTCACGAAGTTGGTAAAACCTGAGCCCCAGGCCCACTTCTCAAAAAAATTCTGAAAATCATACCAACGGATTTCTCGTCTCTCCACGAGTCCGTCCATATAAAATTTATCGAAATCGGAGTTCGAATGGCCTTTCAAAACCCAAAAATTCGTTTTCAATACCTAGGCCATAATTCTTCACAAATTCTACCCAATTTCAGGGATTTTGGTGTTGATTCTAGCATAAAATCAGGTTTTTAAGTCAAGAAACTTACCTCCAGCGATTACCCATTGATTTCTCTCTTAAAAATCGCCTCAGAAGCTTTTTCCCGTTCCAAAATTGGAAGAAAACTCGACCTGCTCATTATAGGTATACTGTTCAGTCGTTTGACTGCTCCCAATGGATTCCTTGTGAAATTCTAATGAATTTAGGCTATTGAATCACTCAATTTGACCTTATAATGAAGGAGATATGTAGGTTTTAATATTTGCAAATAGTGCAGGTTTTTAATACGCGTAAATGTTCTCTGTGCCCTTTCATTTCTGAAGGCATGATTCCCCTGGAAACCTGGTCCTGGATGGTTATTGTAAGCCCTTGGTGGTAGATATGTATTTCGTGGAGGGTGATTAGGGTGGTAGGGTCTGGCTTGGTAATGAGGTGAAGGACCTTTCGATCTGGACCAAGTACCTTCCTCTACCGTTGCAACTTCTTCTCTTCTCTTCTTCCCGAGTGCAACCCCTGTGCCATTCTGAATAGCCTGAGTTGTTGCTTTTAACGCGGAATAGCTCAAGATCTTATTGGACTTAAGTCCCTCTTCTATCATACCGCCCATTTTGACCACCTCGTTGAAAGATTTGCCAACCGATGACACCAGGTGACCAAAGTAAGTTGGCTCCAGAGTTTGCAGAAAGTAGTCCACCATTTCCCCCTCTCTCATAGGGGGATCCACTCTTGCTGCCTGTTCTCTCCATCAAAATCCAAATTCCCGGAAGCTATCCCCGGGTTTCTTCTCAAGCTTTAGTAATGTGAGACGGTCTGGGACTATCTCAAGGTTGTATTGGAAGTGTCCGGCGAAAGCTTGTGCCAGATCATCCTATATGTACCACCTGCTTGGATCTTGTCTGGTGTACCACTCCAATGCCGACCCACTCAAACTCTGGCCAAAGTAAGCTATCAACAACTCGTCTTTGCCTCCTTCTCCCCTCATCTTACTACAAAAAACCCCACAAAATGAGCCATAGGATCGCCATGCCCTTCATACAAATCGAACTTGGGCATCTTGAATCCTGCTGGTAATTGGACATCAGGGAAAGGGCATAGATCCTTGTAGGCTATGCTGACCTGGTTGCCTAACCCATGCATGTTCCTGAAGGATTGCTCCAGGCTTTTAAACTTCCGCATCATTTCGTCTTGCTCTTGGCTCTTAGCTGGCCTTTCAATTTCTGTCGGGTCCTCAAAGTTGGGATTATTGGTATGTGGCTCGGGTGCTTTGAATGTGAATTCAGGGGGGTAATATTGTGTATCGTGAGCCTGAAACAACGGCTCATTAGATGACCTGTGCAATGGGGCTGGTGGAGGCGCCATAAAGACGTGAGCATTTGGTGGAGGAGGGTTTTGATTGGGTGGTGGAACTTGGGGTTTATAGGGATTTCTTCCCTGGTAGTAGTGGTGACTTGGGAAGCTGGTCGACGGACCAGTGGGAGGATGTTCCGAAGTTTGAACTGGTGGGAGAGTAGGAGCATTGGGAAGCAACGATAATGGTTGCCCTCTATCCCAGGCTATGTGCATTTCTGCTATCTGTCGCCTTAACATGTCTACTTCCTCCTTCATTATTTGCATTTCCGTTTTCTCCTCTTCGATGCTTTTTTCCGAACCAGACATGCTTTTCGGAATGGGCCCTTTGGATCTCGTGTGGTAATGGTGATCTGCCAGAACGTCCTAACAAACTAACTGTTTGAAATCTTCTGGATAAATAACAAACTTGTCAGCATTAGAGTTTTGACACATATTGCAATTGCAATGTACCTAGGCACTTTGACCATTTCTATCATGCCTTTATCTCTTTTATCTTTTTTATATATTTTTTTGCTTTTTAGTTGTGGTCAAATCTTATGGAGATTGCCTACGTATCATGACCCCGCATGAATCATACCGTGTGTAGTTCGCGTCAATGAAAGGTCAATAACAATAAAACACATTTTTTTTCAATTTTTCAATTTTTTTAAAGATAAAACAAACTTGATTACAAAGTTTAAAAAAAAACTGACCCTATTAACAAACTTTGCCAAAAGAATTTACATACTTGAAAATCAGACACCATATGCTCTAATCATAAGAAATGTGATTTTTTTTTATTTTAAAAAAACTGGAATATTCCTTCCCTTTTTGCTAATTTCAACCATATGGCTATTTCTGCAAACGTGGCTCCTTCTCAATTTCACTTAAATTTTGAGGTCGGAAAAGATTATTATAACACTTTACAAACTTATCCGTTCTTCTACGAAAATAGCCTTTCGACAACTGAAAGATACTCTGAGGCTATCTCGGCGAGAACGGTTTAAAACACTACCAAAGCTGGCTTGGCTTATTCTGACCCCAAAATGCAAACGACATTCATTTGATCACTGACTCTTTTTTTGTTTTATTTTTCAAATAATAATACAAAAAACTTGTTTTTTTTTGAAAACACGGCCTTTCAACACTTCATAGACGAAGATTTTAGGGTTGTGTGGGTTAATCGATCAAAATCTAAAAAATTGACCCAAAGGTGGCTGTTTATACAAAATCAGCCTTCCGGCGTCCCTTTCGGGAACATTCGGCTATTTTTTTGAAAACGGCATCACCGACTTATTTACGACTAAAAATTAATTTCGATATTTTTTTTGGCTATTTTTGCAAAATTGGAGGTTGGACCCGATGGGTTGCCTACGTATCTCACATCCTGGTGAGAATCAAACCCGCGTAGTTCGGTTAAATAAAATAAGCTACATTTGTAAATGAAACTCACTATTTTTTATTTATTTAAAAAAAAACTAAACCTTTTTTTTATTTTATTTAAAAAAAACATTTTTTTCTTTTCTTTTTAATTAAAAAAAACAAACAATTTTGAAACTAACCATTTTTTTTCTTCATTTTCTTCAATATTAAAAACCCGGTCAGCATGCAAGTCTGAAGCAAATAAATGCATAAAACAAATACGATGCAGCAAGATGGTCTTTTCATTTCATGTTGCCTGTCCTAAATGGACCTAACCCCTGTGTTGAGTCCCCTAAGTCAAATGCACGTGATGCAAACAAACGTCCTACTAGGGATCTGGCATGAGTTTATTGTTCTTCTAGGTTTAAACCCTTGGTTTATTGGTTTAGACCTGGCTTACCCGAGCGGACAACTCGAGCCGAGGAGGAGGCAGCAACCCGGAAATACAAAAGCTTCACCGGTTTTGCAACTTGTCCAAACCTCGTTCTAAAGTGGGAGTTAGACACTATACAGAAAGAAGTCACACGAAGTGCACCCTTCTTCATGATTTAGAAGACTCAGAGAGGAGATTGGTTTCGGCACAATTTATATGTATACAGTTCAAAAAATATCAAAGCAATAAAAAATATCACTTTGCACATTTAAACCCAAGATAATAATAAACCAAATACAAAAATTATTCAAAGCTCGAGTTATAAAACCCTGATCCAGTGGTTCCGGGTTCATCATCTTGTTGGAAAAGGTGTCTAGACTGGCTTTACTCGAGCGGACAACTCGAGCTGAGGAGTGTCAGTGCACCGGTAGCATGGCTTTCCGGCTTAGTTGACAGTACTCCCCGCCTAAACATGTGTACTAAAAATCCTTCACCGGGTGCCAAGCACCACAGCTATCTTGAGAAAACGGGTTATGTCCAGCAAATACCCGATATTATATTTTAAAGAGACTCAGAAGAGAAAAATGGTTATCGGCACAATTTATATACAATTCACAAAATATCAAAGCGGTAAAAGCAACATTTAGCACATTAAATACAAATATATAATAAAATCAGATAGTATATAAGCCAAATATAACAATTATTCAAAGCTCGAATTCGAAACCCTGAACCAGTGGTTCTGGGTTTGTGTCCCCAGCAGAGTAGCCAGAGCTGTCACACCTCCTTTTGGCGCTGCCCGCGAGGGCGCATGAGAGTTTTTCCAATTAAAGGACAATCGAAATGGAATTTATTTATTCAATTCAGAGTCGCCACTTGGGAGATTTAAGGTGTCCCAAGTCACCGGTTGAATCCCGAATCGAGGAAAAGAATGACTCCGTTTAACAGTCCGCGAACCAGAAATCTAGATAAGGAATTATGTTAATCCGGGAGAAGGTGGTAGGCATTCTCGAGTTCCGTGGTTCTAGCACGGTCGCTTAGCTGTCATATTCGGCTTATTTATCTGATTTATACTATGCTTTTACTTATGTGCAAAATTTAACTTTTAACCGCTTTTAATATTTATTATGTACGAAAGGGAACGTCGCCTAAAAATATGTTTTCGGATCACGTCATATGAAATGCACCCGGATCCTCGACACATTTTTATTTGACGTTTTCGGATTTAGAATTGGGTTGTATGAAATACACACCCAAACTTAAGAATGTAATTTTAAATATCGCGCCTAAAGTGACTATCAGATTGTTATTTTTATTTTTTTATTTTTTAAATAAGAAATTTCTTAACTAGTATTAAAAGAAACTGATTAGAACGGGATTAAAGCTTGCATTGTAATATATTACAAAAAAAAAAATTATAAAATTATTTATTCAAAATTATTTAAAACTAAGTTCATCTTAAAACAATCCTAAATTGACTGCAATTTTTTAGTTATTTAATTTATTTTCTAAATAATAAAGAGAAAATCCTAATTGATTACATGCTCAAAGTGTGACATATTATTTGCTATATTGAGACAAATGTTTAATGGAAGTGAACATCGCCAAAATTGAAATTGAAAGTAAAATACAAAATCGACAAATAATATATACGAATTAAACCCATTATCCTACAACTAGTTTAAACTCATATTATTATGTGACTTGAACCATTGGAATTAACTATTTACAACTATTAAAAAAAAACTATAATTAGCCTTAATTACTTATACTTATTTGGAAATTTGTTAAACTTAAAAGCTATCTTGTATTATTTAAACTTAAATCGTGCCTTAAATGCCTAATTCGAGAAAAATAATTCAAATTCATATTTTTACTAAATTTAGCTACATATTTGCAATTATCCTATTGAGGACAATACTAAAAAAACTATTTATAGCTAATGAACTAACCAATTTTAACTAATCCGATTAATTAAAGAGTAACTTATTCTTATTTCAATTATTAAACAACTTGGACAATAACAAACATGTTTATGCCGATACAATCTAATAACCATATTGAAGTAAATTATTATTACTACAAAAAGCCTAATTATTCAAAGTGATAGAAATTTACAGAATAGTAATACGTAAAATAACTTAAACACAATCAGTAAAAGAAAACAAGGAAAAAGCTAATTAAAATTTCAAAACTTCCATTCTTCACGTGTATTTATTTTTTAATTTAAACACAATTGATCATGTACCTGATATGGGAAAAATAGAAGAATATAGGACTGATCAACACAACAATAGAGACAATGCAGCAACATCGGTAGAAGTAGAACAACCCAGCAACAGAATTTAATAAAATCAGTAACCAAAAGATGAATTTGAGAATATAACTTTGCTAATTAAAATTGAAACTCTTTTTTTCTCACTCTAATTTTCGTTTTTTTTTGTATATTTTTTGATTTTTCTTTTCTTTTCCTGTCTCTCTTAACTCTTTTTTTTTCTTTTCCTCCTCTTTCTATCAATATTTTTGAACTCCCCTTTCTTCCTAAATTTCTCTTCTATTTATAGCAAAAATTTTCGAAATTTTCAGATTTTTATTTTATTATTAGTTTTTATTTTATTATTTTATTATCTTTTTTTAATTAAACGAAATCCCACTTACAAAATGCTTTTATTTTCTTATAAAAATAAATCCCACCTTTCTTTACTTTTATTTTTTAAAATACAACTTTAATTATTTTTATATTTTTAATTGTCCACTTTCTTTTATTTATTTTAAAGAAAATGCCACTTTCTTTTCTTTTCTTAAAAAAAAAACAACTTTCTTTACTTTTGATTTTTTTTAATTTTCAGCCACTTTTGACTTATATTTTTTAATTCCATCTTTCATTTTCAATTATTTAAAACCAACCGAAAATTAAAAAAAATTAATATTTTCAATTTTTTATTTATTTTATAAAAAATAATTTTAAAAAAAAATAAATAAATAAATAAATAAAATTAATAATAATAGCAATAATATTAATAGTAATAATTTACTTTTTATAATTTATATTTTAATCTTATATATATAAAAAAAATGAAACAAAAGCTAAAATACATAGAGTCAAAAATTTAAATACGGTCAAACATTTTTTTGTGATTTATTTTTCGTAAAACAAACTTAATTAATCTTAATTGTAAACTTGAATTTTATATGCAAATGCAACATATTATTGTATTTTATATTAA
Source organism: Nicotiana noctiflora (assembly GCA_032618575.1). NCBI lineage: Eukaryota > Viridiplantae > Streptophyta > Magnoliopsida > Solanales > Solanaceae > Nicotiana > Nicotiana noctiflora. Next base: position 82,898 of record JASVEL010001307.1, on the reverse strand, counting down.
TTTAAATAAATAAACATGCACACACAAACGCAAAAAATATGAGAAAAATAACATAAAATCCACAAATATTGTAAACAACACAGAACTCTTTTATTTTGAATTTTTTGGGAGTGATCTTCATATAGGGCAAAAATCACGTGCTCACAAACGAAATAAAGGCATAAGTCTCTAAGGAATCAAATCAAGAAGGGAAGTGCTCCTTACAGCCCTGTAGCCTCCTAAAGATAAGTACATACATCTCTGTACCGATCCGGAAGACTCTACTAGACTTGCTCATGACTCGTGAGACCTAAGGGAACTTAGTGCTTTGATACCATATTGTTACGACCCAAAATTAACTAAGGGTCCTGATGGCGCCAGACATCGCTGTCAAGTAAGACAACAGCAAATTACTAGTAATTTCTTGTTTTGATATTTTTGAAATTATTTCTTTTAACCATTAAACAATAAGCTAGTTCTTCGGTGTTGGTTTTCTTGATAGCGATGTAGGACGCCATCAAAATGCTTCATGAATTATTGGTCGTGAACTGTAGTTGATAAAAAGTATTCTAATAGCCATTCAGTATTTGTCACAGATATTTCCATTACCAAAGAAAATTATTCAGTTGGTTGAAGCCATTTGCAAGAAATTTCTATGGACTGGAGATACTAATGCGAGTAAGAAAGCATCGGTGGCTTGGGATAAAATATACAGGCCTAAATCTAAAGTGGGGTTGAATATTAGTGATCTTGATACATGGAATAGAGCATCAGTACTTGAACACCTATGAAATATTTATAAGAAGAAGGATAAAGAGTGGATAAGATGGGTTCATATGTATACTATATAAAAGGAAAGGTTCCATGGCAAGAGCTTCATGGATTTTCAGGAAGATTCTGCATGCTGGGAAATATACAGTTGAAGCTGGGTTGGATACAAGGAATTTGCTAATGACAGAAACAATCTCTATCAGGAGAGTATATAACCAACTAATATAAGAGGAGATTTTCCAAAAGAGAATTGGAGTAGATTTTTATGGAACAACAAAGGCTGCCCAAACTAGAGGTTCATAATGTATCTTGCAGTGCAGGGGAAGCTATATACCAAAGACAAACTGAGTTGCTATATATGTGATCAAGAGTTGGAAAGCCATCAACATCCTTTCTTTGCTAGTATATTTTCAGCAGACATTTGGAGGGAAGCTATTATCATTGCTAGGGATTGTTCCAAGGATAAATGGCTGGGTTGAGGAGATTAAATGGGCAACACAACATATTAGAGGCAAATGTCCAAAAGCCATGATATACAGGATGAGCATTACAGATGCAGTATACCAGTTATGGACGGAAAGGAGATGTAGTAATGACATTGCCAGGCAGATAATGCAAGAAATTCATTGTATTGGTTATAATTTAAGACAAGAGGGGTTGCTCTGATGGTAAGCAACTCCCACTTCCAACCGAGAGGTTGCGAGTTCGAGTCTTCCCAAGAGCAAGGTGGGTAGTTCTTGGAGGGAAGGATGCCGGGGGTCTATTTTGGAAACAGCCTCTCTACCTCAGGGTATGGGTAAGGTCTGCGTACATGCTACCCTCCCCAGACCCCACTAAGTGGGATTATACTGGGTTGTTGTTGTTGTTGTTGTTGGTTATAATTAAAGCAAATTGAGGAAAGAGATGCAATATTTTAATTTTTACCCTTAGAATGATGTTGGAGAGGTTGAGAATGTACTAAGTTTGGGTTCGTTTGTCCAAACTTAGTATTTTGATATACTAGTAAATATTTACGTAGTAATAAAAAGTTAATTACCAAAAAAAATGTTATTATTTCAGGTTTTCACTAATAATATTCTACAACTTTGGATTAACTACTCAAGTCTTTACATCAATCTATAATTTTTTTATGACAAGAATCAAGGTAGTGCACTAACACAAACAGATAGCCTCAATATGCAAAATACTAACTTGTGATATACTTTAGTTTCTTATCATATAGGAAATGTGTTTACTAGTTTTACATAGCAACAATCATATTTTGAGAACCTTCAACTCTTGGGGCTAACACAAAAGTTTTAGTGACCTTATCATTGAGCCAGTCATACTAATGAGTTGATGTTCAATTAGGATTAGGTTACAAAAAAAAAAAAAAAAACAAAGCGTATATGAAATACTTAACCACAAAGCAAGAGAGAGATTCTCTCTTCTAGAAGGTTCGAAGTTGTAGGATTGATGGGGAACATGTACATTAAAAGATTTTTGTATATGTGTTACGACCCTAGTTCACCAATCGTGAATATGTCGTGATGGCACCTAGTCCCCACGACTAGGTAAGCCTAACACGTTGCGGAATATACCAGTTTATGAACATTTAATAAGAATTAGCGGAAAATAAGATGAAAGGAATGCAATCCGTGCCGCTTGGCACATACACCGGTCAAATACGCTGTTTAAAACACTACCAAGACCCGGAATCCCACGGGTAACACAGACTAAAAGAGATCATACAATTGTAGCTCTATGTAAAAGGAGTATCTAACAACGGAATGAAGGAAAATCATCTACTAGCACTAGAATAGAAGGAAGGCCTCCGGATCCGCGGACGTAGCAGATCATACCTCGAGGTCTCCCAAAACGCTGCTGAATCACCTGGTGTGAGCCTGCCCTGATGTACCTGGATCTGCACAACAAAAGTGTGCAGAAGAGTAGCATGAGTACACCACAGCGGTACTCAGTAAGTGCCAAGCCTAACCTCGATGGAGTAGTGACGAGGAAGGTCAGGACCCTACTGAGAAAACAATAATACAATGATAATAACAACAATAAGCAGTTTACATGAATAATAAATTTCCGAACTAGCAACAATAAGATGATTACTACAATCGTCTACAATTAAGCTAACAACGAATAGCTAACTCAATAAAACAAGTCCAGGACCTGTGGGAATCGAACCCACAGTCCCATTGACAGTACCTCCGGGTCTCCGGGAATCGAACCCGCAGCCCATGTCTCAATAAATAATCAATAACTCAGGATCTCCGGGAATCGAACCCGCAGTCCCTACCAATAACTCTGGATCTCGGGAATCGAACCCGTAGTCCCTACCAATAACTCAGGATCTCGGGAATCGAACCCGTAGTCCCTACCAATAACTCGGGATCTCGGGAATCGAACCCGTAGTCCCTACCAATATCACGCCGGGTCTCTGGGAATCGAACCCACAGCCCTGGGTCTCCGGGAATCGAACCCGCAGTCCACAAGCACAGCCAATAAAGGGATCCACAGAGAGAATAATTATGCTTAACTATAACTTCACCGAAAAATAGTGCCAATATTTATCAAGGAGTTCAAATAAGGCAATTAGGCAACTAAACAGTTAAGTGCTACCTAATCATGCTTTTCTAACCACTACCGGGTAAAATATCAAATTAACAACCAAAGACAGGAATATCGCTCATCGAACATTTTAAATAAAGTACGTGTTCAACAACCAGCGCATGTACACGCCCGTCACCTCGCGTACAAGGCATTTAAACTATCACATAATATCCTAGGGGTGAAAATTCCCCCACACGAAGTTAGACAAGCCACTTACCTCGACTCCGGTACAAAACCGCTATCAAACAACTCTCTTGTCGCAAATGTCGGCCTCCACAAGTGTAGAATCTGATAAAAATCAATAGAATCACATCAAAATAGGCTAATTGGGCATTACCCAATCAAAATAACTCAAAATACACCAAACCCCACAAGTTGCCAAAACCCGACTTTCGGTATGCTTATCGAAAAATCACGAAAGTTATATTTTCGAAACCCTTGTCTCAATACGAGTCTAAGCATATAAAGTTTATCAAATTCGGACTCCATTTGCCCACTCAAAACCTTGATTTTCTAAAGTTCAAGCCTAGGGTGAAAACCCCCATAATACACCCCAAATTCCTCCATTTTCATGAGATAATTGCATAATATTGTCAACAATAATGATAATTTGAGTCCATAGTTGATTACCTGAAGAAACCCCTTGAATCTCCCTTCAAAATCGCCCAAATCGCCCCTTAAGCCGAGCCCTCAATGTTTGTAAATGTTTCTGAAATTTCTAACTTCTGATATAATTAACTCTCTGCGATTTCCGCCTTCTGCGGACAAAATTCCGCTCCTGCGAGCCCGTATCCGCGACCAACTGGTCGCTTCTGCGATTCCATGCCTAGTCGGCCAATCCCGCTTCTGCGATCAAGGACCGCTTCCGTGCGTCCGCTTTTGCGGTTCAACACAAGGACCCAATTTCCGCCACTGCGACCTGCCTCCTCTTCCGCGATTTCGCCTCAGCGGATAGAGCTCCGCTTCCGCGAACTCGCCTAGGCGGTCAATAAGCCGCTTCTGCGGACTTCCCCATCACACCTCAAGACCTCTTCTGCGATCATCCACGCGCACCAGCGACGCCGCACCTGCGGTCCCTTGGCCGCAGGTGCGAAAACACCAGAAACCAGAACAGAAGGCCCAACCTGCAATTTTCCATGTTTTCCTTCCGTTTACCCATCCGAAAACACTCCGAGGCCCCCGGGACCCCAACGAAAACCACCAACATACTCCAAAACATGATACGAACTTATTCCAATCATAAAAACACGTCTAACAACATCAAAACCCATAATTCACATCGAATTCAAGCCTAAATTTCTTAAAACTTTCCGAATTGCACATTCGATCTAAAACCCGACCAAACGACGTCCGAATGACCCGAAACTTTGCGGACATATCCAAATTCACATAACGAAGCTACAGAAATTGTCGGAATTCCATTCCGACCCCGGATCAAAATCTCACCTATCGTTCGGATTCGCCAAAATTTCAACCTTCGGCATTTCAAGCCTAATTGAGCTACGGACCTCCAAAATACATTCCGAACGCGCTCCCAACCCCGAAATCACCTAACGGAGCTAATGGAACCATCGGATTTCCGTTCCGAGATCGTCTTAACACTGTTCCGGCTACGGGCCATTTTCTAGCTTCAAAACTCTTATTTAGGGACTAAGTGTCCCAAAATGCTCAAATTTTTAGAACCGACTCTCCCGGCAAACCACAATAGCAGAAATGAACTTAGGGGAAGAGTTAAATTAGGGATTGGGGCGTAATTTTCTAAAACGACCGGTCGGGTCGTTACAATATATGTACTTGCATGTGTGTTTATTTTAATCAATAGAGTTATTTCTCATAAAATATCTTATGTATACTTTGAGAATAATAACTTTCGAAATATTGAAGGGCTAAAAGCAACAATATACACTATGGAGAAATTACGACTATTCATCTTCTTCTTTGCGTGGCGAATATTGAAAAGAAGATAAATTATGTAGAAAAAATAATTTGACATTTGAGGATATCTAGGCTCTTGATGAGGAGTCCAAAATTGTGTATGCTAGCTTGTCCTTAACTAAAATAAAATTACATATAGCTAGTGAGAACTTGTGCTACACTAGTTGTAAGAAATTGCAGTTTACTTTTCTTGTTTTATCTCAAATGGCAAATTACGTAATCTATTTTCTAATTAGATACTTTTTTAATAAAAGTAAACCAGTGGTGGATGTTGGTTTAGGTTATACCCCGAATCAAATGCGATATATATTATTTAACATCACTATACACCGGGGCTATTTAGTGTTGTTAGCATCACTAAAACAAAATGATGCTTTCTTAGGTTTATTCTGAATTAGGGAAGCCTTCACGATCAAGCTTTACGATTGACTTGACTGTTACGGGTAAGGAGCAAGCTTTATATATCAATTATAATTACATTGCCCAAAATTGGCTACTTAGCCAGCAACTATATATATTGCATTCTCTATATATATATATGTATGTGAGAGATGGACAGTTTTATCTATAAGGGTCCTTCACTTTGCTATTAATCATGTTAATAATAAGTTGAGTCTCAAATTCTACAACCACAGAGGAATAGCCCTTACTACTAGACATTTTAAAGCCTTATATGATTGCTTTGGCCTCACTCATGTTGTTATTATCCGTTCCATCATGCTCAAAATAAGCTAATATAAAATCTCCCAAACAATCATTAAAACCAAAGTATTGGAAAAGGTTTGAAAATACTCTTCATCTATTTTTTTTGTTCACTTATGCCCTTTAACGGTTAGGTTAACGGTGAATTAAAAATAATTATTATTCTTTTTGTAAGATTTTTAAAAAAATATTATGTACAATATTTTTATTTTTTAAACTAACATACTAGTTGTCCACTAATTTAGTAAAGTTTTCTTTTATTTCTATTTAGTTTTAAAAAAAAACAATTCAATTTTTTCAATAAAATATTGTTTTTACATGTTTTTGTAAAAACAAGAAAATAAAATATTTAACAAAATATTTTTATTTTTTTAAAACTGAAAAAATATTTTCAACAAAATATTTTCATTTTTGAATTTTTTTCTAGCTTTTTAAAATCAATTTTTTGTAAAAACTGGAAAAAACAAATTTGTAAAAATTATTTTTTTTAAAGTGAAAAAAATACTTTTATTTTTTAATAAAATATTTTCATTTTTTAAAAATTAATGTTTTTTTTTAAAGAAAAGGATAGATATGGGTAAGTTTTTTTACCAATAAGATGTTACAACATAGAATTTAAGTAATATTTATTTTTAATTCAGCATTGACCTCACAGTCAAAGTGTATAAGCGAACTAAAAATATGGATGAAGGGATATTTTTAGCCCAACAAATGAATAAAGATTATTTTTAAACCTTTTCCAATAATTTAGGCGCATCATTAACCCTTTTCCGATGTTATAATAATAATGAAATCAAGTACAATAATTTTTTTCATGTATATCGTGTACTCTCCCGTTATTATAACTCATCACAGCTATTTATGAAGTCAAGAAATAAAACTAAACACATAGAATAAAGCCTGACAAAAAGAAAATAAGGAGACGACTGTGAGCACGTGATTTTTGCCTTACATGTGAATTACTCCCAAAATATATATATATATATATATATATATATATATATATATATATATATATATATATATATATATATATATATATATATATATATATATATATATATATATATATATATATATATATATATATATATATATATATATATATATATATATATATATATATATATATATATATATATATATATATATATATATATATATATATATATATATATATATATATATATATATATATATATATATATATATATATATATATATATATATATATATATATATATATATATATATATATATATATATATATATATATATATATATATATATATATATATTGAAAGTAGTCAAGTTTATTTGATAAAAATGGAAAATAACAAAAAATATGTATTTTTTGTATTTAACGTTTAAAGTTTAGTTTATATGACATGATTTTAATGTGTTAGTTAACATGTTAATTGTTGTTCAAATGTTGATATTTGTGTAGTTTTATTTATTGACTTTGCAAATTAATTAGGAATTTTGTTCAATTATAAAGAAGAGAAGAGAAAAATCAAGAAGAAAATCGAACTGTGCCACTTCTTAATTAAATCCCAGGCCCAAAAAACTAAAATAACCCTAGTCCAACCCAGTTTACCCGGATCGACCCATTCCCTCACCCGTTTTTATTGTTTTAATCCAAACCGTTGGGTGTTATTATCCAACGGCCAGGATTAAAAGACCCAATTTCAATATACCAAATAATCAAAACCCTATCATTTTTTTATCCCTCATTTCATCAGAGAAACCGCAGCCAAACCGCCGGCCGAAAATCGTTTCCGCCGGCAGCAGCGCTCCAAACCACCCCATTTTTTCACCCCAAGCTCGCCTCAACCTCCCCATCTCGATCCCCCTATCAGTTAGTTTCAAATACCCCCGGAACTCCTCGAATCTCCACTTTTAGCCATGAACCTTAGTGGCGGCGCCGCCTCCAATTGACCCCAAACTCGCACCCAACCTTCACCTCATCTCCCTCACACCCTAACCACCGTTATTTCCACTCGAATTTGGCCAGAAATTGTTGAACCCCAAAATCGAAGCTTTTGAACCCTAAATTCCGAATAGGAAATTTTGTAGCCGGATTTCGTTGAATTGAGGTCTAATAGACCTTAATTGATGTGTTTTCACTTGGAAACACTTCAATTAAGGTCCTTTCGACCTCGAATGACCAAGACCCCAAGTCGGCCGATTCTTTGTTTCAAGGTATTTCTTTTTTCTTCTCTGTTTTTGTTTAAATTATACTCGTCGCTTTAGTTTAATTGTTTTGTAATCTTTCATTTGTTGTTAGTTTTCCTCGGACATCTTCAATTTCTGTTTTTCCTCTTCTTTTGGGACCTTTTATTTGGTCGATCTGTTTGCTTTCTGATTCATTGTTGTAAATGTGGCATTATAAGATACGAATTCGATTCGTTTAAATTCGTCAAACAGCTAATTCTACATTTTGAACTATTATGGCCGAGAGGGTCTTGGATAATTTGTTCGTCGACTATTGTTTATCGATTATGCGCGTTGTAATCGACTATACGAATGTCGTCGATTAGATTCGTAGGTTTGTTTGTTAGAACTTTGAAACAGAACTTAGAGTCGTTAATTTGATTCATTGTTTAAATTGAATTAGGTTGTTGATTGATTTTGAGTTAGCTACTAAATTGGATATAGCTATCTTAATTTAGAGTTTGAAAGCCAACAGCTAGGTATCAAAGAGTGCACTGCACATGGAAAGACTGGTAGAACCTGCTGGACAACAGGATATTCCTTTGGTTTTTTTTGCCTTTTGGAATTTTTAAAACAAAAGTCCCATACTTAGACAAACCAGGGTGGAATAATCAGAGAATATCAGGATAATAATGAGCATTGCTAACTTTGTTAAGTGTCTTAAGAGCTGAAAATGAGAGCTCACATGGGGAAAATGATTCAAAAGTTAAAGGTACCCATGTGTTTAATGAGAGAGGCAGTAAATCTGATTATTGAGGAAGTGTAAAGTTCTGTTAAGTTTGGCTATAAAACTGGCAAGAGACTTACAGAGAGAGGCATGTATTAGATACCTCTGATGCACACACAGAAAAAATTTCTAAGCTAATACACGCTGTGAAAATATTACTGGAACTATCAGTTTTGAAACCTCTTTTAGCTATCAATTTTCCGCCTAAGTTTTCTTCTTGCTCTCATTGGGAGAACTCTTGAAAGATTTGTTTAGAGATTTCAAAGTCCGTTTTAAGCAATTTCCTCTCATATAAACCTGTTTCATTGTTTGAAATCAGAGTCAATTCGAGTCTGTCTCTTTTGCTTTCCCCATGCTTTAAGCAGTTCAAGTTAACTAAAGGATCTGTTGGTTTGTCTGGATTTGGTTTATTGTTTTCTGTTTGGTTTTTCTGAAGACTGCCGCTGGTTTGTTTTAAACTCCCTATTTGGTTTACACCATTCCTGGAACCTCCTGTTATTTCTTGGTCATTGTTTCTTCGAGTCTCTCTCGTTGAAATTTGGGTGTCACTGCTGCCATTTGCTTGTTGTCATTGCACTGTTGCTGATATATATTGCTGATGCTGATCTTTTCTCCTGCTTCATTATGTTCCATTCCAGGTACACATCTTTTTGAGCTTGATCATTCTTGTACCAGAAATGAATTGGAAATGAATTGGAAGACCACTTGGAATCCTTTGTTTAAAGTCATTACATAAATGATCTTGTTTAACTACTTATTTTGGACTATTGATAAAAATAGATATCAGTTTTCATTTATACTTAATTAGTTTCTATATTGTCGGTATACGATTGGATTTGTGTAAGTAAAACTAGCCAATTCGGATTAGGATTCCCTTTGATATTTTACATAGGTAATTTGTTAAAGTTAAGTAGTTTAAGCATGTTCAAGATGTTGGTTCGGTTAAAGCTTAGCTATTAATATAAGATGTTTGGAATCATTTCAAATTTTCCTTTACTTTGATTTTCCTTCTTCTTTTGAGGTCTATTTATAATTAAGCAAGCAAGACACGTTAGACAATGCTTTTAGATAACAATGTTAGTCACTTTAATCATATAATTTCGATTTCGTCAATTAATGTCAGAGTGAGGGTAGCGAAATCCAAAGTAGACAACCTCACGTCTAAATAATTAACCAAGGCGAATTAATTCTATTTCGTATATTTTGGTCAATTTTCCCATTAGTTCACATCTTTTCATTCAATCTCCGGCCATAAGTCAAAACTAGGAAATCACACATCATTTGGTACGATTCTTTAATTGGAAATATTTTTAAGGGATACTCTTTTAAATAAATTGATTTTTTTTGTTTAGTTTTACAATGGTTTTAAATCGGCACGGTTTCAAATAAGTAATCCGGATATTTTTTATTATTATTTACCTACCTGTCAAAATCTGAGTCTATATTGTAATTAGTCTTTCTTTTGGTATGGTTTAAATTAATAGAGCGGTTTAAAGTTTTAATCAGAGCATATAATTTATAAGCATGTATAAAATCAGGAATTTTTAGCCATTTATAATAATTGAAGCGACCGTGCTAGAACCACGGGATCTGGGGGTGCCTAACACCTTCCCTCGGATCAACAGAATTCCTTACTTAGAATTTCTGGTTCGCAGACTTCATTTGGAAAGTCGAAAATTTCCTCGATCCGGGATTTAAATAAATCGGTGACTTGGGACACCTTAATTTGTTCCAAGTGGCGACTCTGAAATAAATGGAATAATCCCGTTTCGAATATTGTCACTTAAATTGGAAAAACTCCCTCGCGCATCTACCCTCCGGGGAAGGGCGCGCCAAAAGGAGGTGTGACAGCTCTGGCGACTCTGCTGGGGAAACAAACCCAGAACCACTGGTTCAGGGTTTAAGAATTCGAGCTTTGAATAATTATTTTATTTGGCTTATTTATTATCTGATTTTATTACATGTTTATATTTGATATGCTAAATGTTGCTTTACCGCTTTGATATTTTGTGAATTGTATATAAATTGTGCCGATACCCGTTTTTTTCTCTTCTGAGTCTTTTGAAATATAATACCGGGCATTTGCTGGACATAGCCCTTTTTTCTCAAGATAGCCGTGGTGCTTGGCACCCGGTGAAGGATTTTATAGTCACACATGTTTAGGCGGAGAGTTTTGTCAATTAAGCCGGAAAGCCATGCTACCGGTGCACTGACACTCTTCGGCTCGAGTTGTCCGCTCGAGTTAAAGCCAGTCTAGACAGTTTTTCCAACAGGACGATGATTTAGAATAACAAAACCTTATGCCGGATCCCCGATAGGAACATTTATTTGCATCATGTGCATATTTGACTTAGGAGGCTCAACACAGGGGTTGGGCCTGTCTAGGACAGGTGTACCTGAAACAAAAAGACCAACTTGTTACATCTTTTTGTGTGCATTTATTTGTTTCGATCTTACATGCCGACCGGTTTGTTAAAAAAGAGGAAGAAGTGGAAAACGTCAGTGTATATAGTCAAAATAGTTTTATGGAAAATAGTTAGTTCTTTGAAAATAAATTCTGAAAAAATGCAAAAAAAATTCCAAATACATTTTCTTAATTTTACGAAAATAGTTAGTTCTTTAAAAAATAAATTCTGAAAAAAAAATGCAAAAATTCCAAATAAATTTTCTTAATTTTACGAAAATAGTTAGTTCTTTAAAAAATAAATTTTGAAAAAAAAAAATTCACCAAATAAATTTTCTTAATATTACGAAAATTGTTTAGTTTCTTTGAAAATAATTTTGAAAAAAAAAATGCAAAAAAAAAAAAATTTCCAAATAAATTTTCTTAGTTCCTTTGAAAATAATTTGTTTTAGAAATGTTGTTTAAAATAGTTTGTTTTCTTTTCTTAAAATGATTTAGTTCTTTTATTTTTCGAACTACGCAAGTTTGATTCTCACCAAACATGAGATACGTAGGCAACCCATATCGGGCTCAACTAATACTGATTTTTTTTTAAGAAAAACAATAATAAAATATTAGAATTATGATTTTTTGTTCGTAGTCGAGAGTTAGGAAATTTTGCAAAAAATAGCCAAACGCCTCAAAGGGGCGCCGGAGGACTAATTTCGCAAAACGGAATATAGACATCACACTGGTATCCTGTTATACAACCTTCAAATCTTCTTCAAGTGCTGAAAGGCCGTATTAACAAGATTCGTTTTTTTATATAATAAAGAAAAAAAAAATCTCTTGAAAAAAAAATCTTAAGTTCATTTTTTATCTTTTCTAGGATCAACATGACTTCCTCGCAACGAATCGGCCAGAAAAGGGTGAGAGACGAAATGCCACCTATGTTCATGGTCCAGGACAAAACCCCAGATCGGCTCTGTAAATGGTGGACTAGTTTTTCAGCTTGGGAAAGAAATCAAGTTCACAAACACCTCAAGTTTCTTCCGGACATCATGATGATAAAACCGGACAAAAATGTGATCAGAGCTTTAGTGAGTTTTTGGGACTCAACAAGCAATGTGTTCAGATTCCGGGATTGCGAAATGACACCCACTTTGGAAGAATTGGGCGGACTCACAGGACTCGGAAGAGATTTGCACAAGATGAGACCTGCAGCTCCTAGGCAGATGGGTGTGAATAACTTCTTGAAAAAGTTATGTCTCCGGCGGGTTCCCCTGGGTTGTCTGGAGAACGGTTGGGTGCCACTGGATTATCTCTACGACAGATTTGGTGATAAGAAAGGGTTTGAGAAATTCTCAAACGCTGAATTTGTTAACCAATTGAATTATGACGCCCGGGGAGATTTAAGAATCTATGCTTTTATGATCGCTTTTTTGGGAACCATGGTTTTTCCCGAACGTGGCGGACGCATCAGAATCCGTTTAGCTGCGGTGGTCTCATATCTACAGAGTAACGAGGAACACACTGTTCTTCCGATGATACTAGGAGACATCTTCCGGGCCTTAACTCGGTGCCAAGAAGGACAAGACTATTTTGAAGGTTGCAATATCTTATTACAAATGTGGTTTATAGAACATCTCTATCGTCACCCAATTGTGATAAACTTCAAAGCAGATTGGCTGAATTATATTCGCTGTCATACAAACAAAGCCGCCCGTTGTAACCTTCCAGAAGACTTGAGGACTTGGCAAGAACTTCTCAACTCTTTGAAAGCGGATCAACTTACCTGGAATTATTATTGGTTCCCTTCCGCCAAAATCATGCATATGTCGACATACCGCCCATTCTACATACTAATGGGTTTCAGGGGGTTTCCAACCATATGCCCCGCTACGTGTCATGCGGCAGTTGGGAAGAGAACATAAAATGGCCCCAATTGAGGATATGCGATCATTTGTATGGGAATTTGTGACGGAAGAGACCCCGAGGGAGACTTATGCACAGAAGGTATGGTTCGGTAGTCGACTCTCCGACATCAACGAGATGGTTGCCGATCGAGAACGGGGAGAAGTGAGTCTCGCTTATCTTGAATGGTTCCACAACCAATCAATACCAGAGCAAAGGTCAGAAAGGTTGGTGAAGTATGCCGTAGATTGGGAGAAAGAGGTAGAAGCCAGAGTAAGGGAGGCTAAGCGTGAGACAGCGCAAGATTTCCAATCTTGCATGAACACTTTAAAAGAAGACAAGGGAATTTTGGAAGCTGCCATGGACATACAACAGGCTGATTTTGATCGGGAAAGGGCCGGTTGGGAGCAGGAAAGAGAAGCACTCCAAACTCAAATTCGAGAGATGCAATTGGCCGCAGAAAGGTCAAGGAGGAGTCGGAGTGATCAGGATGCTGATAAACGATTTGGAAAAGAAAGCCTTTGAACACCAAGAAGACTTGGAGAAAGCAAAAGTGGCTTTGGTTGCAGTCCGGACAAAATGGAAGAGAGCAGCCCACCAAGAAGCACTCCGTCTACAACAAGTAGAGAAAGACTATGATGCAATCATCATTGATTTAAGAAAAGCAAATGCCACTCTTAGAGAGCGAGCTCTCAGGCAAGTCCAGGATGATAAAGCAGATAGAGATCGTTTTCACAACTTGATGGCGCGGATGGAAAGGGAAATAGACAGGCTCTTGGACCATATCTCCGGCAACTCTCAAGTATTAGGGGCAAAGAACAGACACATAGGGCAGTTGCTCAGAGAAAAAGACATGATCAGGACCAGGATCAATGAGATCGGGCACTACATTACTATGAGGTGTTTGACCTGCGAACGAGTTCCTCGACCTGCCCTCTTCTCTTCAATCATGGAATGTGTCCACCAAGTCATGGCAGAATTGGGGAGTATACAGAAAGATCTTACACCAAGAACTGCAGCAAGGCCAAACAACGCCCCCGGGCGCAAAGATTCGAGGCACTGGAACATGCTTAGAAGAGTCTGTTGTTTTAGAGTCTGTTTGTCCTTTTAAAAGCTTTTTCTCCATTGTTGTCATTTTGCAAGTGTTTCAAGTTTGAGGTTTGTTGGAATAAAATTCATGAACATTTCATTCATATCTTATGTCTTTTATTTCCGAACTACGCCCGGTCTGATTCATGCGGGGACATGATACGTAGGCAATCCACATAAGATTCGACCATCACTAAAAAATAAATAAATAAATAAGTAAATAAAAAAAAAGGGGGAGAAGTTAAAAGAATAAGAAGATTGATAAAGGTGAAGGAAAATACAAACCGGAATGACGCATCACAAACGAATACATGTAACAACATCATCACCTGTATAAGTGCATCACACCCAACGTGAGATTACTTATCTGTTATGTTGTTTCAGACTAACCATTTGTTTGCCAAACTCCAGGTTTTAGTAAACGTGGTTGACTTTGTGGTAATCTGGAACCACATTCGTACTTCACAAGGTCCAAAGGAAAAGTTTGGCAGCCTGAAAGTACTCATTCCTATTTTACTAGATCAAAAAAGGGTGCCGACATGTCTTCAGAAATGCCTTTAGCAACCATTCCCGTTTCAGAGGAAAGCTCATTGACAACCATCCCGGCTACTGAGTCGGTAGCTTTGGAGGAGAATAGAATGTTGCGTTGCCGCATGCTCGAGATGTTGGACGATTGGAACAACGGGAAAGAGCCCCCGAGCCTGGTCCCTGGGTTCCCTGAAATTCTTCTCAGATCAAGCGGAATTTCAAATACCCCCATCAATTACCCGCCTACTCTGTTCGGGTATTCTAATGCTACAACCCTCTCTGAATCACCCTCCACCTCCCATCCTCGGGTGACACCACATGATACATCTGCAAGAACATCGGTTGAGTTGCCAGTTCCAGTCACAACGCACCCCACCGCACATGCTCCTTTCTTCGACTCCTCATCCTTTACATTCCCAGCACCACCGCTTACACGGGACCATACCCAAGTTGCAGCCAATATATATCCTCAGCCACCTCGATATGAGTTTCTACCAAGCCAAAATCCAAAGGCCCCCGAGCAGGATGAGATGGCAAAAAGAATGAGGAGTTTGGAACAAAGCCTGAAGAACATGCAAGGTCTAAGTGGACAGAAAAGTGTATCTTACGCCGATCTATGCATGTTCCCGCACGTCCACTTGCCATCAGGTTTTAAGACACCAAAGTTCGAAAAGTATGACGGGCATGGCAACCCCATTGCTCATTTGAAGAAATACTGCAATCAATTGCGGGGTGCCGGCGGCGGGGAAGAATTATTGATGGCGTACTTCGGAGAAAGTTTGGTCGGAATAGAATCAGAATGGTATATGGATCAAGACATATCTCGATGGCACATCTGGGACGATCTGGCCAGAGATTTTGTGAAACAGTTCCAATACAACATCGATATTGCGCCAGACAAGAATTCTCTATCGAATTTAAAGAAGAAGCCCTCGGAAAGCTTCAGAGAGTACGCCATCAAATGGCGAGAGCAAGCATCCAGGGTGAAACCCCCTATGGACGACATTGAAATGGTCACGACTTTTCTCCAAGCTCAAGAGCCAGACTACTTTCAAAATATGATGTCGGCGATGGGAAAACCTTTCGCCGAAGCAATCAAAATTGGAGAAATGGTAGAAAATGGCTTGAAAACAGGGCAAATTTTGAGTCAAGCGGCCATTCGGGCAACTTCCCAAGCCATTCAAGGCGGGTCTGGAGGGATGCCTAGAAGCAAGAAAAAAGAGGAAACTGCCATGGCGGCAGTAGAAGATAGGAGATATCGGACTTCAAGACAGGTATTCTCCGACAGGGCCCCCTAGCATTACTATCCACCTCACAGCATGGCTTATGCTCCTCCGCCTCCACCTTATGCAGTCATGAACATTCAACCTCTGGCACGGCCACAGCCACCAGCCAACAGGAATCCACCTCCTTTCCAGAGAAACCAACCCCTTACCCAAACCAGTATAATCCACGGCCAAACAACACCCGACACCGTGAGCAACCCAAAATGAGCTTTACACCGATTGGGGAGCCATATTCCACTCTTTTCCCAAAACTCAGGCAAGAAAACCTACTGCGGCCTGTTCCGCAGAACAGACAGAATCCAGATTCTCCTGCCTACCAGAGAGGAATATATAGTGCATATCATTCGGGTGTCGAAGGACACAATACTGACAATTGTTGGACATTGAAAAAGGCAGTGCAAGAATTGATCAATCAAGGGAGGATTGTCTTCGCAGATGAAGACATCCCAAATGTGACAAACAACCCATTACCAGCCCACAACAATGGGCCAGTGATTGGAATGATTTGTGACGACAAGGAATTTGACCCAGCTTTGAAAGCAATAATCACCATTGCCAACAGAGAGAAGCGGCTTGAGGCTCCCCCGAAATAAGAGAAAATGGGGAAAAAGGTTGAAGTTCTTGAAACCAAATCTGAAAAGACGATTGAATTGAAAGCATCGTCTCAGAAGAGTGTAGTCCTTTACCTCCCACGAGGTCGGGTGGAAAGACCATTGTCAATAGGTGCCCCCAAGAAGTTCCATTTAAAGAGGGAAACATCAATGTATGTACCAAAGGGAACTTACGCGGCCTGAAAGCCAGATGAACCTGTGGTTATTGCACGCGTGCAACAAATACCAATGACAGATCCATCCGCAGTACCCCGGAGCTACCAACGAACACTTGTTACGCGCAAAGGGAAAGAGATTGCGGGAAATTCATCTGAGAGCGTCCTAGGGCAGAAGTACTTAAACATACAGGAGGTAAATAACGCCACACAAAGGC
This sequence comes from Nicotiana noctiflora, assembly GCA_032618575.1. Lineage (NCBI taxonomy): Eukaryota > Viridiplantae > Streptophyta > Magnoliopsida > Solanales > Solanaceae > Nicotiana > Nicotiana noctiflora. Next base: position 65,785 of record JASVEL010001307.1, on the reverse strand, counting down.
GTTTCCCGTCAAAGAAACCTGTAAGTGCTGAAGAGGCAGAGGTCTTTTTTCAAAAGATGCAAATGCCTGACTATGATGTGATAGACCAACTGCGCAAATGCCCAGAGCATGTGTTGATGTTGTCCCTTCTAATGAAGTCTACTGAACATCAAAAGGTTTTGTTAAAAGCCTTGAATGAGGCATACGTGCCTATTGAGACTTCATCCGAACAACTTGAAAGAATGACGGAGAGATTCTTCGCGATCAATCAGATTTCTTTCAGTAAAGCTGATTTGCCTTTGGAGGGTGCCGCCCACAACAAAGCTTTGCATTTGACTGTCAAAAGCGAAGGCTACTATATGAAGAGGGTCATGGTTGACGGGGGTTCGGGGGTAGACATATGCCCGCTTTCCACTTTAGGCCGCATAGGAATCGGAGCTGAAAGGATTCGGCCTAACAACATATGTGTGCGAGCTTTTGACGGTGTAAAAAGAGATACTGTCGGAGAGATTGATGTAATTATGACCATCGGCCCGGTGGACTTCGAAGTGACATTCAAAGTTTTGGATATGGACACTTCTTACAATTTTCTTCTGGGGAGACCATGGATTCATGCGGCCGGAGCTGTGCCCTCTACCCTCCATCCGATGTTAAAATTTGAGCACAAGGGACAAGAGATCGTGGTCCACGGGGAAGACGAGCAATCGATTTATCGAGATCCGTCCATCCCCTGCTTAGAAGCGGAAGCGGGAAGAGAAAATATTGTCTATCAAGCTTTCGAGATTGTGTTGGCAGATCAACGCGAAGATGGGAACCCTCTCCCCCAACCTTTCTTGTCTAATGCCTCCATCATGGTAGCAAAAGAAATGATTAAACATGGCTTCCAGCCGGGAAAAAGTTTGGGAAAGTCCTTACAAGGAATGCCGAAGCTGATAACCTTACCCGTAGCTGAAAAGTTCTTCGGAGTAGGCTTTCGCCCAACCCCTGAAGATGAGAGATGGGCCAACAAGAGAAAGGAGAAAGGATGGGTTCTGCCGCAACCATTGCCACATCTGTACCAAACTTTTGTCCGACCAAGGTACATTGAAGAAGAAGAAGACGAGGTCTTCACAGCGGAGGAAATTGAAGAAATATGCGGGGCCATGAGGCAAATACTCTATGATGTTAATATGGTCCAATCGGGAGATGGAACGAGCACCGCTGAGGTGCTGTATGTGGGCCCTGAAGCTAAATTGCAAAATTGGAAAGCCACGCCCTTCCCAATCAGGCGGGAGTTCTGGTAGATTTGTCCTGTCGTTTTTCCTTCATCATAAGTTACTTCAGGACATAGCTTGGATGATTTTCTTTGTTTTCCTGTATTTTTTTGGTTTCCCCAATGTAATTTTGTTTGTTTTCAGAAAATTCCAAGAAAATAAAATAAACATTTCCTTATTTTTGCACTCTTTCTAATTTTGTTATTTATTCTTCCTTTTCAGTCCTAAAAATGCGGCTTTAAATAACATGACATGCTTGCAGAACTCATGCTCAAATCCGAACACGCCACCTAATTTGGAAATAGTGAACCAAGAACCGGAATACGATGAAGACGAGGCTTTTAGGGAAATAAATCTAGAATTGGAACATTTCTAGAATAAACCTAAGCCAAACTTGAATGACACCGAACCGGTTAATTTGGGAACTGATGAAGAGGTCCAAGAGACCAAGATAAGCATCCACACAGATGAGAAAACACGAGATGCAATAATCCAACTCTTGTTTGAATTTAAAGACGTGTTTGCTTGGTCTTACGACGACATGCCAGGATTAGGAGCTGATCTAGTGGTGCACAAATTACCAATCTACTCTGACTGTCGCCCAGTGAAACAGAAGCAAAGAAAGTTCAAGACTGACATCAGTGATAAAATCAAAGAAGAAATCACTAAGCAGTTGAAAACAGGGGTAATTCGAGTGGTACAATACACCACGTGGTTGGCTAATGTTGTGCCCGTGCCAAAGAAGGACGGAAAAACTCGAGTGTGTGTTGACTACCGAGATTTGAATAAAGCGAGTCCTAAAGATAACTTTCCTTTACCGAACATCCACATCCTTGTTGATAATTGTGCCAAACATGAGATACAGTCGTTTGTGGATTGTTATGCAGGATATCATCAAGTGTTGATGGATGAAAAGGACGCCGAGAAGACTGCTTTTACCACACCTTGGGGGACTTACTGTTACAAAGTCATGCCATTCGGTTTGAAAAACACGGGAGCAACCTACATGAGAGCTATGATTGCCATTTTCCACGACATGATGCATCAGGAAATAGAGGTGTACGTGGATGATGTGATCATCAAATCCAGAACTCAGGGCGATCATGTGCGAGACTTAAGGAAATTCTTTGAGAGGTTGCGGAAGTACGATTTGAAGTTGAATCCGGCCAAATGCGCTTTTGGAGTCCCGTCAGGTAAACTTTTGGGTTTCATAGTCAGTAGAAGAGGTATTGAATTAGATCCCACAAAGATAAAATCCATCCGGGATTTACCTCCTCCCAGAACAAAGAAAGATGTAATGAGTCTTCTAGGCCGATTGAACTACATCAGTAGGTTCATCGCTCAGTTGACTTCTACATGTGATTCAAGTTGTTGAAGAAGGACGCTGCAATCAAATGGACAACAGAATGTCAAGAAGCTTTTGATAAAATCAAAGAATATTTGTCAAACCCTCCGGTCTTGGTCCCGCCAGAGCCGGGGAGACCTCTTTTCTTGTATTTAACAGTCTTGGAAAACTCTTTTGGTTGTGTCCTCGGACAACGTGATGCGACAGAGAAGAAAGAGCAGGCGATTTACTACATGAGCAAGAAATTCACTAGTTATGAGGTCAAGTACACTTTGCTGGAAAGAACGTGTTGTGCTTTAACTTGGGTCGCTCGGAAATTGAGACACTACCTCCAAGCCCATACGACTCACCTCATTACTCGGTTGGATCCTTTGAAGTACATATTCCAGAAACCGATGCCCACCGGAAGATTGGCAAAGTGGCAAATCCTGCTCACTGAGTTTGACATAGTCTATGTCACTCGCACGACAATGAAGGCCCAAGCATTGGCAGACCATTTGGCCGAGAACCCGATCGACGAAGAGTATCAACCATTGAATACCTACTTTCCTGATGAAGAGGTAAATACGACCGAAGTTGTTTCGGAAGACAGTCATGCTTGGAAAATGTTTTTCGATGGGGCGGTAAACGCTAAAAGTGTAGGGATTGGGGCAATCTTGATCTCTCCTGCTGGCCAGCATTACCCAGCCACGGCTAGGCTCCGTTTCTTTTGCACGAACAATATGGCTGAGTATGAAGCTTGTATCATGGGTATGAACATGGCAATTGATCAAGGTGTCGAAGATTTGTTGATCATGGGAGATTCGGATCTAATTATCAAACAATCTCAAGGTGAATGGGAAACTCGAGACGTTAAACTCCTCCCTTATCGACAGCACGTGAACATTCTTGGCAAGCGATTTGCATCGATAGAGTTCAGGTATATCCCACGATGTCACAATGAACTAGCTGACGCACTTGCCACTTTAGCTTCAATGCTACCTTATCCGGGCAACGCCCATGTCAATCCCTTGGAAATTCAAATCGGGGAAAGCCACGGTTATTGCAATGCAATCGAAGAAGGACCAAGCGTCAAGCCATGGTATTACGATATCAGGAGATTTCTGAAAACGCAAGAATACCCAGAACATGCTACTAGAGATCAAAAGAGGACCATTAGGAGATATGCAGGTGGTTTCTTTTTGAGCGGCGAGGTCATGTATAAAAGAACCCCAGATCTTAACCTTTTAAGGTGTGTTGATGCTGAAGAAGCAGGAAGAATCATGCACGAAGTATATGCAGGAGTATGCAGACCTCATATGAATGGGTATGTTTTAGCCAAGAAAATCCTTCGAGCAGGTTATTATTGGATGACCATGGAGAAAGATTGTTTTGGTTTTGTCCGAAAATGCCATCAATGTCAGGTACATGGAGATCTGATTCATGCACCTCCAACTGAGCTGCATCCTATGTCAGCGCCGTGGCCATTTGCCGCTTGGGGAATGGATGTCATCGGCCCGATTGAGCCGAAAGCTTCGAATGGACACCGATTCATACTAGTGGCTATCGATTACTTCACAAAATGGGTCGAAGCCGTCACTCTCAAATCAGTCACTAAGAAAGCTGTGGTGGATTTTGTACACTCAAATCTTATCTGTCGTTTTTGGTGTACCTGCAACTATCATCACAGACAATGCTGCGAATCTGAATAGTCATTTGATGGAAGAAATATGCGAGCAATTCAAAATAACGCATAGGAACTCCACTCCTTATCGGCCCAAAGCCAATGGTGTCGTGGAAGCAGCGAACAAAAACATTAAGAAGATTTTGAGAAAGACAATCCAAAGTTCTAGACAATGGCATGAACAATTACCGTTCGCTTTACTAGGATACCGTACTACAGTACGCACATCGGTAGGAGCAACTCCATACCTGCTAGTCTATGGAACTGAGGCTGTGATACCGGCAGAGGTAGAAATTCCTTCACTTCGTACAATTGTTGAAGCAGAGATTGAAGACAACGAGTGGGTTAAGACTCGATTGGAACAATTAACTTTGATCGATGAAAAGCGAATGGCTGCAGACTGTCATGGACAACTGTACCAACAAAGAATGGCTCGTGCTTACAACAAGAAAGTACGACCAAGAAATTTTGAAGTAGGTCAGTTGGTTTTGAGACGCATTCTTCCACATCACGAGGAAGCGAAAGGAAAATTCGCCCCTAATTGGAAAGGACCATACATCATCAGAAAAATACTGCCGAGAGGAGCGTTATACTTGGGAGACATGGAAGGAAAAGATCCTGAAACAGCTGTGAATGCAGATGCTGTGAAAAGGTATTATGTCTGAATTTGCTTCGATGATGTCCTTACAAGTCGAAATGATTGAAGGCTTTTATTCCCACTACCCAAACACTACCAACCCTTTTGTAAACCCTTTGAGCCGGTTACCTTTCTTTGGCTACCCTCTTTGGAATCTAAAAAAAAAAAAAAAAACAAAACAAAAACAAAACCCCTGAACAAAGTTCCTGAACTACGTTCTGACTTGATTCCGAAAGGATACGTAGGCAACCTCTCCCTGAGGTTCAGTCACACCAAACCAAAAATCCCGGTTTCCCCAAAAAATGAAACTAGGGCAGATGATATTGTTGATTCGGTTTAAGATCCGTCAAGATGATTCCAAAGTTGTAATTTTATCCACAATTCTTGTTACCCAAACCGAGTACAAGTCCTTCAAGATCAATGGAAGCTGTGAAAACATCATTGTCGCGGTCCGAAGTTCCTGGAATGAAAAGAAAGAAAATGAGAGAGTCTTATTGGTGAAAACCTTCGGGCATCATAAGATGATGGAAGTAGAGAAATACAAAATGAGAGAGCCTGTTGGTAAAAACTCGCAAAGAGTGCTATCTGGCGATGGTAAGAAGAGAAATGAGAGAGGTCGATTGGCGAAAACCCGCAAAAGGGCACTATCAACCGAAAAGGTTGTTTCACCACAAGAAGTCCTGGCACGGCTCCTTAGCTCGGAAATATAGACCCGTTTTGGTTCATAAGAAAATGGGAGTTTGTGACGATCAAGCATCTAGTCCGAGAAGCATGTCATGTTGGTTAAAGTCAGCATATACCTTAGATAAGTCCTTCTTTTCCCCCGAAAGGGACTCCTCTATCTTTGATACATTTTTCCATTCTTTGTTCGTTCTTTTTCTTTGAATCCCTTTCGGTTTAATTTTAATTCTGAAACTATTACAAAGGAAGGCGATAGGACCGGTTTTACAGGACTCCGCCTGGTAAAGAAGAAAAGAAAAACAGCCTCAGTGGTGTATTGATACAATCCACGATTGATTCGTAATGATCGATTGTTTCCAAAGAAACGGAGTTTAGAAAGGAAATGGAAATCAAAGGCCAAGGTCTTAGAAGAGACGAAATAAGGCCGAAGGATAGAACCCACACGGAAAATCCTCGTGGAATTCCGGGAATGAACCCGGTCAGTTTGAAAGGAAGTCACCCCAAAGACAATTGGTAGCAAACTTCTCAATGGAAATGGGGAAACGATCAAGCAATGAAGATAATCAAGGCTACAAAGTCAACCACTTTTTTCAACTGATAAAATATTCTTTGTTGAAAGAAGGTCTGTTTAATTATGCAAGAAAAAGGTACAACTCAAAGAAGTGAAGTACGCAAGCATTGAAGTGGCTTTGGAACACATGAAAAGGGAAGTTTCTTTTTAGAGCTTTATCTTATGCATTTGTTGGTGGTTAAAAAGAAAGCCTAAAAGAAGGCCCAAAAAGAAGAATAAAAGAAAAGAAAATGAAAACCCAAAAAAGAGAATCAAATCATATCAGTCCAATATATGTTTGGACCCCGGTCAGAAAAACTGAGGTTCTTTACGGCCAGAAAGCCGTGAAACTTTTATCCCCGGCCAGAAAACCGAGGATCTCCCAGTCAGAAAACTGCGGAGCCATTTACTTTTACCCCGGCCAAAAAACCGAGGATCTGACGGCCAAAAAACCGTTAGATATTGTTTGAATTCTGGCCAGAAAGCCGTGAAACTTTTACCCCGGTCAGAAAATCAAGGATCTCCCCAGTCAAGAAACTGCGGAGCCATTTACTTTTATCCCGGCCAAAAAATCGAGGATCTGACGGCCAAAAAACCGTTAGATATTGTTTGAATTCGGCCGGAAAGTCGTGAAACTTTTATCCCGGCCGGAAAACCGAGGATCTCCCGGTCGAAAACTCGTGGAGCCATTTACTTTTACCCGGCCAAAAACCGAGGGTCCGACGGCCAAAAAACGTTAGACATTGTTTGAATTCGGCCGAAAGCCGTGAAACTTTTATCCCCGGCCGAAAATCGAGGATCTCCCGGTCGAAAAGCTGCGGAGCCATTTACTTTAACCCCGACCAAAAAATCGAGGGTCCGACGGCCAAAAACCGTTAGACATTGTTTGAATTCCGGTCAGAAAGCCGTGAAACTTTTATCCCTGGTCAGAAAACCGAGGATCTCCCAATCAGAAAACTGCGGAGCCATTTACTTTTACCCCGGCCAAAAAATCGAAGGTCTGACGGCCTAAAAACCGTTAGACATTGTTTGAATTCCGGCCAGAAAGCCGTGAAACTGTTATCCCCGGTCAGTAAACCGAGGATCTCCCAGTCAGAAAACTGCGGAGCCATTTACTTTGACCCCGGCCAAAAAACCGAGGATCTAACGGCCAAAAAACCGTTAGATATTGTTTGAATTCCGGCCGGAAAGCCGCGAAACTTTTATCCCCGGTCAGAAAACCGAGGATCTCCCAGTCGAAAACTGCGGAGCCATTTACTTTTACCCCGGCCAAAAAACCGAGGATCTGACGGCCAAAAAACCGTTAGATATTGTTTGAATTCCGGCCAGAAAGTCGTGAAACTTTTATCCCCGGTCAGAAAACTGAGGATCTCCTAGTCAGAAAACTGCGGAGCCATTTACTTTAACCTCGGCCAAGAAACCATTAGACATTGTTTGAATTCCGGCCAGAAAACCGTGAAACTTTTATCCCCGGTCAAAAACCGAGGAGCTCCCAGTCAGAAAACTGCGGAGCCATTTACTTAAACCCCAGCCAAAAACCGAGGTTCTGGCGGCCAAAAAACTGTAAGACGTTGTTTGAATTTCGGCAATAAAACCGTGAAACTCTTCTTCAAAATCCCGACCAGAAAGCCGTGGAACGTTTATTTGTGAAACTGTGATCTTCTTACCCAATACCAAAGAGTCTTTTTAATCGCTTTCTGTGTCACAACTAACTCACGAAATTTTCCTAGCAAAACTGGGGCAGAAAAATTTCGTTCGTTTGTTTGTTTTGTTGTCTAAATAGGTTTGACCTCGGGACGCAAGGATCGAGATAACCTACAAATGGGACATCAATCCAGAGTGATGAAAAGAATAAAAGAACCAAAAGAAAAGATTTCAAATGTTGGAGTAAACAAAGGCGTGGATTGCTCAGAATCTGATTGAAGCAACAAGCTCCGCCGACTCCGTTTCACTCAATGTTACAGAAATAAACAAGCACGTACAGCTTGTTGAGCATCAAGATTCAGATCGAGGTCTACAGCAAATCGGCTAAGATTCAAGATCAAGTTTTCAAGAGAATCATAGATAGGAATCTTGTAACTCATAGTTTGATAGCATAGCTAGTTCGACTTTAATTTCTTTTGGTGTAATAAGGAGATCAGTAAGCAGTAAGCAGCAACATGCAGCAACGATATCAACAGTAACAGCAAAGTGTCAGTCCACGGTAGTCCCAGCTACCAAAACTTCTCGAACTACATTGACCTGATTCCTGTTCAGCCCAGGATATGTAGGAAGCCTCTCGAAGCAATGGCTCGGTCAAGATCTTTTTGAAACGCTTCACACGGAGTGCTCGAACGGACAAAAATCGCTCGTACTTGCTCATTATTCTTTGCACGAAAACTCTTCGAGTTTACACGCAAAGAGGGGCAGCTGTGAGCACGTGATTTTTGCCTTCCATGTTTATTTGTGTAATTCAAGAAAATGTGATATATATATATATATATATATATATATATATTTATATATATATATATATATATATATATATATATTGCATGTTTGCATTCTTAGGATTTAATTTACAATTGAAAGTAGTCAAGTTTATTTGATAAAAATGGAAAATAACAAAAAATATGTATTTTTTGTATTTAATGTTTAAAGTTTAGTTTGTATGACATGATTTTAATGTGTTAGTTAACATGTTAATTGTTGTTCAAATGTTGATATTTGTGTAGTTTTATTTATTGACTTTGCAAATTAATTAGGAATTTTGTTCAATTATAAAGAAGAGAAGAGAAAAATCAAGAAGAAAATCGAACTGGGCCACTTCTTAATTAAATCCCAGGCCCAAAAAACTAAAATAACCCCAGTCCAACCCAGTTTACCCGGATCGACCCATTCCCTCACCCGTTTTTATTGTTTTAATCCAAACCGTTGGGTGTTATTATCCAACGGCCAGGATTAAAAGACCCAATTTCAATATACCAAATAATCAAAACCCTATCATTTTTTTGTCCCTCATTTCATCAGAGAAACCGCCGCCTCCTACCACCACGAACCGCCGGCCGAAAATCGTTTCCGCCGGCGGCAGCGCTCCAAACCACCCCATTTTTTCACCCCAAGCTCGCCTCAACCTCCCCATCTCGATCCCCCTATCAGTTAGTTTCAAACACCCCCGGAACTCCTCGAATCTCCACTTTTAGCCATGAACCCTAGTGGCGGCGCCGCCTCCAATTGACCCCAAACTCGCACCCAACCTTCACCTCATCTCCCTCACACCCTAACCACCGTTATTTCCACTCGAATTTGGCCAAAAATTGTTGAACCCCAAAATCGAAGCTTTTGAACCCTAAATTCCGAATAGGAAATTTTGTAGCCGAATTTCGTTGAATTGAGGTCTAATAGACCTTAATTGATGTGTTTTCACTTGGAAAACACTTCAATTAAGGTCCTTTCGACCTCGAATGACCAAGACCCCAAGTCGGCCGATTCTTTGTTTCAAGGTATTTCTTTTTTCTTCTCTGTTTTTGTTTAAATTATACTCGTCGCTTTAGTTTAATTGTTTTGTAATCTTTCGTTTGTTGTTAGTTTTCCTCGGACATCTTCAATTTCTGTTTTTCCTCTTCTTTTGGGACCTTTTATTTGGTCGATCTGTTTGCTTTCTGATTCATTGTTGTAAATGTGGCGTTATAAGATACGAATTCGATTCGTTTAAATTCGTCAAACAGCTAATTCTACATTTTGAACTATTATGGCCGAGAGGGTCTTGGATAATTTGTTCGTCGACTATTGTTTATCGATTATGCGCGTTGTAATCGACTATACGAATGTCGTCGATTAGATTCGTAGGTTTGTTTGTTAGAACTTTGAAACAGAACTTAGAGTCGTTAATTTGATTCATTGTTTAAATTGAATTAGGTTGTTGATTGATTTTGAGTTAGCTACTAAATTGGATATAGCTATCTTAATTTAGAGTTTGAAAGCCAACAGCTAGGTATCAAAGAGTGCACTGCACATGGAAAGACTGGTAGAACCTGCTGGACAGCAGGATATTCCTTTAGTTTTTTTTGCCTTTTGGAATTTTTAAAACAAAAGTCCCATACTTAGACAAACCAGGGTGGAATAATCAGAGAATATCAGGATAATAATGAGCATTGCTAACTTTTTTAAGTGTCTTAAGAGCTGAAAATGAGAGCTCACATGGGGAAAATGATTCAAAAGGTAAAGGTACCCATGTGTTTAATGAGAGAGGCAGTAAATCTGATTATTGAGGAAGTGTAAAGTTCTGTTAAGTTTGGATATAAAACTGGCAGGAGACTCACAGAGAGAGGCATGTATTAGATACCTCTGATGCACACACAGAAAAAATTTCTAAGCTAATACACACTGTGAAAACATTACTGGAACTATCAGTTTTGAAACCTCTTTTAGCTATCAATTTTCTGCCTAAGTTTTCTTCTTGCTCTCATTGGGAGAACTCTTGAAAGATTTGTTTAGAGATTTCAAAGTCCGTTTTAAGCAATTTCCTCTCATATAAACCTGTTTCATTGCTTGAAATCAGAGTCAATTCGAGTCTGTCTCTTTTGCTTTCCCCATGCTTTAAGCAGTTCAAGTTAACTAAAGGATCTGTTGGTTTGTCTGGATTTGGTTTATTGTTTGCTGTTTGGTTTTTCTGAAGACTGCCGCTGTTTGTTTTAAACTCCCTATTTGGTTTACACCATTCCTGGAACCTCCTGTTATTTCTTGGTCATTGTTTCTTCGAGTCTCTCTCGTTGAAATTTGGGTGTCACTGCTGCCATTTGTTGCTGTCATTGCACTGTTGCTGATATATATTGCTGCTGCTGATCTTTTCTCCTGCTTCATTATGTTCCATTCCAGGTACACATCTTTTTGAGCTTGATCATTCTTGCACTAGAAATGAATTGGAAGACCACTTGGAATCCTTTGTTTAAAGTCATTACATAAATGATCTTGTTTAACTACTTATTTTGGACTATTGATAAAAATAGATATCAGTTTTCATTTATACTTAATTAGTTTCTATATTGTCGGTATACGATTGGATTTGTGTAAGTAAAACTAGCCAATTCGGATTAGGATTCCCTTTGATATTTTACATAGGTAATTTGTTAAAGTTAAGTAGTTTAAGCATGTTCAATATGTTGGTTCGGTTAAAGCTTAGCTATTAATATAAGATGTTTGGAATCATTTCAAATTTTCCTTTACTTTGATTTTTCTTCTTCTTTTGAGGTCTATTTATAATTAAGCAAGCAAGACACGTCAGACAATGCTTTTAGATAACAATGTTAGTCACTTTAATCATATAATTTCGATTTCGTCAATTAATGTCAGATTGAGGGTAGCGAAATCCAAAGTAGACAACCTCACGTCTAAATAATTAACCAAGGCGAATTAATTCTATTTCGTATATTTTGGTCAATTTTCCCATTAGTTCACATCTTTTCATTCAATCTCCGGCCATAAGTCAAAACTACGAAATCACACATCATTTGGTACGATTCTTTAATTGGAAATAATTTTAAGGGATACGCTTTTAAATAAATTGATTTTTTTTTGTTTAGCTTTACAATGGTTTTAAATCGGCACGGTTTCAAATAAGTAATCCGGATATTTTTTATTATTATTTACCTACCTGTCAAAATCTGAGTCTATATTGTAATTAGTCTTTCTTTTGGTATGGTTTAAAATTAATAGAGCGGTTTAAAGTTTTAATCAGAGCATATAATTTATAAGCATGTATAAAATCACGAATTTTTAGCCATTTATAATAATTGAAGCGACCGTGCTAGAACCACGGGATCTGGGGGTACCTAACACCTTCCCTCGGGTCAACAGAATTCCTTACTTAGAATTTCTGGTTCGCAGACTTCATTTGGAAAGTCGAAAATTTCCTCGATCCGGGATTTAAATAAATCGGTGACTTGGGACACCTTAATTTATTCCAAGTGGCGACTCTGAAATAAATGGAATAATCCCGTTTCGAATATTGTCACTTAAATTGGAAAAACTCTCTCGCGCATCTACCTCCCGGGGTAGGGGGCGCGCCAGAAGGAGGTGTGACAACGACATCATAGCTATCACAAATTTGGAGTGATGCCTTATCATATGCATGGGGAATAGAGTCATCCTAACATTATCCTGAAATATGTAAAGTAGGGAGGACCCTAAAAGAGGCCTTTGAGAGCCGAATACACCACCATAATACTTAATAAGTGCCATAAACTCTCTCTAATTCAAATATTTAGGACAAGACTGTACAAAAATAATATTACTAATATTTGATATAAAATGATAACAATAATATCAAGTCATTTTCTTTATCATTTAAATGAAAAGACGAGTGAAATATAAACCATGATGTAACCTTCTAAAATATTTATATCAATCTATTATTTTAGTAAAAATAATATAAAATTATTTCAATTACATTAAGTTACTGAAATCACGTTCGGCTCCATCAGTCTCAACATAAGAAAATCATTAATTCTTTGTGCCTTTCATCGGAAGTACTATACTGACACTAACATAATAAATGATTATCAAGTGATCAATTTAGTAATAAGTATTTGACCTTATTTATCCGCTGAATTTCTTGTATGATCCGACTTAACCTCATTACTTTAAATAATGATCCTTCGGCCTCAAAATGTGAGGCTTTGTCCGTAATCTCAACTTAGCCTTGGCACATATCCCTATACTGGGAGCATAATTTCATGGCCATAAGCTTAACATTCAAATCAGTCTCTATCGTCTTCAGTTGTAACTCTTAAAATATTTTACATATCAAAACAAAATTCATAGCCCAATATCCTAGAAGGATTTATTTTTAGCAAATCATAATGTTCATAATCAATCCAAACCATTTAAACAAAATTTACTTAATAACCCCATTTTATTGTTAAAGCCCTAATCATTTAACGACAATCTCTTAAAGATACAACAAGTGCTATCGCGTATATAAAATTTAAAAAGGCAATACTTTTCATGAAAACACATCCTAACACTCGAACAATTTATAATAATCTTGTCAATACTTAAGTTTTAGTAAAACTTTTAATATTCTTCACAAGTATCAACCAATAAGTTTTAAAAGTAATACTTTGATAAAACACGATGACACTTCATGTTGGGGCTAAAATATACATGCGAGTATGAGCCATTAACAAGTAATAGAAGGATGCGTGGAAATTCGTCCCACAAAAATTTAATTAACTATTAATTAAATCAAACTATTTATAAATTGTTCGCCAAGTCACTTTCTGGAAGATGATTGCAATTTTGACTACTACGACTACTGCAAAGATTAACCGTAAAGATGAGAAGATAAGTTCACATGCCACAAGCAAAGCACATAAAAACTTTCTTATCATTGTTAAAGTACGGAGATATATAGTATATTGATATTTTGTACTTCTTAGTTAGTTTTTTTTTAAAAAAAATAAAAAATAAATATTAATATTTTATAAGAAAAAAAGAAATCATAAAAAGACAGTGTATGCATTCAAAATCGGGCTTGCCCTTTTGATGATCGATCGAGACTAGGACGGGGCAGGCCATAGTTCGAACCCATGTCATATCGATCAATGATGCGAAGTTAGATTGCCAAGTTCATGACCTAGAGACCGATTAAGATCGAGATCAACCAATATTGTGACCGAGCGGGTTAAAGATCGAGTGAGATCAAGGGAAGCCTACTGAACAAAATAAAAAAAAACCCAGAATATCCGCAATCAGGCAAGGATCACGCTGGAAATCTCGGCACGGAAGGGGCTGATTACTTAGCTAGTCATGATTCAAGGGTGACCGAACTCGAGGGCCAAAGCTGTACACTTTGTGAGGTTTGCATTTATTTCTGTTACAATCAATTTCAATACTAACATTTATCTTCTTAGTTTGTGCCACGTTATATCACGTATCCTTAAAATTGCGCATATTCCAATTATTATCTAGTTTTAAGGTAAACAATTTGGTGCCTATCTATGGGCTAAGGATAATAGTGGTTACCTGGTACCAACTTTCGTAACACACAATATTTTATACTTATTTTTGGAGTAACTTTGATTACAGGATTAATGAATATCAAACTCTCAATCAACACCTCAACATATTGACAATGATCTTGGATACCATGTCGAAAATGAGAATATTGCACCAGGAAACATTGTACCCCTTGCTGGCCCTGATTGAATTCTGGTTATAAATCCAATCGACCTCAGTTCATATGTAGATAACAACGACAATTTGTGATCCTGAAAGCAGCGTCTATAGGGATGCCCAATCGGCTACTCGGAGCACATGTGGCAGTGAAATATGGTGTGATCGGCCTGCAGGTGATCTTCGAAATACTGCAGACTCACCATAGAGATATAGCCCAGCTCCAAAACATGAACCATACACCGAGAAAGGTCAAACTCGAGTCATCCTAGGAAATCATGCATAGGGTCAAATCGGTTTTGAGGAATCAATGAGAAAGACCTAGATACTAATCTAGTATCATAAAGATGCTCAAAGAACTGAAAAAATGAATCGATACATGGGAAAAAAAGATCGAGAAAAATGACAAAAAGGTGAAAACTTAAAATCCAGGGTCGACCAAATCCTGGTGGCACCACCGATATTGAAAGGACTAGACTCCAAAGAGTTTGTGCAATAACCTTTCTCCCGAGTGCAACTCCAAAAATCCCCAAGAGTTCCGTATGCCTGAGATTGCTAAATATAATAGGATGACTATTCCAAATGAACACATCACCTCCTACACGTGTGCTATCAATGGAAATGACTTGGAAGATGGTAAGATCAAATCCATTTTGCTAAAGAAATTTAGGAAGACTCTATCGAAGAGTGTTATGATATGGTATCATAATTTACCGCCTAATTTTGTTGACTCGTTTGCTATGCTTGCTGAATCTTTTGTAAAGGCACACGTTGGGGCCATTAAGGTCTTTACTAGGAAGTCGAACCTTTTCAAGGTAAGGCAGAGGGATAACGAGATGCTCAGAGAATTTGTATCTCGATTCCTAATGGAACAGATGGATTTGCCACCGGTCACCAATAACTGGGTTATTCAAGCTTTCACTCATAGTCTCAATATTTGAAGTTCAGTGGCTTCACAACAGTTAAAGAAAAATTTGATTGAATACCCACATGTCACTTGGGTCGATGTGCACAATCAGTATCAGTCGAAGATTAATGTCGAGGATGATTAGTTGGGGATCCTTCTAGCTTTATTTATCCTATTTGTAACAACCCGATTGGTCGTTTTGAGTAATAGTGCTATGTTCAACAGTTGGAGGCCATGAACAACTTCATTTCAGGTATTATGACTTGTACGCGTGGTCGGAATTTAATTTCGGGAGATTTGGAGTTTATTTGGGAAGAGAATTCTCATATCGGAAGCAAAAATTTGAAAGAATGAGCTAGGTTTGAATTTTTAGTAAACGACCTCGGAATCGGGATCTAAAGGTTCCAGCAAGTTCGTACGATGATTTTGGGCTTGAACGTATGCCCGGTACGGGTTTTTCGCATTTTGGCGCCTATTGTGGAAATTAGCATTTTGGAAAAAATTCCTTAAGTTTGGCTTGGCGTGCATTTTAGTGTTATCGATGTCCGTTTGGGGTTTCGAGACTGTGAACAACTTTGTATAGTGATTTTGGAATTGGGGGCGAGATCGAAAGTGAATTCGGAGGTCCGTAGACCATTTTGAAGCCATTTGGCTAAAGATAGAAAGTTGAAGGTTTTTGGAGTGTTGATCGGTGGTTGACTTTTTGATATCGGGGTCGGAATCCAATTCCAAAATTTGGAATAGATCCGTAATGTCAGATACTCGTGTGCAAAATTTGAAGTCAATCGGACATGATTTGATAGGTTTGAGCACCGGAAACAGAAGTTGGAAAGTTCAAAGTTCATAAAGCTTTAATTGAGGTGTAATTCATGAATTCAGCGTTGTTTGATATGATTTCAAGACTCGAGCAGGTCCGTAATGTGTTTGGGGATTGGTTGGTATGTTTGGTTGGGGTCCCTGGGGCCTCGGGTGGATTCCAGGTGGTTAACGGAACAAAATTTGATTTTGGGAAGAGCTGAGTTGCTGGTATCTGGTATTTCCGCTTATGCGGAAATGGGACCGCAGAAGCGGCCCTGTAGAAGTAGAGAGAAGAATCACAGAAGCGGACAAGGGCGGGGGCAGGAAGGACCGCAGAAGCGGCCCTTGAACCGCTGATGCGGAACTGCAGAAGCGATAAGGGTATCCGCAAAAGCGGAAAGTCTGGGTCGTTAGGAACCGCAGAAGCGGAAAGCGGTCTACAGAAGCGGAACCGCGGAAGCGTGGAAGGTCATCACAGAAGCGGAAATCGGGGCCATGCCCAGGACCGCAAAAAGGCCAATAATCCGCATAGGATGTTTTAGTTTTGCAGAAATGGAAATTGCAGAAGGTAGAGGGGTCATTTTAAAGTCGGATTTTGCTCATTTTTCTCATCTTCTTCACTTCATTTGGCGATCTTTGGAGGGTTCAAAGGAGGGTCTTCATCAACAATGTGTAGGTAAGTTATTTCCACCTATTATAGCTAAATACATTGATTATGTATGAGATTAAGCATGGAAATTAGTTTAAATATTAGGGTTTTGGTTGGAAACATAGAAAATTGTAATCTTGGATTTTAACCATGATTTTGAGTGTGGAATTAGGAAAAATCATATATTTGAGTTCCCAAGGTCATGGGTAACTTTGGTCTTCAAGAAATTTTGGATTTCGGTCACGTGGGTCCGAGGGCATTTTGGTTATTTCACTAAATAAAGTAGGGTATTCTTATAATATGAGCTGTTAATAAGTATTTTAGTATATTCTCATTAGTTTATCGCTAAATTGGCTAGTTTGGGTGTATTGTGCATTGGGTCAAGCCTTCGGAAGGACGTAGAATGCCGACTGCGAGTCTTCGGAGCGAGGTGAGTCTCCTTTCTAATTCTGTGAGGGAAAATTACCCCATTGGTGAATTAAATTGATTATGTGCTCCTAGTTGTGAGGGCTACGTGTGCACGAGGTGATGAGAGTCCGTGCGTGTCACGACCCCAAATTTGGTCGTGATGGCGCCCAGCACATTGCTAAGCCAGCCTGACCAATCAATATGAACAACGGAGCTAGAAGCTCTCTTTAGTCCATTTAAACATTTTAATTAAAAAAAATAACAGCGATATATGTAACGAAAACGGGGAACCAAGTCCCATAATATATCAACTCCCATAGACCGAAGGGTCAAGAGTCATGAGCCTCTACTGAACATGAGTGTATAAAGGTTTACAAGATACCAAGTGCGGAAAGAAATGTCAATACAAAATCAAAAGACAGTAGGAAGGAATATCGGGTCTTGCGGACTCTGCAGCTACCTCGAATATCCTACAGATGTCGCCTCGAACAGCTACCGGATCACTGCTGAGAGGTACCTGGATCTGCACACAAGGTGTAGGGAGTAAAATGAGTACTGCCAGACTCAGTGGTAATAAACAAGGGTAAGACAACGCAGATAAGAAATCCGCAATAAAGCACTATGTAAAGCTGTAATCAAATTCCCCGTCACAGAACCAATATCAACTGTACCTGTACCAACAAGTACCAACAAAACAGTATAACAGCTAGCAGATGTAGCTAAATGCAATGCAATGCATGATATGACCGCTACGGCGCATAGCCCGACTCCAATTTTGGGTACCCGTGCTCACTGTGGGGGTTCGGACTCCGGAGGGGCTCCTACAGCCCAAGCACATCTCATAGAGATATTCCTGCGGCGTGCAGTCCGATCCAACATATATATCTCGCTGCGGCGCGCAGCCCGATCCACTACTAGTCAGCTAATATGCAGATACAACCTCGCAGGCTCGAAAGTAGTTTTTGAAAACTCTTTTATCATTTTTCAGTTGGAAAATAGTAATATCAAGTTCCAGAGATTGGAATTAGCATAATAACAAAAATAGCCGCGGACTAGTAGTAAACTAGCATGTCTATATGATAAGACCATGATAACGATCCTCGCGGGATCCAATAACTGGCTCACGGCCCACATGTATACTCAACCGCCCAAGAAGGGGGTTCCTCGGCTCAAGAGTGGCCATTATCACAATATATATATATATGCATCCATCCGAGAAGGAGGTTCGACGGCTCTAGAATAGCCAATAATACAGTATCAACAGGTCGGACTAATATATAGTCTCCGGTTCATGATCGACCCCGCACTCTCAAGAGTGTGCGTGTCTCGCCGCTATACAGCGTCACAAAGTGGTATACCGGGGTTTCGAACCCGCTGGTCATCACCCACATCTATTACTCACCTCAATACGGCGCGACGACTACTCCGCAATGCCCTTGCCACGAGAAGCAAGCTCCGCACGCGTAGAATCTGATCAAATACAGTAGAAACACAACAAATTAGGCCAATGGGACGACACCCAATCAATACAACTCAATTTACATCAAAATTCCCAAAGTTGTCAAAACCCGACTTTCGGTACTCTTATCGAAAAATCACGAAAGTCACATATTCGGAACCCTCATCTCAATACGAGTCTAAGCATATCAATTTTACCAAATTCGGACTCCATTTGCCCATTCAAAACCTTGATTTTCTAAAGTCCAAGCCTAGGGCTAAATCCTCCATAAATTACCCCAAATTCCTCCATTTTCATGATATAATTGCATAATATTACCAATACTAATCATAGTTTAAGTCCATAGATGATTACCTCATGATTTCCCTTGAATTTCTCTTCAAAATCGCCCAAATCGCCTCTAAAGCCGAGACCCAAAATGTGTGAAATGTTCTGAAATTTTTCTAACTTCTGATACACTTACTTACAGCGATTTTCGCTTCTACGGAATATTTTCCGCTCCTATGCACCCGTATCCGCGACCAAAGGGTCGCTTCAGCGGTTCCAGGCCTGGCCGGCCATTTCCGCTTCTGCGAGCAAAGGGCCGCTTAAGCGGGCCCGCTTCTGCGAAGGAACATCCGCATTCGCGGAAACATCCGCCTCTGCGCACTGTTTACCGCTTCTGCGGTCTCGCCCAAGCGGTCGAGTGTCCGCTTCTGCGGACCATGCCCATTTTCTCCCCGTCCGCTTCTGCGATCACTGGCTCGCACCTGCGACCTCACTTCAGTGGAAAGGCTTCCGCTTCTGCGTAACCAGCCGCTCCTGCGCATCTCGTCCACTTCTGCGGACACGCTCCTGCGTCCAAAATTCCGCAGGAGCGGAAACAACAGAAGCAGGATCCCAACACAATTTCTCCCGTTTAACCATCCGAAATCACCCCGAGGCCCCGGGACCTCATCCAAACATACCAACACATCTTAATACCTTATTCGAACTTGCTCCAATCCTCAAAACACGTCTAATAACACCAAAACCCATAATTCACATCAAATTCAAGCCTAAATTCCTTAAAACATTCCGAATTACACATTCGATCAAAAACCCGACCAAACGACGTCCGAATGACCTGAAATTTTGCAGGAACATCCAAAATCACCTAACGAAGCTACTGCAACTGTCGGAATTCCATTCCGACCCCCGGATCAAAATCTCACCTACCGTTCGGATTTCGCCAAAATTCAACCTTAGCCAATTCAAGCCTATTTCTACACCGGCCTCCAAATTCAATTCCGATCGCTCCCCTAAGTCACAAATCACCTCCCCGAACTAACCGAATCATCCGAATCCGATTCCGAGCCCTCTAACCAAATAGTCAACTCCGGGTTGACTTTCCTTATTCAAGTTTCCTTCACAAAGGCTATATGCCTCATTTTCAATCCAATTCACTCCTAACTCACCCGATAGGCTTTAACACCGATATAAAATCATAAAACATGTATTTACAACATAACGGGGTGGTAATTCTCGTGACGACGGGCCGGGTCGTCACATTCTCCCCCTCTTAAGCAAACGCTCGTCCTCGAGCGGGTCAAGAAACATACCTGAAGTCTCAAACAAGTGAGGATATCTGCTCCGCATCTCCCGCTCGATCTCCCAAGTGGCCTCCTCCACGGGTCGACCTCTCCACTGAACCTTAACTGATGCAATCTCCTTAGACCTCAATTTTCTCACCTGCCGTCCCAAAATGGCAATAGGCTCCACATCATAGGATAGATCACCATCAAGTTGAATGGTACTGAAGTCTAATACATGAGACGGATCTCCAATGTACTTCCGGAGCATAGACACATGGAATACTCGATGAACGCTGGATAAGCTGGGCGGCAAGGCCAACTCATATGCCACCTCTCCAACTCTCCTAAGTATCTCAAAAGGACCAATGTACCCGGGACTCAACTTTCCTTTCTTCCCAAACCTCATGACACCCTTCATAGGTGAAATCTTCAACAATACTCTGTCACCAACCATGAAAGACAACTCTCGAACTCTACGGTCCGCATAACTCTTCTAACGAGACTGTGTTGTACGAAGCCTCTCCTGGATCAACTTTGCTCTATCCAGAGCATCCTGGACTAACTCGGTCCCTATCAATCTAACCTCACCAGGCTCAAACCATCCCACGGGGGATCTACACCGCCTGCCATACAATGCCTCATACGGGGCCATCTGAATACTCGACTGATAACTGTTGTTGTAGGCAAACTCGGCAAGTGGTAGGAACTCATCCCACGAACCACCAAAATCAATCACACAAGCTCGCAACATATCCTCCAAGATCTGAATAGTGCGCTCAGACTGTCCGTCTGTCTGGGGGTGAAATGCTGTACTCAACTCAACCCGTGTACCCATCTCTCGCTGAAATGCTCTCCAAAATTGAGAAGTGAACTGAGTACCCCTATCGGATATGATAGACACTAGGACTCCATGCAACCGAACAATCTCTCGAATAAAGATCGATGCCAACCGCTCCGATGAGTAGGTAGTACTAACTGGAATGAAGTGAGCTGACTTGGTCAGTCTATCCACAATCACCCATACAGAATCAAACTTCCTCGCCGTCCGAGGGAGTCCAGTAACAAAGTCCATGGTGACCCTTTCCCATTTCCACTCAGGAATAGCAATGCGCTGAAATACACCACCGGGCCTCTGGTGCTCGTACTTAACCTGCTGACAGTTGAGGCACCGTGCTACATGTCTGACAATGTCCATTTTCATCTTTCTCCACCAATAGTGTTGTTTCAAATCTTGATACATCTTCGCGGCTCCTGGATGGATAGAATACCGCGAGCTATGGGCCTCCTCCAGAATCAACTCACGAAGGCCATCAACATTGGGCACGCATATCCGGCCCTGCATCCTCAATACACCGTCACTATCAATGGTGACATCTCTAGCATCATCATGCTGAACTCTGTCCCTCAGGACAGCCAAATGTGGATCATCATACTGGCGCTCACGAATACGATCATATAGAGATGACCGAGATACAACACAAGCCAATACCCTGCCGGGCTCCGAAATATCTAACCTCACTAGCCGATTGGCTAGCACCTGAACATCATAAGCAAATGGCCTCTCCTCAGCTGGAATATATGCCAAGCTCCCCATACTGACCGCCTTCCGGCTCAAAGCATCGGCCACCACATTGGCCTTACCCGGATGATATAATATAGTAATGTCATAATCCTTCAGCAACTCCAGCCATCTCCGTCGTCTCAAATTAAGGTCTTTCTGTTTGAACAAGTGCTGGAGACTACGATGGTCGGTATACACCTCACAAGACACGCCGTACAAATAGTGCCTCCAAATCTTCAATGCATGAACAATGGCGGCTAGCTCCAAGTCATGAACAGGATAGTTCTTCTCATGCGGCTTCAATCGCCGAGAAGCATAAGCAATTACCTTTCCTTCCTGCATCAACACACAACCTATCCCCACTCTCAAGGCATCACAATAAATGGTATATGAACCTGAAGCTGATGGCAATACTAACACTGGAGCTGTGGTCAAAGCTGTCTTGAGCTTCCGAAAGCTCTCCTCGCACTCATCCGACCACACGAATGGTGCACCCTTCTGGGTCAATTTAGTCAATGAAGAAGCAATGGATGAAAATCCCTGAACAAACCGGCGATAATATCCCGCCAAACCAAGAAAACTCCCGATCTCTGTAGCTGAGGACGGTCTAGGCCAACTCTGCACCGCCTCTATCTTTTTCTGATCAACCCGAATACCATCACGAGACACCACATGTCCCAGAAATGCTACGGACTCGAGCCAAAACTCGCACTTGGAGAATTTAGCATATAGCTTCTCCTCCCTCAATCTCTGCAACACGATACTCAAATGCTGAGCATGCTCCTCCTGACTACGGGAGTAGACTAGAATGTCATCAATGAACACAATCACAAATGAATCCAAATAAGGCCCGAACACACTGTTCATCAGATGCATAAATGTTGCTGGGGCGTTGGTCAGCCCAAAAGACATCACAAGAAACTCATAATGACCATATCGGGTCCTGAATGCAGTCTTCATAATATCCGAGTCCTTGATCTTCAGCTGATGATAGCCCGAACGAAGATCGATCTTAGAAAACACCCTCGCACCTTGTAACTGATCAAACAAATCATCTATGCGCGGTAGAGGGTACTTGTTCTTCACCGTCACTTTGTTCAATTGCCTATAATCAATACACATTCGCATGGAACCATCTTTCTTTTTAACAAATAATACCGGCACACCCCACGAGAGACACACTAGGACGGATGAAACCCTTATCTAGAAGTTCTTGAAGTTGCTCTTTCAGTTCTTTCAACTCAGCTGGTGCCATCCGATAAGGATGAATGGATATAGGCTAAGTGCCCGGCACCAAGTAAATGCCAAAATCAACATCCCTGTCCGGCGGCATGCCCGACAGGTCTGAGGGGAATACATCTGGGAAATCCCTCACAACAGGTACAGAATCAATGCTAGGAGATTCAGCTCCCACATCTCTCACAAAAGCTAACTACGATAAACACCCTTTTTCAACCATCCTCTGAGCTTTTAAGAACGAAATAACACGGCTAGGGACGAAATCGGTCGAACCCCGCCACTCAATCTGAGAAATACCAGGAATGGCCAACGTAACTGTCTTAGCATGACAGTCCAATATAGCATGGTACGGAGACAACCGGTCCATACCCAATATAACATCAAAGTCCACCATTCCCAATAATAACAAATCTGCCTGGGTCTCCAGACCCCCAATAGATATAACACAGGATCTATAGACATGATCCACAATAATCGTATCACCCACGGGGGTGGATACATGAACAGGTAAATCAAGACTACCCCGAGTCGCACCCAAGTGATGTGCAAAATAAGAGGACACGTAAGAATATGTGGACCCTGGATAAAATAGAACAGAGGCATCTCTGTGACAGACAGAAATGATACCTGTAATCACAGCATCGGAGGCAACTGCATCACGCCTGTCAGGAAGTGCATAGAACCGTGCCTGGCCTCCACCGGATCTCTCCTCGCCCCTGGGGCGACCACGAGAAGACTGACCTCCACCTCTACTAGACTGAGATGGTGCTGAAGAGGAGGGCTGATCCCTCTGCTGAGTCCTGCCCCTACGCAGTCGAGGGCAATGTCTCCTCATGTGGCCAAACTCACCACACTCATAACATGCACTTGGTGCTGGAGAAGTAGGTGCTGCACTCTGGGCTGGGAGGGCACCAAGCGATGACTGACCCTGCTGAAACCCCTGTCGACCACGACCATAAGAACCTCCGCTCTGCTCTGGGCGGCCTGAATGATAAGGTCTAGATGAGCGACCTCTGCTCTGCTGGGAATGCCCTCTAGATGGAGCACCGCTGAAACCGCTAGAACCGCGAGGCCTCTTGGCCTCCCGCTCCTCTCTCTCTCGGCGACGATCCGCCTCAATGGAGCGTGCCATATCAGCTACCTGCTCAAACGATGATGACAGAACTCGCTCGCCGGTCATAAGAATACGGATAGAGTAGTTGAGGCCATCAATGAACCTCCTGATCCTCTCCCTATCGGTGGGGATCATCCATGTGGCATGCCTAGCCAACTGAGTGAATCTAAGCTCATACTGAGTCACAGACATGTCGCCCTGAATCAACCACTCGAACCGGCGACGTAGCTCCTCGCGACGAGACCGAGGTACATATTTCTCTAGAAAGAGAGTAGAGAACTGCTGCCATGTGAGAGGTGCTGCTCTTGCAGGCCTACGCCTCTCAAACTCCTCCCACCAATCAAATGCGGGACCGGTGAACTGAAATGTAGTAAATGAAACTCCGCTGGACTCAAGAATACCAGCTGTACGCAGCATCTTCTGACACTTATCCAAGAAACCCTGGGCATCCTCGCCCTCAACGCCACTGAAATGGGGTGGCTGAAGTCTACCAAATCTCTCGAGACGACGCTGCTCGTCCTCGGGCATAACCTGAACCATATGCTCCGGAGGTGGAGCCGGTGCAGGTGGAGGAATAACCGGTGCAACCACCCGAGCGGGGACCGCCTCGGCGTCCGAAGTCCCCGAACAACCGGGTCGGTGTGCGAGCTGCAGGGTCCGCCGACCTCTCCCCGACCGAGATGTCGCAACGGTAGCGGTAGCTGAAACTACCCGAGCCAAACCGGAACACACCGATAATATCCGAGCAAGAGTCTCACGAAGACCGGGAATAGCAATAGATATAGTCCGGCCCCGAACCGGGGCTGCCGAGCATCAACCACCGGGGTCGCTCTCGAACCGGTACAACGAGCGGGTCGGCCGGCACCGCCTCGGCGCCCTACCTCTAACTCTAGCACGACCGCGCCACGGCCTCTAACGGTGGCAATGGAGGTCGTCCACCTCGTCCCGATGCTCGCGTTCTCGCCATCTGGTGAGAGAATAGAATATAGAAGTTCGGTTCTCGGAACAACAAGATCGCACGACAGGAGTTCAAGAAAAGTGAAGTTTTTCCTAAAGGTTCGCGGCCTCCCGAGGATAAGTACAAGCGTCCCCATACCGATCCACAAGACTCTACTAACCGGCTCAAGACTCGCGAGGCCTAGTAAACCTAGGCTTTGATACCAACTTGTCACGACCCCAAATCCGCTCGTGATGGCGCCCAACACATTGCTAAGCCAGCCCGACCAATCAATATGAACAACGGAGCTAGAAGCTCTCTTTAGCC
Organism: Nicotiana noctiflora; assembly: GCA_032618575.1. NCBI lineage: Eukaryota > Viridiplantae > Streptophyta > Magnoliopsida > Solanales > Solanaceae > Nicotiana > Nicotiana noctiflora. The sequence continues at coordinate 40,571 of JASVEL010001307.1, read as the reverse complement.
GATTTAAACATTTTAATTAAAAAAAATAACAGCGATATATGTAACGAAAACGGGGAACCAAGTCCCATAATATATCAACTCCCATAAACCGAAGGGTCAAGAGTCATGAGCCTCTATCGAACATGAGTGTATAAAGGTTTACAAGATACCAAGTGCGGAAAGAAATGTCAATACAAAATCAAAAGACAAGTAGGAAGGAATATCGGGTCCTGCGGACTCTGCAGCTACCTCGTATATCTCACGGATGTCGCCTCGCACGCCTATCGGATCACCGCTGAGAGGTACCCGGATCCGCACACAAGGTGCGGGAGTAAAATGAGTACTCGCCGGACTCGGTGGTAATAAACAAGGGTAAGACAGCGCGAGATAAGAAATCCGCAATAAAGCACTATGTAAAGCTATAATCGACTACCCTGTCATAGAATCAATCTTCACCGTACCTGTACCAACAAATACCAATAAATAGGCATAACAGCTAGCGGATGTAGCTAAATGCAATGCAATGCATGATATGACCGCTACGGCGCGTAGCCGACTCCAATTTTGGGTACCCGTGCTCACTGTGGGGGTTCAGACTCCGGAGGGGCTCCTACAGGCCAAGCACATCTCATAGAGATATTCCTGCGGCGTGCAGTCCGATCCAACATATACCTCGCTGCGGCGTGCAGCCCGATCCACTACTAGTCAGCTAATATGCAGATACAGCCTCGCAGGCTCGAAAGTAGTTTTTGAAAACTCTTTTATCATTTTTCAGTTGGAAAACAGTAATATCAAGTTCCAGAGATTGGAATTAGCATAATAACAAAAATAGCTGCGGACTAGTAGTAAACTAGCATGTCTATATGATAAGACCATGATAACGATCCTCGCGGGATCCAATAACTGGCTCACGGCCCACATGTATACTCAACCGCCCAAGAAGGGGGTTCCTCGGCTCAAGAGTGGCCATTATCACAATATATATATATGCAACCATCCGAGAAGGAGGTTCGACGGCTCTAGAATAGCCAATAATACAGTATCGACAGGTCGGACTAATATATAGTCTCCAGTTCATGATCGACCCCGCACTCTCAAGAGTGTGCGTGTCTCGCCGCTATACAGCGTCACAAAGTGGTATACCGGGGTTTCGAACCCGCTGGTCATCACCCACATCTATTACTCACCTCAATACGGCGCGACGACTACTCCGCAATGCCCTTGCCACGAGAATCAAGCTCCGCACGCGTAGAATCCGATCAAATACAGGTAGAAACACAACAAATTAGGCCAATGGGACGACACCCAATCAATACAACTCAATTTACATCAAAATTCCCAAAGTTGTCAAAACCCGACTTTCGGTACGCTTATCGAAAAATCACGAAAGTCACATATTCGGAACCCTCATCTCAATACGAGTCTAAGCATATCAATTTTACCAAATTCGGACTCCATTTGCCCATTCAAAACCTTGATTTTCTAAAGTCCAAGCCTAGGGCTAAATCCTCCATAAATTACCCCAAATTCCTCCATTTTCATGATATAATTGCATAATATTACCAATACTAATCATAGTTTAAGTCCATAGATGATTACCTGATGATTTCCTTGAATTTCTCTTCAAAATCGCCCAAATCGCCTCTAAAGCCGAGACCCAAAATGTGTGAAATGTTCTGAAATTTTTCTAACTTCGGATACACTTACTTACAGCGATTTTCGCTTCTGCGGAATATTTTCCGCTCCTATGCACCCGTATCCGCGACCAAAGGGTCGCTTCAGGCGGTTCCAGGCCTGGCCGGCCATTTCCGCTTCTGCGAGCAAAGGGCCGCTTAAGCGGGCCCGCTTCTGCGAAGGAACATCCGCATTCGCGGAAACATCCGCCTCTGCGCACTGTTTACCGCTTCTGCGGTCTCGCCCAAGCGGTCGAGTGTCCGCTTCTGCGGACCATGCCCATTTTCTCCCCGTCCGCTTCTGCGATCACTGGCTCGCACCAGCGACCTCGCTTCAGCAGAATGGCTTCCGCTTCTGCGTAACCAGCCGCTCCTGCGCATCTCGTCCGCTTCTGCGGACACGCTCCTGCGTCCAAAATTCCGCAGGAGCGGAAACAACAGAAGCAGGATCCCAACCTGCAATTCTTCCACAATTTCTCCCGTTTAACCATCCGAAATCACCCCGAGGCCCCCGGGACCTCATCCAAACATACCAACACATCTTAATACCTTATTCGGACTTGTTCCAATCCTCAAAACACGTCTAATAACACCAAAATCCATAATTCACATCAAATTCAAGCCTAAATTCCTTAAAACATTCCGAATTACACATTCGATCAAAAACGCGACCAAACGACGTCCGAATGACCTGAAATTTTGCAGGCATATCCAAAATCACATAACGAAGCTACAGGAATTGTCGGATTTCCATTCCAAACCCCGTATCAAAATCTCACCTACCGTTCGGATTTCGCCAAAATTCAACCTTAGCCAATTCAAGCCTATTTCTACACCGGGCCTCCAAATTCAATTCCGATCGCTACCTTAAGTCACAAATCACCTCCCCGAACTAACCGAATCATCCGAATCCGATTCCGAGCCCTCTAACCAAATAGTCAACTCCGGGTTGACTTTCCTTATTCAAGTTTCCTTCACAAAGGCTATATGCCTCATTTTCAATCCAATTCACTCCTAACTCACCCGATAGGCTTTAACACCGATATAAAATCATAAAACATGTATTTACAACATAACGGGGTGGTAATTCTCGTGACGACGGGCCGGGTCGTCACAGTGCGTAGCTACTATATGCTATTGTCCGAGCAGTTTAGGACCCAAAAACATGTTATGTGTGAAAAATTATGAAATCCTTGATGACTTAGATTGCTTAAATTACATTTAATTGATAATTATATTTTCTAAAAGGCTTAAGTTCGTTTTCTCAAATTGGAAAAATAGGATGGACCTTTCCTGGATATTTGCTCCACGTTGACTTCCTGACTGTTTTATCTGTCTGTGTGTGTTTATTTTGGAACGGGCAGAATGCCTTGACAGATTAATAAATGCATCTATTGGCGCACCGTCGACCCTCGGCAATTGCACATTTATTTTTGTTGGATCGGTCCGTCGCCTCGGTATTATTTGTGCATGCTTGTATTGCTGCCTGGACTTGTTTAAGTCGTTACATGCCTCCCTCTGGCTCGAGATCATCGTGTTAATAATGAAAAGAAATCTTGGAAAATTTCCTACGAAAGACTTATGTGTTTACTTGTTTTCCTCTATCTGAATAACAATCAAGTTAGAAAATAAATCCAATGTTTGAATATGTATATTGAGAGCAAATAATCGTTGGACCATTAGAGTGTTTCAATGTTGTCTATCTGGTCTCTACCCCTTCGGGCTCAGGCGGGACGCTCATTGAGTACACGTTGATTACGTACTCATACTACACTTCTGTGCCTTTTTGTTTCACAGGTTCATGAAATATTAGCGGCCTACTGGGTGCAACAGCACGGACGATTCAAGGACTATGTGATTTGCAGTATGCGAGGCAACCCGTAGCTTTTTACGTCCCTTCCTAGTAATTGTATTTCCTTTCTGTCCATTGTATTCGGGACATGTGATGTGTTGTATTTATATCCTTATCTATAGTTGCTCATGCACTTGTGACACCTTGTTTATGGGATGGTTTTAGTAAATCTTTGTATTAATTGGAATTATTTCAATTTAAATTTGAGAAATGACTGTATTTTATGTGAAACAAAAAGGGAAAAACTTTAGATTTTAAAGAGTATCAAAATAGGAAATTCATGGGTAATGTAATTAACTGGCCTGACAGCGATGTCCGACGCCATCATGACATGTAGTGGATTTTGGTCGTAACAACATGGTATTAGAGCACTAGGTTACTGTCGGTCTCACGAGTCATGAGCAAGTCTAGTAGGGTCTTGCGGATCGGTACGAAGACGTCTATATTTATCCTCAGGAGGCTGCAAGACTGTTAGGAGTACTTCTCTTCTTGACTTCCTTATCGTGTGGTTAAATTCCTTTGAGGCTTATGCCACTGATTCCTTTCCACTCAATCTTACGCGACGCAAGCGCTTGTTATAAATCGAGAATTGAAGGAATGTAATGGCACTACGAGTGCGGTGCGGGATGATTTACCTGGTATAGTTAATTGGACTATCATAGTCGCTTTTTGGAGGGATATTCCATTACTTTATCTCCATAGAAGAACTTCTGAGAGCTTTGAGGCTAGGCACAGGCCGCCATAATGCTTATGAGCGATTATTCCGCAGGTTGTTGTGATGGTAATATGTTCGTCCATGTTTTGGGGAAATGAATGAATCGAAGGGAGGTTTACTCAGTGTGTAATCAAAGGGATTTATCATTTAATTCCCGTCATGGGAAAGGTCAATCGAAGTGAGGATGGTCATATGTAGACTAGTAGAAGTAATGAAACATGGTAAATTGCAAGTGTGAAGGAGTACACTTCTTTATTGGGGTGCTATTGTCCTAATTGGACGTATTAAGTCTATCGGTGTTATGATCTTCTATGATCAGCCCTTGGGGCAAGATATTGTGAAATGGCATTGGAAATACAACTATCAGATATCGTAGGATGCGGTGGTTCCGGACTGAATCAACTTCAAATGATGTGATTTGATAAAGATGACATTCAGAAAGGGTTAGGACTTGTAGCAAATTACGGATTCAAGTTCTAGGAAGATAAATTTTATTAAGACAACAACGAAGCATGAAGAGATGCAAAAGACAAGTGGAAGGTGTCTAATAGAGTTTTAAACATCTAAAGGGTCAGGCTGAGGAAGCACATGCCGAGCAGTTGATTGAAGAAGTGAGTCTGCCCAAAATGGGAAAGCAGCGGAGCTGCATAGGGGCTTGGTAATGAGAGAACTATGCACCTTAGGGGAGTCTGGAACGACTTGAGAATATCGGTGCTTGGGTATTGGCACTTTCAAACCTAATTTGAAGTGGGGATTTCAATGACAGGCAATGGAAGTCGGTAGATTAATTCGAAGCATAGTGTTATTATGCGGCAGGAGATTGTATATGACAGAAATGAGCTTCTTGAAGTGAAGAAAGATGTAGCTAGAGTTTGAAGCAAAGGGATGTTGTCGCACATTTAATAGATGACCACGAGGGGTGAATGGACTCGTGCAGCTAGAGATCGAGCTCGAACTCAGGATGGGTTATTGATGTCGTAGTGATGGTACCCCATGCAACAGCGTTAGAAAATGTCGGGGAGTGATTTCGATATGCGAGGTATTCCGATGAGCAGGTCAGTCGTCCTGTGGCTGGTAAGGATCTTGCGAGGAGGTCTACTGGGTATACAACAAAAGGGAATTGTTGTGTGAATGGTGTTGATGAATTAGAGTACCAAATTGAGTTTCTACGGTAAGATATCGAGAATGCCAACGATTGTTGGTGCAAAGGTGGATGATGAACCAGAATATGAAAGATAGGGATTTGCATAAGAAATTCTGAGAATTTGCGGCAGATGATTGCGCAAGGTTACGTCAATAGAAATTAAGGATGGTGAACTCCAGAGTTTTGAAATAATGGGTTTAAGCTAAGTGGGAGAGTCCCACCGCTTACTATTTGGGTTGCATGGTTAGCTACTCACAAAGTTTCTTGTTAATAGCACACCGAGGGGTCATCTCAGCTATGGAAAAATATCATAAGTAGTAATGTGAGTAGAGAAATTGTTAAGGATGTGCTACGGTTGGCCTTACGGGCTCATGTTAAATCTTTGGAAAGAATTCAGGATTTATGCCTTATATGGAAGTTGGTTTTAAAGGGGGTAATTCTGCCAGATGCCCCATCAAGAGGGTAATCCCATGTTATGAGATTTAGGTAGCCGATTATATTCGGTATCAAGTCAAAGCGGGTGGCTCTCAGTAACGGTCCTAGTGAATTCAAGAGTTAAAGAGTGGTGCCTAATGATATCGAGTTTTAGGTGCAATTAAGGATCAAACTTGGAAAGCATGCTTATGAGAAGTGGTACAGAATGTCCCGTGATGGTTGGTTTGTGATGTAGCAATTGGGAAGTATGAAATGGTTTGTAGGAGTTGAGACATCATGGCCTCGTGGTTCAAGGTTACTCAGGATGAGTGTAGATGGAATATGTTATGTGTTGAAGAGAGCTAGTATTATTCCAAAGCACTCAGGGATAAACTGGAAGGAAAGGTATTTAATAGCCATAGTTGAATTTGGCAAGTTGGGATTTGAGATTAGTTCATTCAGCGTGATCAAGTTGTGTGTATGATTTGTGGCGGTACGAGTGAGGCTTGTCAGCCGTCGCAATCAATGTTATTCAGGAGCCTTCTATTTCTAAGGCCCGTTGAGCAGAAGCAGATTTCGAAAAGGGTTATGGTGGCTGGATCACTACTTGCAGGGTTGCATATTCTACAGTTATGGGAATTCACCTGTGCGTTGCTATGATTCTCCTGAAGTGAGTGAAGTGCAAGTTCTTATATGATGAAGTGATAAAATATTAATGAGTTCGAAGCTATGATCTAAATCATGTTCTATCGTATGTTGGCACATTGGGTGCAGTGAGTAGCATGGAAAATCCGAAGTAAGAATCAATGTTGCAACTTGGGCTGGCAAGGATATCAAGGCTCGGATGAGCAAGGAAAGGGTTGAATGAATAGAATAGATTGGTATTGGCTTCAAAGTTACTTGAGATAGATGCTTTGTGAAAAAGTCTGTGTATCATGGTTAAGGATTCTTGATCGCTTTTCAGCGTTGGTGCGACTGACGGTTGGAATGAGTAGACTCGATATTCATTTCTGAAGATTGTTTGAGCGTGTCCCACGGGGAGATTGTGTAAGTGTGGCACGCAGTCACTTGATTGACAAAATATCTAAGCAAGTATGAGGATTGTGGTAATAACTTTTGTTTGAGAAACTATGCCTCTGGATGGCACTTTGTTTATGGGGTTATGAACTGGGGAGGTTGCTTTGGTTATGACAAATGTTCTTATGTGTCATGAGGAAAAGAAAGTTACTATGAACCTTTCAAGGGTTATTTACCAGGTTGGTGGGATCATAAATCGGCTTGAGATCGATGTATTGATTATATATGTGAACATGGCTTTATATCAGGTCAGTTGTGTATGTTTCAGCGAGCGTTCGTTATGAAGGACAGTCGGGATGTTATTTTATCACAAGCTATTCGAGGTAATGATGTATTGTGCCATATGAGTTGTGAGACGGCTTGGTAGAATTTGTTTTGTGTTAAGGTTCCTCGTGGCGATGATGTTATATGAGCTAAATGGCTCTTGAGATTCAGATTGTATATCGCACCTCAGTTGTGCTCGAGTTTTGTAGCCTATAGCGCTATGTGTTTCCTTAGGGATGGAATTATGCACTTAGCGTGCTTGCGATCGAATTCGATATTTTTTTAATTGTAATAAGCAGATATAGCTCGAAGTGCAATCTCCTTATGTGAGATCTATTTATGGATCGGGTTGCGCACCGCAACAGTGTGATGTCGAGTTTAGTTTTCTTTGTGCTATTCCTTTGTGTGCTTCGTTTCCTATCTTCTAAGGAAAGTCCATATTAGTGCGGGGATTGGTGATTCCTCCTAGAGTTTGTTTTCCTTTAGCATTGCATTCAAATTGGTGGCCTATTGGGGCATGGTAGCATCATATGAGATTTTAATAAATTCTGAGGTGGCTTATTGCTTGAGCAGTTGTATCAGATGCGGCGAGATTCGTTGGTCTAGGATTCTGTGCAATCCAGCTATATGAGGTATGTTATGGAGATAAGACCATTATGGGTTCAAAATAAGGTGAAGGCCTTGTTATGAGTGCAAACCTGATGTGTTGTTGACTCAACAATTAATCACGAACATTGGCACATTCTTCCGTCATGGAGGTATGGTAAAGGTTAGAGTGAGACCTGTATATGTCATGGGGTGCAATGGGAGCATCAGATTAGTAGAATTTTGGCTAAATGGATCAGAGAATATTGTTGTGGTCCTGTGGATCTAGTGTTACAAGTAAGAATTTAGCGAAGTCATGCCGTTATGTTGCGTACAACGTACAATGATTGATATGGTGATTGTATTTGGGAAACAGGCCCTACATAGGATTTCAGATGTTGGAATCGGTCTCTAAAGCTTATTTGCTTGAATTAAAGAAAACATCTTTTGCATTTATCGAGCTTATGTGCTCAGCTAAGTTTTGGTAACACTAAAAGGTGCGTAAGGTGCTAAATAGTGATTTCAGACCACTCTAGTACAGTTCTTAGCACGTTCGAGGACGAACATATATTTAAGTGGGAGATAATGTAACGACCTGATCGATATTTTTGACTACTAGCACTCCGTTCAGTAGTCGGAGGCTATGAAGAGCTTCATTTCAGGTATTATGACTTGTACGCGTGATCAGAATTAATTTTGGGAGATTCAGAGTTGATTTGTGAAGAGAATTCTCATTTCGGAAGCTTAAAGTTGAAAGAATGAGCTAGGATTTGAATTTTTAGTAAACAACCTCAGAATCGGTATCTGAAGGTTCCAGAAGGTTCGTATAATAATTTCAGGCTTGGGCGTATGCCCGATGTGGGTTTTGGATAACCCGGGAGCGTTTTGGTGCCTATTATGGAAGTTAGCATTTTTGAAGAAATTCCTTAGTTTGGCTTGGCGTACATTTTAGTGTTATCGATGTCCGTTTGGGGTTCTGAGATTGTGAACAGCTCCATATAGTGATTCTGGAATTGGGGGTGTGATTGGACGTGAATTTGGAGGTCCGTAGACCATTTTGAAGCCATTTGGCTAAAGATAGAAAGTTGAAGGTTTTTGGAGAGTTGACAGGGGGGTTGACTTTCTGATATTGGGGCCGGTATCCAATTCCAAAAGTTGTAATAGATCCGTAATGTCAAATATGACGTGTGTGCCAAATTTGAGGTCAATCGGACGTGATTTGATAGGTTTAAACACTGGAAATAGAAGTTGGAAAGTTCAAAGTTCATAAAGGTTGAATTGAGATGTAATTCATGAATTCAGTGTTGTATGATATGATTTGAAGCCTCGAGCAAGTTTGTAATGTGTTTTGGGTTTGGTTTTTATGTTTGGTTGGGGTCCCGAGGGCCTCGGGTGGATTCCGGGTGGTTAACGGATCAAAATTTGATTTTGGAAAGAGCTGAGTTACTAGTATCTGGTATTTTTGCTTCTGCGGAAATGGGACTATAGAAGCGGCCCCACAGAAGTGGAGAGAAGAACTGTAAAAGCGCACAAGGGCGGGGGTAGGAAGGACCGCAGAAGCGGCCCTTGATCCGCTGATACGGAACCGCAGAAGCTATAAGGTTAACCGCAGAAGCGGAAAACCTGGGTCGTTAGGAACCGTAGAAGCGGAAAACCTGGGTTGTTAGGAACCGCAGAAGCGGGGAATGTCATCGTAGAAGCGGAAATCGGGGCCAAGACCAGGACCGCAAAAGCGGCCAATAATCCGCATAAGCGGAACCACATAGGCAGTTATAGTTTCACTGAAGCGAAAAAATTACAGAAGGTAGAGGGGTCATTTTAAAGTCGGATTTTGCTCATTTCTCTCATTTGCTTCACTTCATTTTGCGATTTTTGGAGTGTTCAAAGGAGTGTCTTCATCAACAATGTGTAGGTAAGTTATTTTCACCTATTATAGCTATACACATTGATTATGTATGAGATTAAGCATGAAAATTAGTGTAAATATTGGGGTTTTGGTTGGAAACCTAGAAAATTATAATCTTGGATTTTTGCTACGATTTTGAGTATGGAATTAGGAGAAAATCATATGTTTGAGTTCCCAAGGTCATGGGTAACCTTGGTCTTCAAGAAATTTTGGATTTTGGTAAAGTAGGCCCGAGGGCATTTTGGTCATTTCACTAAATAAAGTTGGGAATTCGTATAATCTGAGTTGTTAATAAGTATTTGAGTATATTCTCATTAGTTTATCATTAAATTGGAGAGTTTGGGTGCATTGTGTGATGGGTCAAGCCTTCAGAAGGATGTAGAATGCCGACTGCGAGTCTTCGGAGCGAGGTGAGTCTCTTTTCTAGTTCCGTTAGGGGGAAATTACCCCACATATGAATTAAATTGATTATGTGCTCCTAGTTGCGGGGGTTACGTGCGTACGAGGTGATGAGAGTCCGTGCATAGCTACTATATGCTATTGTCCGGGTAGTTTAGGACCCACAAGCATGTTATGAGTGAACATTTGTGAAATCCTTAATGTCTTAGATTGCTTAAATCACATTAAATTGATAATTGGATTTTGTAAAAGACTTAAGTTCGTTTTCTCAAATTTGAAAAAGACGATGGATCTTTCCTGGATATTTGCTCCACGTTGACTTCCTAACTGTTTTATCTGTCAGTGTGTGTTTAGTTGGAACGGGCCGAATGACTCGGCATATTAATAGATGCATCTATAGGGGCGCCGTCAACCCTCGACAAGTGCACATTTATTTTTGTTGGATCGGGCCATCACCTCGGTTTGATTTGTGCATGCTTGTATTGCTGCCTGGACTTGTTTAAGTCGTTACATGCCTCCCTCTGGCTCGAGATCATTGTGTTAACAATGAAAAGAAATCTTGGAAAATTTTCTATGAAAGACTTATGTGTTTACTTGTTTTCCTCTATCTGAATAACAATCATGTTAGAAAATAAATCCAGTGTTTGAATATGTATATTGAGAAAAAATAATCGTTGGACCATTAGAGTGTGTCAACGTTAGCTATCTCGTCTCTACCCCTTCGGGATTAGGCGGGACACTCACTGAGTACACGTTGATTACGTACTCATACTACACTTTAATGCATTTTTGTTGCACAGGTTCATGATTTATTAGCGGCCTACTAGGCGCAGCAGCATGGACGATTCGGGGATTAAGTGAGTTGTAGTATGCGAGGTGACCTGTAGTCCCTTCCTAGTAATTGTATTTCCTTTCTGTCCTTTGTATTCCAGACATGTGTTGTGTTGTATTTATATCCATATTTGTAGTTTCTCATGCACTTGTAACACTGGGTTTCTAGATGGTTTCAGTAAATCTTTGTATTAATTGGAATTATTTAAGTTGAAATTCGAGAAATGACCGTATTTTTTGTGAAACAAAAAGGGAAAAACTTTAGATTTTCAAGAGTATCAAAAGAGGAAATTCATGGGTAATCTAATTGGCTAGCCTGACAAGAATTTCCGGCGCCATCACGACCTTTAATGGATTTGGGTTGTGACACTATTAGACCCATAGATAGAATTAAAAGGGATATAGACTGATAGCCAAGGTCGAATAGAGATTGATATCAACCGTATAATAGAGACCGTAAAAGCAACGGGTTTGGGGGAAATTCTGCATTGAATTAAAGGAGAAATGATCGAGGTCAAAGTTCGCGGGGAATCAATAGTAAAAATAGATTTGATAGATATATTAGTCCCAAAGGAGCACCACGAACGTCGGAGTAAAACTTTCATGTGGACGCAACTACCATCGTATCGGCCATTGGATGCATCAAAGATACCAAATGGCCTCGACCTTCGCAAACTGTTCTAGATCAAAAGGGATACCAACCAAATATGCAAAAATCAAGGCTACAAGGCAACATGATGGAGGATTGTCAACAACTAAGGGAGGAAGTAGCCCGTTTGTTCAACCGCGGTCACCTTCGAGAATTTTTGAGTGACTAGGGTAAGAATCACTTCAGAAATAGGGATTCCAGCAAAATAAAATGAACGGGATGAACCTCATCACATCATCCATATGATCATTGTAGGGGTCAATTTTTGTCATGGTCCAACAATAAAACGCACTAAAGTGTCAATTACAAGAGAAAAACGAACTCGGGATTACTTATAGAAAGAAATTCTCTCTTTCAATGAAGAGGAAGCAGAAGGAATCATGAAACCTCATAGTGATGCACTAGTAATGTCTGTACTAAGGAATAAAAGTAGATTTAAATGTGTGCTAATAGGTATCTCCGCCAACATCATACGGCCGATGGTCGTAGAACAACTCGGTGTGCAAGACTAGATCGTGCCAGTGGCCCAAATGCTCACTTGATTCAACATTGCTTGCGAAACTACTTAGGGATAAATAACATTGCTGGTAAACATTGCCGGTACCACCTAGGAAACTACGTTCTATGTAATCGACGGGGACATTCGATACAACACCTTGTTCGAGAGATCACGAATCCACAATATTAGGGAATGTACCTTCGACCCTTCACCAGATATTGATTTCCAACGCCAAAGGGGATTAAAATGGTTTATGGAGAACAACCCGCCATGAAGGATACAATTGTAGTCGATGAAGTAATTTCTATATCATCACTCTTATCAACAAAGGACTCATGTTCGAAAGTGAAATATGAATCCAAATAGAAATTATCAATGCAAGCTTTGACCCCAATCGGAGAAGCAAGGGATTGACGAAGATGATGATTCCAGGGTTTAAGATCTTTCACCGCCCCCGATAATTTTGGTGCTACCAAATCAATGGTCGAAGAGCTGGAGCAGGTCGTGTTGATCAAAAATCTACCTGATCGAAAGGTATACCTGTGCACGGGATTAACTCCTGAGCTCAGGAAAAATTTCAATGAATTTCTTATAGCTAATATCGATTAATTTGCTTGGTCCCATCTCGATATGACAGGGATCCCACTGTAGATCACTACACACACACTGATCCTGGACTCGATGTTTCATCCGATAAAAGAAAAAAGGAGACCCCAGTCCGAGATCAAGCATCTCTTCATCAAGGACGAGGTAACTATGCTCCTTAAAATAGGGTCCATCTGGGAGATCAAATATCAGGAATGGATAGAGAACGTAGCTGTGGTTTCTAAGAAAGGGAACAATCTAAGAATGTGTGTAGACTATAAAGACCTAATAAACCGTGCCCCAATGATTCTTTCCCTCTCCCTAACATCGATCACATGATCGTCATCACGACCCACCGCGAGACTCTAAGTTTTCTCGATGCCTATTCCGGAAATACGGATGAACCCGGGCAACCAAGAAAAATCCTCTTTCATCACTATATATGAAACATGCTGCTATAACGCAATGTGCCATAGAATTTTGGCACAATTGATACCCATTGCTTAGATTTTAACTCGTCTTTTAATGTACTTTTAGTTAATTCTGATCAAGTTTGGTTGTTTTGTAGTGCATGAGCTCGAGGACCCGAAAAAATGGAGAACAAAGTCAAAAGGTCACAAAAGAATGGATATGCTGCAAGTATGCGGCACATAATTCAGTGCGGACCGCATAATTCAATTGGTGATCGCAAATATTGACATATTTTTTGCCAAATGAAGAAGAAAATATGCAGTCTAGTATGCGATCGCATAACCCTTATGCGAACCACATAATGGTCGCGTTATTTCAGCTAAAGGATGTTCTCACCATGATATGCGACGGCATATGCAGTCGCATAACCCACAAGTGGACTGCATAATTCGTATGCGGACCACATAAATGGTCTGCGGCCATTATGCGATCGCATAAGTTACCTAAAGAGTCGTGATGTGACCTTGTCTCTAAACTAGGTAAGCCTAACATTAACTGAAATAACATTGCTATTTATTAACTTAAAATGAAATTTCTCTAAGCAATTTACTATTCCCAAAACCGGTAGTACAAGTCACATGTCTTTCTAAGAATAGTTATACAAAATAAATACATCATTATTCTGAAACAAAGGGAACAAATGGAAATATGTACGATTGAAGGTGACTCTGATGACCGCGAACGCAGCTACAAGTTTACCTTGAGTCTCCACTACAACGAATAGATACTATCGATCAAATACATGTACCTGTACACAAAAAAATATATAGAATCGTAGTATCAGCAAAATTGACCCCATGTGCTGGTAAGTACCTAGCATAACATCGGCGAAGTAGTTACGAGGCTAGGACTAGACTACCAAATAAAAATGTGCAAGATAGCGTACAAAATATTAGGAAGAAGATAACAATAATGATGGCAACAATGATCGCAGTGATATAAATAGCAGGCAACAAGAACAACATAACTATTTCTCAACAAACAACAAATACAAATATAATAAATTAATGAAGTCCTTAAGATATAAGTCTTTCTCCTTTAAATCCTTCAAGTATTAATCTCTGAGATAATATATTTTTCAATGAATATATATATTTCGAATATATTTCCTTCAAATAAATGTCTTTCAAATAAGTATCTTTTGAATATAATTTTTTCGAGTAAAGTCACATTGTGATGCCTCATTTCATAATCATAATAATATAGTCCTCGACCCATTTTCATATTTTACGGCATCTCGTGGCTATATTATATTACAACCGCACGGACAACTCACGTGCAATTAAATAAAATCATAATATTTTTCCCGGCACCTCGAGCCTATATTATAATCTGTCATTAATAAAAAATCATCATAATTTTTGTGACACCTTGTGCCTACATGTTTCTGTCTCACATTTCGCAATGATATTCTCATGTTACTCAATTCATAGTTTCCATAACCCAATACAATTAAGAATGTTCAAAGAAGACTCATTCACTTAAAATAAACCCAAATAGGAAATCAATAAGAAAAGACGAAGTTATTTTAGAAATCATTTGATAACCCTTTTCAATTAAAGTACAATATCAAACGAATATAACCTATAATACGAGAAATCAATAAATCGATCCACTATCAAGAATAAGGAAAACAAAAGTAGATTTCGACTCCTTTTCACATCTTGTTGTAGGTGTGCAGCCTGATCCCATTTCCTCTATCTCGTGGTAGGCGTGCCACCCTCTCTAATTTCATGTATCTCGTGGTAGGCATACCACCGGCTCCCATTTTATTATATCTTATGGTAGGCGTACCGCCCTATCCTATTTCATTATATTTTGTTGTAGGCGTACCACCCTCCCATTACATTATATCTTGTAGTAGGCGTACCACACGATCCATTTCATATATATAAGTGGTTGGCGTGCACCACGATCCCATTTCATAATATATAAGTGGTCGGCGTGCCCGATGATCCCATTTCATAATATATAAGTGGTCAGCGTGCCACATGATCCCATTTCATAATACATAAGTGGTCAGCGTGCCACACGATCCCATTTCATAATATATAAGTGGTCGGCATGCCACACGATCCAATTTCATAATATATAAGTGGTCGGCGTGCCACACGATCCCATTTCATAATATATAAGTGGTCGGCATGCCACACGATCCCATTTTATAATATATAAGTAGTCTGCATGCCACACGAGTCCATCGCATAATATATAAGTGGTCGATGTGCCATACGATCCAATTTCATAATATATAAGTGGTCGGCGTACCACACGATCCAATTTTATAATATATAAGTGGTCAGCGTGCCATACGATCCCATTTTATAATATATAAGTGGTCGGCGTGCCACAAGTTTCGAGGGAGAATCCCAATAAGGGAAATTTGATAATACAACGATTTATCCAGCATGGGTACAAATTACCAACTCAACTATCCAGGAAAGGGAGAATCCAAGTAAACAATTAATTTCTGGCAAGGGAGCAGCAACAATAACCTACATATCCCGGCAAGGGAATAATAATATTAAGCATACATCCCGACAAGGGAACAATAATTTAAAATCAATATCCCAGCAATGAAACAATAATATCAGACAAACATCCCGCAAGGGAATAGTAATATTAAACAAACATCTCGGCAAGTGAACAATAATATTAATAACACATGAAGCACAATAAAACACAACAGAGTCATAACAATTATTATACAAGACACACGTGCATGCTTGACACCAACGTATAGATACTTGACACCATGACTATACGTCGTACTCCACAAATAACACCTAACAAATAGGACACAACTCCTAATCCCTCAAGCTAATGTTAGACCAAACACTTACCTCGCTTTGCAACCAATTCAAAATTCCAACAAGCCTTTGCCTCGCGAACTCGGGCCCGAAATTCTTAGATGAAGTCATAAACAATTCGATTCAGTCAATAAAAATTATAGGAGTTAATTCCATATGAATTTCTCCATTTTTCATTTAAAATCCGAAATTTAACTCAAAATCGCTCGTGGGGCCCACGTCTCAGAATCCAACGAAAGTTAGAAAATATGAACACCCGTTAAACCACGAGTCAAACATACCAAAATTACTAAGTTAAAAATTATGAACACCCATTCATCCACGAGTCCAACCATACCAAAATTACTAAATTCCAACAACAAATCGACCTCCAAATCTTAAATCTAAGGTAAAGAGAATTTATACCATTTTCAATTAAATTCACTAATTTCATGATAAAAACATGTCACGGCCCTAGTTCACCCTCCATGAACATGTCGTGATGGCACCTAGTCCCTACGACTAGGTAAGCATAACAACGCGGAAGATAACCAAAATTTTCGGAAACAAGTAAAACAAACTGAATTAGAAAAATAAAATGGTGCTTAAGGTGCCGCTTGGCATGTAGCATAACAAACTCAAAACTGACGACAATTCCCAAAACCCGAAAACTCACAAATCACAAGCTAAGAGGATACATAAGAGGCTCTAACTCAAGAATATCTATATAAGAAGAAATAATGAAACATTACACTTTTTACAGAAAACTAGAAAAGGGACTCCTCGGTCTGGGGACGTAGCAGATATACCTTGAAGTCTCTACCGGTATGCCTCCTTCCAAGGCTGACAGAACTGAACGAAAGTACCTGTATCTGCACAACAAAAATGTGCAGAAGAGTAGTATGAGCACACCACGGCGGTGCCCAATAAGTATCAAGACTAACCTCGATGGGGTAGTGACGAGGAACAGTCATGACACCTACCAGTCAATAAACAATACAACAGAAAAGATAGAGATGCTATGTAAATATGTAAGGACTGTCCGGATAAATAAGAACATAACAATTTGCAACAAGGATAACAGACAATAAGAAATATCAAGATACAATAAATGATAATACAAAAATGACAGTAGAAATCACAACCCAAGTCCTGAAATCACAACATAACGAGACCAAACAATTCTCTAAGTCGCTATTCTGAAATGATCCTTACATAAAGCCTTTCCAACTTTTTCCTTAATCCTACCATAACTCTTAGATTAGCCACAACTCATGGAAATACGCAGAATATGAAATCTAACACCTGGCATCTCGTGCCCCATCAATAACACGACAATGGTGGCAACTATCTAGTCAACTAGAGTCACTTTCACATATACAATGGATAAACGACGTCATAGCTCTACCCTTAGTCAAATCAGAAGGGATTCATCTCAAATAGAAGGGTCCAGCTACGTGTATGCTTGTGCAAGTGTATCTAACGGGAATCCTGCCAACTAGTAAGTATAAGAAATGGGAACAATTAGCACCCGACTCATTCACCCCGGATAGAAACAATAAAACTATCAGTCATATCACATTGAGTTTATAGGGAACTTCCGGGAATCGAACCCGTAGCCCGGTATACCAATAACAGAGGATCTCCCGAGAATTGAACTCGTAGTCCTTCATAATAACAATAGAGGAACTCCCGGGAATTGAACCTGTAGTCCTTCGTAATAACATTAAAGGTACTCTTGTGAATCGAACCCGTAGTCCTTCATAATCAGCCCCTGACATAGCCCTCCTTATTTCGCCACGTGTGCAATCAATAACAACATAGCAACACTGCCTTATTTTGCCACACGTGCATTACAATATTCCCACCTTATTTTGCCACATGCGCAACCCACATATAAATATATAACATATCCCGTCTTATTACGCCGCATGTGCAAGGACATCAAGAGGAACAACAACACGGCAAAGACCTCGTGTAAATCCCCAACAACAACCACACCACAGAGATCTCGTGCATCATGGTACCAACAGCCACACAGTAACAATAGCATCCCAGCAGGGGAAAATCTATAGCAGAAATAATACCGTCCCGGCAAGGGATTCAACAATAACTAATAAATTCGCGAAACACCAAGGAAAAACACAATAACCTCAATGACAATCGAGGCGTAACAAACACATAACAACTACACTAATATCTCAACAGTTGGACATATAATACAATTACACAAGGTTACAGGTAAACTTACAATCAAGGAGTATTCAACACTAAGGAAGTTAACATGAATCAAATAATTACCATTTAAGAAATATCAATTAATACGAGATATCTATCTTTCTTCCAATTAAAATCGATTAATTATATGAGATATAACATTTATGAATTTCTAATTAAAGGGGAGTAGTTAGGGTGGGCATTATGAATATAGAAGGGCTTGTCTTAAGTTTAAACACGTAAAAGCCCACTTAACAGGAGAAATAAATCAAGAAGAGCAACAAATATCAATCAAGAGATGTAGAGGTGAAACTAATAACAGGGGACTTAATCGTATCAATATTATCTTCATACTCGGTGAATTTCACAAGTCTAAGAACCTAAAGGGGACAATTTACCATAATTAAATCCGATCACGCACTCGTCACCTCACGTACACGGACTACAATCAACATAGAAGACTCAAATCTTAAGGGGAGGTCCCCCACACAAGGTTAGGCAAGATACTTACCTCAATCCGGTCAATTCAATGCTCAATTTAGCTTTTCCTTTACCAACTCATCAATGCTTGGCTCAATCTAGCCAAAAATAACTTGAATACATCAAACAATGCAAGAGAAAACAATTTCAATTGGCAAAACTATGATTCTTACACAATTTGCAAAAAGTCAACAAAAGTCAACTCCTTGGGCCCGCACCTCGGAACCCAAAAAAATTACAAAAACTGAACACCCATTCCATTAGGAGTTCACCCATACAAAAATTATCTAATTCCGATACCATTTGGTCATTCAAATAATCATTTTACATTTTTGAAAGATTTTATAATTTTTCCCAAATTTGCTTTTGGATTCTCATGAATTTGATGTTAAATCTAAGATATAATCACAAAATATTGTTGGAAAAGGATTAGAGACACTTACCCAATGATTTGGAGAGGTTTGGATCATTGGAAAATCGCCTATGGAGGTTTAAGGTTTGAGAAAGTTAAAAAATGGGTGAAAATCCCGTCAAAAACCTCACTTAACAGGCCTCAGATGTCGCATTTGCGACCCAGGGTTCGCAATTGCGAACCCTTAGATATTGCGAACAAAATAAGGCTGGCAGAGGTCGCATGTGCGACAAAAAGTTCGCATTTGCGAACTAGGCATCGCATATGCGATGAAAAGTTCGCATTTGCGAACATAGCAGAAACCAACAATTTTTCCTGACACGAAAATGAGCATAACTTCATCATATGATGTCCAAGTTCGATGATTCTTTTTCCTATGGCTCCAAAATTTTGATACGGATCTAATGGTTGAAACAAAACTATATTTAGATATCATTTTCTTAATATGATATAATTTTTGCTTGAAGAAACGACGACAAAGTAGCCAAAACAAGCGCAACATAGACTAAACCTATCCGAAACTCACCCGAGACTCCCGGGACCCCGCCTAATCACACACACAAGTCATATAACCTAACACGGACTCACTTAAAGATTCAAATAATATAACACAATATCGAAACGACGGATTGAATCAAAATCAAGCTTATGAATTTCCAAATTTTCAAATAATGAACCTCATGCCGAAAGCTTATCATTTCAACTCGGAATGACGCCAAATTTTACAGACAAGTCCAAAATGACATAACGGAGCTACAGAAACATCCAGAATTAAATTCCAACCCTCAGAATCAAAATTTCACTATCTGACCAGAAACTTCAAAAATTCAAACTTCGGCGTTTCAAGCCTAAATAAGCTACGAACCCCCAAAATTCATTCCAAACATGCTCCCAACCCCAAAATCACCTAACGGAGCTAACGAAACCATCAGATTTCCATTCCGAGGTCGTTTTCACACCGTTCCAAAAACGGACCATTTTTCAACTCTTAAGCTCTCATCTAGGGACTAAGTGTCCCAAAACACTCTATATCCTAACACCGAACATCCCGGCAAACCAAAATAGTAGAAATGAACTTACGGGAAGCAGTTAACGGGGGATCGTGGCGTAAATTCTAAAAACGACCGGTCGGGTCATTATAAAACAACAATAGATTCATGTATTTCAACCAAAATCGAGTTAGAATCACTTAACGCGATCCATATGGTGAAAATCGCCTAAAAATCGCCTAAAACATCGCCTCAATTCGAGCTCCACAGCTTCAAATAGTACACCTCGTACACTTGTTATCATATACAATTGGTATCCATCATAGTAAAAGACCTCTTTCTCATAATAAATAATATAATTAGAATACGTCAACATTCCTATTTTGTGAAAAAGCGCCTAGTCTCTAAACTAGGTACCTCCGAAGGAGTCGTGATGGCACCTAGTCTCTAAACTAGGTAAGCCTAACATTAACTGAAATAACACTGCTATTTATCAACTTAAAATGAAATTTCTCTAAGCAATTTACCATTCCCAAAATCGGTAGTAGAAGTCACAAGCCTTTCTAAGAATAGTTATACAAAATAAATACATCACTGTTCCAAAACAAAGGGAAAAAATGGAAATAAGTACGATTGAAGGTGACTATGATGATCGTGAACGCTGCTACAGGTTTACCTTGAGTCTCCACCACAATGAATAGCTATTATTGATCAAATACCTAGATCCGAATACAAAAAAATGTACAGAAGTGTAGTATCACCACAATCGATCTCATATGCTGGTAAGTGCCTAGCCTAACCTCGGTGAAATAGAAACAAGGCTAGGACTAGACTACCAAATAAACATGTGCCAGATAGCGTAAAAAATAATAGGAAGCGGATAACAATGATGGCAACAATGATCAACCAGTGATATAAATATCAGGCAACAAGGACAACATAATTATTTCTCAACAAACAATAAATACAAGTACAATCAATTAATGAAGTCCTTAAGATATAAGTCTTTCGCCTTTTAATCCTTCAAGTAATAATCTCTGAGATAATATTCTTTTAAATGAACATATATAACGAATATATTTCCTTCAAATAAATATCTTTCAAATAAATATCTTTCGAATATAATTATTTCGAGTAAAGGTAACCTTGTGACGCCTCATTTTATAATCATAATAATATAGGTCTCGACCCACTTTCAAATTTTACGACATCTCATGGCCATATTTATATTAGAACCGCACGGACAACTCATGTGCCATTAAATAAAACCATAATATTTTCCCCGACACCTCGATCCTATATCATACTATGTCATTAATAAAAATCATCATATTTTTCCTGACACCTTGTGCCCACATGTTTCATTCTCACATTTCGCAACGACATTCTCATGTTACTCAATTCATAGGGTCCATAACCCAATACAATTAAGAATGTTCAGAGAAGACTCATTCACTTAATATAAATCAAAATAGGAAATCAACAAGAAAAGACGAAGTTATTTTAGAAATCATTTGATAACCCTTTTCAATTAAAGTACAATATCAAATGAATTATTACCTTTAATACGATAAATTAATAAATCGAACCACTATCAAGAATAAGGAAAACAAAGGCAGATTTCGATTCCGTTTCACATCTTGTTGCAGGCATGCAACCGATCCCAGTTTTCGTATCTCGTGGCAGGCGTGCCATCGGCTTCTATTTCATGTATCTCGTGGTAGGCGTACCACCCGTTCCCATTTTATTATATCTTATGGTAGGCATACCACCCTATCCTATTTCATTATATCTTGTGGTAGGTGTACCACCTGCTCCCATTTCATTATATCTTGTGGTAGGCATACCATACGATCCCATTTTATATATATAAGTGGTTGGCGTTCCCCACGATACCATTTCATAATATATAAGTGGTCGGCATGCCACGTGATCCCATTATATAATATATAAGTGGTCGGCGTACCACACAATCCCATTTCATATTATATAAGTGTTTTGAAGGAGGATCCCAATAAGGGAAATTTGATAATACAACGATTTACCCGGCAAGGGTAAAAATTACCAACTCAACTATCCCGGTAAGGGAGAAAGCAAGTAAACAATTAATTTCAGGCAAGGGAGAAACAACAAAAACCTACACGTCCTGGCAAGGGAATAATAATGTTAAACAAACATCTCGGCAGGGGAACAATACTTTCATAATAAACATCCCAGCAAGGGAACAATAATATCAAACAAATATCCCGACAAAGGAACAATAATATTAAACAAACATTTTGGAAAGGGAACAATAATATTAATAACACATGAAGCACAATAAACCACAACAGAGTCATAACAATTAATAATACAAGACTCACGGGCATGCTTGACACCAACATATATATACTCGTTACAATGCCTATACGTCGTCCTCCAAAATAACACCTAACAAATAGGACACAACTCCTAATCCCTAAAGCTAAGGTTAGACCAAACACTTACCTCGCTTTGCAACCAATTCAAAATTCCAATAATTTTGCCTCGCGAACTCGTGCCTGAAATTCTCAAATCTATTCATAAACAATTCGATTCAGTCAATAAAAATTATAGGAACTAATTCCATATGAATTTCTACATTTTCCATTAAAAATCCAAAATTTAACTCAAAATTGCCCGTGGGGCCCATGTCTCGGAATCCAATGAAAGTTACAAAATATGAACACCCATTCAACCACGAATCCAACCATACCAAAGTTACTAAATTCCATCTACAAATTGACCTCCAAATCTTAAATCTGAGGCATAGATAATTTATACCATTTTCAATTCAATTCATTGATTTCAGATAAAAACAATAATTGGTTCATGTATTTCAACCAAAATCGAGTTAGAATCACTTACCCCAATCCATATGGTGAAAATCACCTCAAAAATTGCCTCAATCTGAGCTCCATAGCACCAAATGTGTTAAAAATGACAGAAACTCGTGTTTTGTAATCTGTGCAGGCAAGTCGCAGCTGTCAAATGCGACTTATAAATCGCATTGGGGAACAACGATTTGCCTCTACCGCAGAACATAACATTACCCGCCTTAAGTAAATCCATCATAACGTTTTGTACTAATATCCAAATGATGAACGGTTTGAAGCGTTAGAAACTAAACTCAAAGACCTTTAATTTGACAGGTTTTGCATCATATAACACATTATTTATATGTAGATATGCTCGTCCCAAGTGAGGTCTAGTGCATACTCATTCGCAACTCTTTAGTCTATTATGAAAATTTTCCAACTTGGCTTAGACATAGGACATTCCTTAGAACCCATATATCTTGTAGTACACCTCGTACACTTGTTATTATATCCAATTGGTATCCATCATAGTAATAGACCTATTTCACTAATAAATAATATAATTAGAACACGTCTACTTTCTTACTTCGTCAAAAAGGCTGAATTGTCCTATGGACTTCCAAATTTACTTTTGGACACATGTATAAGTACAAATCACCATGAGAAGTGTCACAACCCTAGTTCACCTATCGTGAATATGTCATAACGGCACCCAGTCCCCACGACTAGGTAAGCCTAACACGTTGCGAAATATACCATTTTATGAACATTAATTAAGAAAATAGCGGAAAATAGTATAAAAAGGAAATGTAATCCGTGCCGCTTGGCACACCCATCAAACAAACTGTATAAAACACCTCCAAGACCCTGAATCTCACGGGCAACACAGACTAAAAGAGAGTGTACAATTGTGGCTCTATGTCTAAAGAGTATTTAACAACGAAATGAAGGAAAACATCTACTAATACTATCAGGAATAGAAGGAGGGCCTCCGGATCCGCGGACGTAGCAGATCATACCTCGAGGTCTCCCAAAGTGCTGATGAATCACCCAGTATGAGCCTGTCCTGATGTGCCTGGATCTGCACAACAAAAGTGTGCAGAAGAGTAGCATGAGTACACCACGGCGGTACTCGGTAAGTGCCAAGCCTAACCTCGATGGAGTAGTGACGAGGAAGGTCAGGGCCCTACTGAGAGAACAATAATATAATGATGATAACAATGGTAAACATTTTTAATAATAATGAATCTGAAATGACGACAGTAAAGTGATTTCTGCAACCGTCTACAATTTAAGCTAGCAGCAAGTAAATAACTCAATAAAACTCAATCAGCAAGTCCAGGACCTGTGGGAAATGAACCCACAGTCCCTTTCCATAACCAACAATCCAGGAGCTACAGGAATTGAACCCGTAGTCCCGACAATAGTATCCCTGGGTCTCCGATAATCGAACCCGCAGCCCATGTCTCAATAAATCTCAGGATCTCCAGGAATCGAACCTGCAGTCCCTACCAATAACTCGGGATCTTCGGGAATCAAACCCGCAGTCCCTACCAATAACTCTAGATCTCAGGGAATCAAACCCGCAGTCCCTACCAATAACTCAAGATCTTCGGGAATCAAACCTTCAGTCCCTACCAATAACTCAGGATCTCCGGGAATCGAACCCGCAGTCCCTACCAATAACTCAGGATCTCCGGGAATCGAACCCGCAGTCCATAAACAATATCACTCCGGGTCTCTGGGAATCGAACCCACAGCCCTGGGTCTCCGGGGAATTGAACCTGCAGTCCACCAATATAGACAATAAAGGAACGCACGGAGAGAATATAATATGTTTAACTACAACTTCACCGAAACTAGTGCCAACAATTTATCAAGATGTTCAAGTAAGTTAACTAGGTAATTAGACATGTTGAATCCTAGCTATTCATGCTTTTCTAACTAATACCGGGTAGAAGTAACGCTTTTATCAGCTAAGAGCAGGAATATCACTAATCGGACAATTCAAGTAAAGTGTGTGTTACAACAACCAGCGCATGTACACGCCCGTCACCTCGCGTACAAGGCATTTAAACTATCACATAATATCCTAGGGATGAAAGTTTCCCCACATGAGGTTAGACAAGCCACTTACCTCAATTCCGGTACAAAACCGCTAAGAGACAACTCTCTTGCCACGAATGTCGGCCTCCACAGGCGTAGTATCTGATAAAAATCAATAGAATCATATCAAAATAGGCCAATTGGGAATTACCCAACCAAAACAATTCAAAATACACCAAGATCCACAAGTTGCCAAAACCCGACTTTCGGTACGCTTATCGAAAAATCACGAAAGTTATATATTCAGGTTCCTTATCTCAATACGAGTCCGTGCATATAAAATTTATCGAAATCGGACTCCGTTTGCCCATCCAAATCAAAGATTTTCTAAAATATAGGCCTAGGGCTCAAACCCTCCATTAACAGTGAAATAACCACGGATTTCATGATAAACTAACGAATTAAGGCCAAGAAACTTACTCACGATGATCTCCCGATGATATCCCAGCGATTCCCCGTCAATTTATGTCCAAAAGCTCTCAAGTTGCTCAAAACAATTGGAGGAAAATGACCCAAAAATCGCGGATATACTGCCTTGAATTTTCGCCTGTACTGTTCACGCGCGGACACTGTTCACCCGCGCGGTTATTGTTCATGCGCGGTTACTGTTCACTATTCATAAAATGCAGCTGCTTTTTCAAAAAAATTGCAGCACAACCATTTTGCACCAAAATGGTTCTAACTCCATCATACGAACTCGAAATGCGACGATTCTTTTTCCTATGGCTCCGTAATTTCGATACGGATCCAGTGGTTCAAACAAAACTGCATTTGGATCTCATTTACTCAGTCTAACATCAATTTCATTCGTTAAACAATTAACTCACATTTCGCGTCAAAAACCCAATCGCGACTCGATGAAATTAAACCAAAATTTCCAGATCAGTCCAATAATTCATGATTTAAATTCACGAAGTCTCGAAATCAACTTTGGATCTCTAGAACTAAAATTAGACCTTTGGATCATTACATTTATGCTCAAAACGGCAAAAATCTTTCAAAAATGACCCGTTGGGCATCCGAAACACATCCGGGACCCCCGAGACCCCGACCAATAACACCAACCAGTCCCAAAACACATTATGGACTCGCTCGAGGCCTCAAATCACATCAAACAATGCAAAAATTATGAATTAACCCCCAATCCAAGCTTGATGAACTTTGAAGTTTCCAACTTCTATTTTCGATGCCGAAACCTATCAAATCAAGTCCGATTGACTTCAAATTTTGCACACAAGTTCAAAAAGAAAAAGCAGAGCTACAAAAATTTTCTGAATTCCATTCCGACCGTCGAATCAAAATTTCACCTATCAACCGGAATTCGCCAAAGTACTAACTTTGCCAATTCAAGCTTAATTCTACACCGGTCATCACAAAAATATTGCGGACACACTCCTAAGTCCCAAATCACCTAACGAAGCTATCCGAACCATAATATTTGCATCTCGAGTCCGATATCAAAATTTCCACTTCCGGTCAAATTTTCTCAAAAACCTTCAATTTTCTATCTTTAGCCAAACAACTCCAAAATGACCTACGGACCTCCGAATTCACTTCCGATCGCGCTCCCAAATCCAGAATAACCATACGGAGCTACTCCCAGTCTCGGAATCCCAAACGGACATCAATAACACTAAAATACATTTTAAGCCAAACTGATGCAATTTCTTCTAAAATGCTATCTTCCATAATATGCGCCAAAACGCTCCCGGGTTATCCAAAACCCGATCCGGGCATACGCCCAAGTCCGAAATCATCATATGAACCTGTTGGAACCTTTAGATCCCAATTCCGAGGTCGTATACTCAAAATTCCAATCCTAGTTCATTTCTTCAATTTTAAGCTTTGGAAATGAGAATTTTCATTTAAATTTAACTCCAAACTTCTTGAATTTTAATTCTGATCATACATACAAGTCAATATACCTGCGATGAAGATGCTCATGGCCTCAAACTGCTGAATGATGCACCGTAGCTCAAAACGACCGGTTGGGTCGTTACAATCTCCACCACTTAAACATACGTTCGTCCTCGAACGTGCTGAGAACTACACTGAAGTAGTCTTAAATCATTGGTTTAACATCTCATGCAACTTCCTGCGCTTCCACAACTCATTTGAGCACATTAGCTCGATAAATCTATAGATATACTCCTTTATTCGAGTAAATAAGCCATTAGAACCAATTCCTACATCCTGAATTTCCTGCCTTGCATGTTTCCCTCATACGACCACCATATCAATCTTCACACGCTGTACCCATACATGAATGAATAACTTTGCTGAATTCATACTTTGCATCACTTTACTCATGGGACCACAATAATATTCTTTAAATATAATAGTCGAAATTCCACAAATCTGATGCTCTCATTGCATCCCATGACCTACATAGGACTTGCTCTAGCTTTTAAACACTGACACGACGGAAGAGATGTGCCGATATCCATAACCAACTACTGAATCAATAATTCATTGGGTCTATACCCCTGACAAGATCCATCACCTTGTCCTAAACTAGAGAATGATCTTTTCCTCTATAATATACTTCATATAATCAGTTTGCACTGACCCCAAGTCCCATAATCTCATCTCACCCAGTACGAGCTGCGCAGGCGATAAACCACCTCAGACATACTCAAAAGTCCCACAAGATGACACAATGTGCTAGTAATCCACTAATTCGTATGTGATACAAAGGAAGGCGAACACTAGAGAGAACTATTCAACTCTCACACTAACATGGACCTCCTCAGAAAAATAGGAAACATAACACATAAAAGCATTTATAGACACTGAAATAAACATCACACTATTCCGGTGTGCAACCCGATCCCAACAGTATACCCATGGCGGCGTGCCACCCGATCCCAACAATATAACCATGGCAGCATGCCACCCGATCCCAATAATATAGACTCACACAAGGAGTCATATGTCGAGCTGAATAGCTCGTCACATCAAAATACTGAATATCAATCATAAGCACACTAAGGTGCATGATATCAGACTCAATGAAACATATAGTGCTATAGGCTACAAACTCAAGCACAATTGAGGTGCGATATAAGATCCGAGTCTCGAGGGCCATCATGCTCATATACATCACCGCTGAGCGGAACCTCAACACATAAGGAACTTACCAAGCCGTCTCACACTCATACAATGCAATATATCTTTACATGAATTACTAACCGCGAAATAAGACCACGACTATCCCTCCATAAAGGGCGCATTGCTGGAAGAAACACAACCGGCCTGACGCAAGGCTCACTTCCACATTTAAATCTATCCACCGACCTTAAATCTATCCTGGTCGTGCCAAGCTAAGTCAATAATATTTCACAGGTCTATAACCCAATAAGCAGGGTGCCCTCCAGACATAAATTCTCAAATGGATGATATCACCAAAATCCTCATACGTTGTTTAAATTTCTAACCAATCAAGTGACTACATGTCACACCTATACAATCTTCTTGTGGGACAAGCTCCCACCATCTTCCGAATAATTAAACATGCCTACATATTCAAACCACCGGCTGCACTAATAGTGAAAAGCGATCAGGAGTCCCTAACCGGGATGTAAAGCCTTTCCCACAGAACACTGATCTCAAGTGATACTGACGTTAATACCCATCTTACTCAAACACTGAAACTCTTTTCCTGCTCATCCGATCTCATTATATCACATTCATTGACCAAACTACGACCTTGGTTCTTACTTCAAATTCCATACCACTCACTGCACCTCACGTGCCGATATACGATAGACACGATTTCCATCACAACTCTAGAACCGACGATAGGCTAATACTTCATCACATAAGACTTTCCATTTAACTCATTTCAGGAGAACTATAGCAACACACAGGCGAGTTCTCATAACCGTTGAATATGCCAATCTCTAAGTAGTGGTCCAAGCCACCATAACCCTTTCCAAGGTCCGCCTACTCATAACCGGACCTAACAGAAGAATACTTAAGAATGCCATCAATCACTGCGGCCGACAAGCCTCAAATGCAGCGCCATAATGACATGTATAACTCGATCACGTGGCATGAACCGATCATTGACATCAATATGCCAACTCAACTATGGCTAATAAATCTACTTCCTTCCAGTTTATCCTGGTTTGCCTTAGAAATGTTAATATCTCCCTTCAATACCTAACTTATTCCAACCGCACTCACCCCGAGTGACCTTAAATCATAAGGCCCTGCTATCTCCAGAACGACGGCCATTTCATGTCTATCAAATACTACACCACAAGTCAAAACATCATAGAACGTGTTGTACCCTTCTTCGTAAGTTGCTTCAAAAATTTGACTCCCAACTGTACTTGTAGTCTCAATATTATCAGGCACCACACTTTACCTCTTGAATTCGCTAGGACCTCTATTGAGAGCCATCCAGCCCTGACTTGTCCCAATATGCAACCAACTCTACTCAATTTTATAACATATGAATACCCTCTCAATAAAGCACCAAACGGGATCACTTCCCTCGAAGCATGCACCTATACGAGGCATAAATCACGAATTGTCCCTCAAGTTTGAACATGAGCCAGTAAGGCTAGCCATAACATGCATTCAACAATTCATATACTCAATTACCACTCATGGTCCTTTTCTGTAGCTGCAATAGCCCATTAATGCTAATACCCAGAATTCACGCAGGTAATTAACCATGCGACCCAATCGTAAGCGGTGGGACTCTCCCACTTAGCTCAAGGCCACTATTACACAACTCTCAAACACATTAGAACCATTCTCTCAAGTCATTTACTCTTATTCAACTGCAGTTCACTTGATCCAACGAACATAACCACCTGTGCTCTATTAGCACTCTGACAC
The DNA here is from genome assembly GCA_032618575.1 of Nicotiana noctiflora. Classification (NCBI taxonomy): domain Eukaryota; kingdom Viridiplantae; phylum Streptophyta; class Magnoliopsida; order Solanales; family Solanaceae; genus Nicotiana; species Nicotiana noctiflora. Next base: position 10,847 of record JASVEL010001307.1, on the reverse strand, counting down.
CATAGGGTATGACCTCATTCCAATACAACCAAACATCACCCCGCTCCATGCACCCAACATTCTCTACCGACGACATCTTAAAACATACTATGATTCTCACATGCCTACGAAGCACCATGTAGCCTTTGTCGAAGCTTTTTCCCTACTGATAATACAATGTAGAGTTTATTAGGGACACAGGGACATCAAAAGTACCAACATCATACCATACGAGCCTCAACTCTTGCCCATCCACAAATTTTCAAGAACGTTTTGAATAGCACCTAAATACATCGCAGGCCAAATCTGATATGACACATGACCCATAATTTGATCGTTGATAGTGAAATCCTTTCACTTGGCACGAAGCCTTAAAGTACGTCTTGCTAATCCATGATACTAGCTTTTAACATTCATACGTCTTCATCATAAGACAAGCCCAAGACATTCGTTTGGTACATGTCCTTCTTAAGACAGCTAAACTCATTTCCCCCTATATCTCTGCTGGCTGAATCCTTCGCTAAATAGATATCTCATGTGAACCATATAGTCTTTATTACCACCAACTATCTTTAGATCTATATCCACCTTGTGATTCTATCACTACCGTGACGATTAGGCAGTTAAGTAAACCTTCTCAAGACCGTACTTATCAACCGAATGTCCGAACCTAGTGCACCCCCATGTGCACAATTGAAGATCTCTCAATTCTCTTGCATTATCGATATGGATGACACGCGGTAATAATGGTTGAGCAAATTCTTGACTCCCTTGAAATCCTTCTACAGCGTCACGAACCGTCGGCGCATACTTAATACCGAGCACGAAATTTCAATACACGAGTGGATGCAAAAGAACATATGACATAGGCTCCAACTGAATAAATGGCGCACGATAAGGAATTCCAAGAATTGAAGAGTTTCCTAAACAGTTACATAGCCCCTCGTAGATAAATACAGACGTCTCCGTATCGATCAGTGAGAATCTAAGTAACCGGTCTGTGTCCCGTGACTCCTACGAACCTAGAGCTCTGATACCAACTTGTCACGACCCTAGTTCACCAATCGTGAACATGTCAAGACGGAACCCAGTCCCCACGACTAGGTAAGCCTAACACGTTGCGAAATATACCATTTTATGAACATTAATTAAGAAATAGCGGAAAATAGTATAAAAAGGAAATGTAATCCGTGCTTCTTGGCACACCCATCAAACACACTGTATAAAACACCTCCAAGACCCGGAATCCCACGGGCAACACAGACTAAAAGAGAGTGTACAACTGTGGCTCTATGTGTAAAGAGTATCTAACAACGAAATGAAGGAAAACATCTACTAATACTATCGGAATAGAAGGAGGGCCTCCGGATCCGCGGACGTAGCAGATCATACCTCGAGGTCTCCCAAAGTGCTGCTGAATCACCTAGTATGAGCCTGACCTGATGTACCTAGATCTGCACAACAAAAGTGTGCAGAAGAGTAGCATGAGTACACCAAGGCGGTACTCAGTAAGTACCAAGCCTAACCTCGATGGAGTAGTGACGAGGAAGGTCAGGGCCCTACTGAGAGAACAATAATATAATGATGATAACAATGATGAACAGTTTTAATAATAATGAATCTGAAATGACGAGAGTAAAGTGATTTCTGCAACCGTCTACAATTTAAGCTAGCAGCAAGTAAATAACTCAATAAAACTCAATCAGCAAGTCCAGGACCTGTGGGAATTGAACCCACGGTCCCTTTCCATAACCAACAATCCAGGAGCTACAGAAATTGAACCCGCAGTCCCGATAACAGTATCCCTGGGTCTTTGGGAATCGAACCCGCAGCCCATGTCTCAATAAATCTCAGGATCTCTGGGAATCGAACCCGCAGTCCCTACCAATAACTCAGGATCTTCGGGAATCAAACCCGCAGTCCCTACCAATAACTCAGGATCTCCGGGAATCGAACCCGCAGTCCCTACCAATAACTCAGGATCTCCGGGAATCAAACCCGCAGTCCCTACCAATAACTCAGGATCTCCGGGAATCGAACCCGCAGTCCATAAACAATATCACTCCGGGTCTCTGGGAATCGAACCCACAGCCCTGGGTCTCCGGGAATTGAACCCGCAGTCCACTAATACAGACAATAAAGGAACGCACAGAGAGAATATAATATGTTTAAATACAACTTCATCGAAACTAGTGCCAACAATTTATCAAGAAGTTCAAGTAAGTTAACTAGGCAATTAGACATGTTGAATCCTAGCTATTCATGCTTTTCTAACTAATACCGGGTAGAAGTAACACTTTTATCAGCTAAGAGCAGGAATATCACTAATCGGACAATTCAAGTAAAGTGTGTGTTACAACAACAAGCGCATGTACACGCCCGTCACCTTGCGTACAACGCATTTAAACTATCACATAATATCCTAGGGGTGAAAGTTCCCCCACACGAGGTTAGACAATCCACTTACCTCAATTCCGGTACAAAACCGCTAAGAGACAACTCTCTTGCCACGAATGTCGGCCTCCACAGGCGTAGTATCTGATAAAAATCAATAGAATCATATCAAAATAGGCCAATTGGAAATTACCCAATCAAAACAATTCAAAATACACCAAGACCCACAAGTTGCCAAAACCCGACTTTCGGTACGCTTATCGAAAAATCACGAAAGTTATATATTCGGGTTCCTTATCTCAATACGAGTCCGTGCATATAAAATTTATCGAAATTGGACTCCGTTTGCCCATCCAAATCAAAGATTTTCTAAAATTTAGGCCTAGGGCTCAAACCCTCCATTAACAGTGAAATAACCACGGATTTCATGATAAACTAACGAATTAAGCCTAAGAAACTTACCCACGATGATCTCCCGATGATATCCCAGCGATTCCTCGTCGATTTCTGTCCAAAAGCTCTCAAGTTGCTAAAAACAATGGAGGAAAATGACCCAAAAATCGCGGATATACTGCCCAGAATTTCGTCGGTACTGTTCACGCGCGGAAATTGTTCATGCGTGTGGGACACTGTTCACTGTTCACCCGCGCGGTTACTGTTCATGCGCGGTTACTGTTCACTATTCATGAAATGCAGCAGCTTTTTCAAAAAAATTGTAGCACATCTCGTTTGCACCAAAATGGTTCTAACTCCATCATACAAACTCGAAATTCGACGATTCTTTTTCCTATGGCTCGTAATTTTGATACGGATCCAGTGGTTCAAACAAAACTGCATTTGGATCTCATTTGCTCAGTCTAACATCAATTTCGCTCATTAAATAATTAACTCACATTTCGCGTCAAAAACCCAATCGCGACTCGATGAAATTAAACCAAAATTTCTAGATCAGTCCTATAATTCATGATTTAAATTATCAAAGTCTCGAAATCAACTTTGGATCTCTAGAACTAAAATTAGACCTTTGGATCATTACATTTATGCTCAAAACGGCAAAAATCTTCCAAAAATGACCCGTTGGGCATCCGAAACACATCCGGGACCCCCGAGACCCCGACCAATAACACCAACCAGTCCCAAAATACATTATGGACTCGCTCGAGGCCTCAAATCACATCAAACAATGCAAAAATTATGAATTAACCTCCAATCCAAGCTTGATGAACTTTGAAGTTTCCAACTTCTATTTCCGATGCCGAAACCTATCAAATCAAGTCCGATTGACTTCAAATTTTGCACACAAGTCCAAAATGACATAACAGAGCTACAAAAATTTTCGGAATTCCATTCCGACCGTCGGATCAAAATTTTACCTATCAATCGAAATTCGCCAAAATACTAACTTTGCCAATTCAAGCTTAATTCTACACCGGTCATCACAAAAATATTCCGGACACACTCCTAAGTCCCAAATCACCTAACGAAGCTATCCGAACCATAAGATTTGCATTTCGAGTCCAATATCAAAATTTCCACTTCCGGTCAAATTTTCTCAAAAACCTTCAATTTTCTATCTTTAGCCAAACGACTCCGAAATGACCTACGGACCTCCGAATTCACTTCCGATCGCGCTCCCAAATCCAGAATAACCACACGGAGCTACTCCCAGTCTCGGAATCCCAAACGGACATCAATAGCACTAAAATGCATTTTAAGCCAAACTGATGCAATTTCTTCTAAAATGCTATCTTCCAAAATATGCGCCAAAACGCTCCCGGGTTATCCAAAACCTGATCCGGGCATACGCCCAAGTCCGAAATCATCATATGAATATGTTGGAACCTTTAGATCCCAATTCCAAGGTCGTATACTCAAAATTCCAATCCTAGTTCATTTCTTCAATTTTAAGCTTCGGAAATGAGAATTTTCATTTAAATTTGACTCCAAACTTCTTGAATTTTAATTCTGACCATACACACAAGTCAATATACCTGAGATGAAGCTGCTCATGGCCTCAAACTGCTGAATGATGCACCGTAGCTCAAAACGACCGGTTGGGTCGTTACAAAAAGCTATTGACATCATAAAAATCCAATTTGGGGTCATTTTCTCAAAAGTCAACTCTCCGGTCAATTCTTTCCATTTGATCTTTCAAAATAAGATTTTGATTTTTCTTCTTCTTTAAATTTAACTCTAAATCTTATGAATGCCAAACTCGACCATACATGTGGGTCTGATGCATATTACGAAGCTTCTCAAGGTCTTATGCCGCTTTAACGGAAATGCGAATTCTTAAAACAAAAATTTGGGTCGCTACAACTAATTAGTGTGTGTTTTAATTCACATCTTATTCTATTCCATCACACTATACTTGGTTTGTGTGGTTTTGATACTAAACCATTACTGTATATGAGGAACAAATGGAAAAACATACTTTTGCGGACATGGATGAGCAAATTGAGGATACAAATGCTATTGTACCTCCGATACTTGGCGCTGCTACTTTCAAGGTAGAACATGGTTTAATCCTAATGTTCAAAGCCGAGGGGGTTTTCAGGGATTCCACTAATGATGATCTGACACAAAATCTTAGAAACTTCTTGGATGTGTGAGCGATGCACAAGCAGAACAATATATTAGATGATTCCCTCAGGTTGAGGGTGTTCAAGTACTCACTAGGGAAGCAAGGAAATGGCCTCAAAATATACCACCAAATCCATTCATTCTTGGCCTGAACTTTTCAGAGAATTCTTAGCTAAATGGTTCATGCAAAGTAAGAAATCTCAGCTCCGGGATAAAATTTTCATTTTCAAGCAACTACCGAAGAGCATCTACATGAGGCATGGCAGCGATTTAGTTATATTTGGTGAGTTCGCCTAATCATGGTTTTCCAAAGTCTATCTTGTTGGAGAAATTGCACATGGGCTTAGATGCTATGAACCAATCTATAGCCAAGAATGCAGATGATAGATCTTTATGGATGAGACATTTGCAAGGATCACACAAATACTTGACAAAATGGTAAAACATAACCAAGCGTGGCACTCAGAGGACACCATAGGTGGAATTGGCATATGGTACTCCCTCCTTGACCAACATGATTAAGGAGAACCAAGAAAAAGATCAAATAATTGAAGGGCTTGCCACCAATGTTAATGCGTTGACAAAAATGTTCACTGAAATCCAAACGATGAAGGTTAATGTGGTGAAAGATATGCAACCCTCATCTAATGAAGATTATGAGGATTAAAACTATGTCAACAACACTCAAAGAGGATATCAAAGCCAACAATACCAAGGTCAAGGACAACAAAATTAATGTTGGCCTAACCCACAAGGGCAAGACAACCAACAGTGGCGAAATGACCAAGGTAGCTCAAATACAAGGGAATCGGAATAAGAATAATAAGAACTTCTCAAATCGGAGTTCAAACCCATATGTTCCATGAAAAGGTCAATATTCAAATCAAGATTCCTCAAATGATTCCAAGTTGGAAAGCATGGTTGAATGGGTATTGCAGAAATCAAGAAAGGACTGACACTTCTATGAGGAATATGACTGAGTTTGTTAGTTTTCATACCGCATCCATTCGAAAATTAGAGATACAAATGAGAGATCTCTCTAGGGAAAAAAATCCAAAGCATAAGAGGGACACTTCCAAGTAACATAATTGTGAACCCAAAGGGTAGTGGGAGTGGTCCAACTTCTCATATCATGACAATTACTACTCGGAGTGGGAAGTTACTACAAGAAGAGAGTGAATAAGTGGTTGAAGTGGAAGAGCCCGGACAAGAGGTTGCAACACAAGTTTAAGAGCCAATTGTTGTTAAAACTAAAAAGGTTCCGGGAGTGTTGATAGTTCAAGAAGTGAACTAGGAAGAGGTAAAGGAACATGTAAAAGAGACACAAAAAAATCTACCACCTATTCCTATACATCATCCTCTTTTCCGTCAAAGACTTTCTCGGAACATTGATGATAGCCAAATCAAAAAGTTCTATGACATTCTAAAGTAGTTATCAGTGTATATCCCATTTGTAGAAACATTTCAAGAGATGTCAGGTTTTGCTAAATATTTGAAAGACTTGAACACTAAGAAGAAAACCACCAAGAATGAAGTGGTGAATAAGACTCACCGGGTTTAGTTCCATCATTGCAACAACCACCGTTCAAAAGAAAGAAGACTCGGGAGCTTTCACCATTCCATACACTATTGGGCCGCGTGATTTTGCAAGAGCTTTTTGTGATAATGTGGCTAGCATAAACTTAATGCCTCTTGCTATTTACAAGCAAGCGGGGTTAGGCATGCTGAGGCCTACAAGTATGAGGTTGCAAATAGCCGATCGTTCAATAAAGATACCGGTGAGAATTGTCGATGATGTGTTTGTGAAAGGGAGAGAGTTCCATTCGCCTACCGATTTCATAATCCTTGATTGTGCAGTTGACAAAGAGATCCCTATCATCTTGGGGAATCCATTTCTTGCTACATGAAGAGGATATATTCTAAACCGAATGAGATCAAGTTCCGTGTGAATGATGAAGATGTCACATTCCAAGAAAGCAAGGGTATAAAACTGGCATGTGAATAAGAAAGTATCTCGGTGATTGATATTGTTGATGAGGTGGAAGATGCCGTTGAAATAAAGATGTAAGAACAATGCCTCAGTGAGGCATTGGCGGATATTTTCGTAAATTTTGATGGCGAAGATATGGAGGGGTACATGGAATCATTATATGCATTAGAAGGGCTTGGTCCTACACTTATGCTCAGAGAAACTCTCTACTCGACTTGGACAATAGAGTCATTCCTCTCGCAAAGCTTTCAATTATTGAGACGCCACAACTAGAGCTCAAACCACTTCCACCGCACTTGAGGTATAAGTTTCTTTGCTCTAATGACATTTTACCAATAACCGTTTCTTCTTTGTTGAATGATGTGCATGTAGAATAATTATTGATTGTCTTGAAGGAGCATAGGCAAGCTATTGGGTGGACAATTACGGACATCTGAGGGATTCCTGCCGGAATTTGCAAACACAAGATCCAATTGGAGAATGAGCCTAAACCAAGTGCCAAGAATTAATATAGGTTAAACCCTTCTAAGCAAGAGTTTGTAACGACCCACCGGTCGTTTTTAAAATTTACACCCCGATCCCTCATTAACTGCTTTCCATAAGTTCATTTTTGCTATTTTGGTTTACCGGGATGTTCGGTGTTAGGATTCTGAGTGTTTTAGGACACTTAGTCCCTAGATGGGAGCTTAAGAGTTGAAAGATGGTCTGTGTTTCGAACAATGTGAAAATGAACTCGGAATGGAAATCTGATGGTTCCGTTAGCTTAGTTAGGTGATTTTGGGGTTGGGAGCATGTTTGGAATGAATTTTGGGGGTTCGTAGCTTATTTAGGCTTGAAATGCCGAAGTTTGAATTTTAAAGTTTCTGGTCCGATAGTGAGATTTTGATTCAAGGGGTTGGAATTGAATTCCGGAAGTTTTTGTACCTCCGTTATGTCATTTTGGACTTGTCTGCAAAATTTGGCGTCATTCCGAGTTGAAATGATAAGGTTTCGGCATGAGGTTCATTATTTGAAGATTTGGAAGTTCATAAGCTTGATTTTGATTCAATTCGTTGTTTTGATATTGTGTTATATGATTTTAAGCTTTGAGCGAGTCCGTGTTAGGTTATATGACTTGTGTGTGTGATTAGACGGGGTCCCAGGAGTCTCGGGTGAGTTTCGAATAGGTTTAGGGTATGTTGCGCTTGTTTTGGATACTTTGTCATTGTTTCTTCAAGCAAAAATGATATCATATCAAGCAAATGATATCCAAAATTAAGTTTTGTTTGAACCATTAGATCAGTATCAAAATAATGGAGTCATAGGAAAAAGAATTATCGAATTTGGACATCGTATGAGGAAGTTATGCTCATTTTCGTGTCAGGAAATATTGTTGGTTTCATCTATGTTCGCAAATGCGAACTGTTCATCGCATTTGCGATGCCAAGTTCGCAAATGCGAACTTTTTGTCGAAAATGCGAACTCTGCCAGCCTTTATATGTTTGCAATATCTAAGGGTTCACAATTGTGAACCCTGGGTCGCAAATGCGAAATCTGAGGCCTGTTAAGTGAGGTTTTTGACGGGATTTTCACCCATTTTTCAATTTTCTCAAACCTTAAATCTCCATAGGCGATTTTCCAAAGATCCAAACTTCTCCAAATCATTGGGTAAGTGTCTCTAATCCTTTTCCAACTATATTTTGTGATTATATCTTAGATTTAACATCAAATTCATGAGAATCCAAAAAGAAAATTTGGGAAAAATTATGAAATCTTTCAAAAATGTAAAATGATGATTTGAATGACCAAATGGTATCAGAATTAGATAACTATTGTATGGGTGAACTCGTAGCGGAATGGGTGTTCAGTTTTTGTAATTCTTTTTGGGTTCCTAGGTGCGGGCCCGAGGAGTTGACTTTTGTTGACTTTTTGCAAATTGTGTAAGAATCATAGTTTTGTCAATTGAAATTGGTTTCTCTTACATTGTTTGATGTATTCAAGTTATTTTTGGCTAGATTGGGCCAAGCATTGATGAGTTGGTAAAGGAAAAGCTAAAATTGAGTATTGAATTGGCCGGATTGAGGTAAGTATCTTGCCTAACCTTGTGTGGGGGACCTCCCCTTAGGATTTGAGTCTTCTCTGTTGATTGTAGTCCGTGTACGCAAGGTGACGAGTGCATGCTCGGATTTAATTGTGGTAAATTGCCCCCTTTAGGTTATTAGACTTGTGAAATTCACCGAGTAGGAAGATAATATTGATACGATTAAGTCCCTTGTTATTAGTTTCACCTCTACATGTCTTGATTGATATTTGTTGCTCTTCTTGATTTATTTCTGCTACTAAGTGGAATTTTACGTGTTTAAACTTGAGACAAGTACCCTTCTATATTCGTAATGACCACCCTAACTACTCGCCTTTAATTGGAAATTCATATATGTTATATCTCATATAATTAATCGGTTTTAATTGGAAGAAAGATAGATATCTCATAATTAATTGATATTTATTAAATGGTAATTATTTTGTTCATGTTAACGTCTTTACTGTTGAATACTCCTTGATTGTAAGTTTACCTGTAACCTTGTGCAATTATATTATATGTCCAACTGTTGAGGTATTAGTGTAGTTGTTATGTGTTTGTTACGCTTCGATTGTCATTGAGGTTATTGTGTTTTTCCTTGGTGTTCCACGACTTTATTAGTTATTGATGAATCCCTTGCCGAGACGGTATTATTTCTGCTATAGATTTATCCTTACTGGGATGCTATTGTTACTGTGTGGCTGTTGGTACCATGATGCACGAGGTCTCTGCCGTGCGGTTATTATTGGGGATTTACACGAGCTCTTTGCCTTGTTGTTGTTCCTATTGATGTCCTTGCACATGCGGCGTAATAAGGAGGGATATGTTATATATTTATATGTGGGTTGCGCATGTGGCGAAATAAGGTGGGAATATTGTGATGCACGTGTGGCAAAATAAGGCGGTGTTGCTATGTTGTTATTGATTGCACACGTGGCAAATTAAGGAGGGCTATGTCAAGGGCTGATTACGAAGGACTACGGGTTCGATTCACGGGAGTACCTCTGTTGTTATTACGAAGGACTACGGGTTCCATTCCCGGGAGTTCCTCTGTTGTTATTATGAAAGACTACGGGTTCAATTCCAGGAGATCCTCTGTTACTGGTATGCCAGGCTACGGGTTCGATTCCCGAAAGTTCCCTACAAACTCAATGTGATATGACTTATAATTTTATTGTTTCTATCCGGGGTGAATGAGCCGGGTGCTAATTGTTCCCATTTCTTATACTTACTAGTTGGCAGGATACCTATTAGATACACTTGCACAAGCATACACGTAGCTGGACCCTTCTATTTGAGATGAATCTCTTCTGATTTGACTAAGGGTAGAGATATGACATCGTTTATCCATTGTATATGTGAAAGTGACTCTAGTTGACTAGATAGTCGCCAGCATTGTCGTTTTATTTATGAGCATGAGATGCCAAGTGTTCGATTTCATATTCTGGGTATTTCCATGAGTTGTGGCTAATCTGAGAGTTGTGGTAGGATTGAGGAAAATGTTGGAAAGGCTTTATGTAAGGATCATTTCAGAATAGCGACTTAGAGATTTGTTTGGTCTCGTTATGTTGTGATTTCAGGACCTGGGTTGTGATTTCTACTGTCATTTTTGTATTATCATTTATTGTATCTTGATTTTTCTTATTGTCTGTTATCCTTGTTGCAAATTTTTGCGTTCTTATTTATTCGGACAGTCCTTACGTATTTACATAGCACCTCTATCTTTTCTGTTATATTGCTTATTGACTGGTAGGTGTCATGACTGTTCCTCGTCACTGCCCCATCGAGGTTAGTCTTAATACTTACTGGGCACCGCCGTGGTGTGCTCATACTACTATTCTG
>JASVEL010001306.1:0-44751 GCA_032618575.1 Nicotiana noctiflora | reverse complement strand
TGTCTCGGCAAATAATTACTTAAGGCCATAATATATATTATTTTTTTCTATTTATTTTTCATTTTTTTCTTCAAACTAATACTATATTTTTTCCATATTCATTATATATAATTTATATTCACCATATATAATTATTTGTTATAAAATTATTTTAAAGGATAAATTAACTAATAGTAAAATTATTGATAAAAAATAATTAAATAAATATTACATCGTATCAAATTTAATTTTAGTTTTTACTTTTCAATTTTAGCAACATTAGATATCTTACATTTGTATTTTTTATTTTTAAATAATAGTTATATTTATTTTTATACAATTATAATAATAATAATAAAATTAACTTATAATTTTATATAAATATAATATATTCAAAAATTAATATATCAAAAAATAGGATATAAAATTAAAATTATAAAGATCCTAATCTAAAAATTAATTATATACCACATATATGATAAATTAAAATTACAAAAATAAAAAGATTAAATAAAATATTAATAAATCAAATATAGAGTGATGAATAGTGATGCACTAAAATTGGGTGCAACACTATTTATGCTCTATAATAGTACAAGAAATAATGTTGCATTGGAGCAAAAAAAATACCATTTCTTGCACGATTTGGTGCAAGAAATAGAGTAGCATTGGAGATGCCCTTAGGTGTGTCTGGTACGCAGCAAAATATTTTTAGAAAAATATTTTTTAATTTTTCATATTTAGTTGGTTTTTATGTTTTGAAAAATATTTTAATTATAAATTTATTTTTCTTTTTTATGATAAAAAATAATAATTTTTTTATTTTAACAAAATAAATAATTTCTTTTTATGCAAAAAAAAGTATTTTTTTCATTTGAACGGAAAAACAAATTCTTTTCTTGATGAAGAAAAACATTTTTCTTTATTTCAACAAAATAGGATGTTCTTTTCATGATGTATAAAAAGTATTTTCTTACATTTCAATAAAATAAGTACTTTTTTCATGTTGTAGAAAGAATACTATCTATATTTTTTGGAAAAAAAATTACACTCACCAACCAAACAAGGAAAAATAAGTGATAAAATCACTCATTTTCCATAAAAATATTTTTAAGTAAAATATTTTTCATGAAAAATATTGTCCTTCATACCAAACACACCCTTCATCTATATAGAATTAAATATAATTGAGGTGGATTGTTGCACCTTAACTAAAGGTATCATGTTGCAATTGAAGAAATTTTTATATGGAGGACTTTTCTTTTTAATAATTCTAACACGATGCAAATTTAAGTTAGTCGAAATTGTGAATAATAAAAAATATGGTAATACTAAAAAAGTTATAGGAAGTAATTTAAATAGAGTTTAAGAAACAAAGAATTCTTTTTTTTTAATTTATGATCTTAAATATGTCGTGATATTTGTATAGCTATAAGATTTTGAAAACTTATGATTTGGAACATGTCATAACTTTTGTATGGCTACAAACGCTTATCGCTAAGGATAAAGTAAGGAGTTTTAGTTTTTTTAAAAAAAAATTGAATTATAATTGTATCCTATTTTAAATGTATTAATGAACAAATAATCTCATTCTTTGTAAACTTGTGTTCGTAGCTCAAATCGTGGTTAGGAACTTATTTTACAAAATTTAGGTGGTGAAAATCATATTAGAAAGGTAATCTGCTATTGGTGAACAATTTTGAAATAGTGAGTTTGAATTTAGATTGTAATTTTTGTGTTAAATTTGGAGTGAATGTTATTACGATTTATTAGAAAATAATCTTAGGCGTTGTCTACAAAATTTGAAATTATTTGGTGGGGATTTGAACTGGTAAACATGATTTTGCAATTGAAAATGATAGAAGAATTTCATCATTGTAGGTAGAAATGCTTATGTCTTTATAAATTACTACATACTTTTATTCAAGGTTGATATATATTGCACTATTACATACTTTTATATAAGGTAGATACATTGCTTCTATAAGTGTATGAATATTATATAATAATATATAAGAGTGTATAAATATTTTTGCAAAAAAAAAAAAAAAAAACTATGTCAATGTAGCTGAGAAATATAACTATGTGGGTGCAATATGCGTGTATGTATATTTGTGCAATTTTTTTCTATTTTAAACACATTAGGCCATGCATGCGTGGTTTGAACCATGTGGAGCTCTATGGGTGCTCGAGCACTGATGATAGGCTATAATTACATATTTTAGTCGATTATTACACTTTAATTTATTAGTTGAGTTTTTGTTTTGATCGCTAGTGTTTTGCATTAACGGTGTGTTTTATGTCTTTTAGGAGTGATTCCGAGCTATATAGATGTTATGGAATGAATTCAAATGATTTGAAGCTTTGAAGTATGAGTAAAAGCCCTGGGAATTAAGTCGGGATCGTATTCGGGGATCAACGGATGATAGAGCAACAAAACATAGAATCGAGTAGGCATATTGTGTACTGTCTAGTAAAATGAACATACCTTTTTGTTCAGAACTCCATTTGTGCTCCACAATGTATTAGAAAACTAACTCAAAGAGATGCAAGTTTTCTATTTTACGTTTTTCTAAATTCCAAACGGAACAGGGTAAAAAACACGGTCGAAACCGTGACCGTAGAGTAAGTCGGGCTGAGGCAGTATATTTGCCATATACCACAGTTGTACCGCGGTTGACTGTGGCCGCGGCAGTCCAGGAGTGAAATATTGTTCTTTTACGCGTGGGAGAAGGTATAATTGTTTGGGCCTGACCCTACTTGGTATATATACATGAAAAAATAATACTTTTGATGAGTTGGACGTATTTTTGACACAGATTCGACCTAAGGAGGCAAAGACACAATAGGGTCAAGGCGGAGAATTCTTCAACAAGCTTTTCCTTCCTCTTTCTATTTTTCATTGTTGGTTATGATTTTTAGTATTGTAGTTTTACATACTATTATGAATGGCTAATTCATTTTCCAGGGTTTTGATATAACATTTTGTAGAATAAATTTTTGTTATGTTTTTATATAATTGAGCCGTTGAATTTCTCTATTTGTTCAACTACATGTTTGTTGTTGTTGATTGAATGGCCATCAACTGTGCCTATTGAGTGTGTATTGCTTGAGATAGAGTACATATTTAGCTAGTTGTTGAACAACGTCACTCCTAACGTATGTGAGAAATCAATATATTGGATTTAAAGGTAGGTTTAGAAATAACAAAGCCTTGACGTAGTCATAATGAGCAGTTAGATAAAGCAAACTAGCGTAGTTCGAGAGAATATGTCTAGTAAATTGTTGTAATTGCTCGAGAGAGAATTATGGCACCTAAAATACTCACATTCAGTAGAGAATACATTATCGAAAATTGTAGGGAACATAGCTAGAAGGATTCCGACTCTTGGGAAAATCATAACTCTAGACCTCCTTAATTTAGTCTCCAACCGTTTTGTAGTATTTGCTAGTTAATCAGTTAGAAATATAAATCTCAATCTTTATAACTTAGAAAATTTTTCAATCTTGTCTTCTTAGTGATATTAAACAGATACAGTTAAGCCTTAGTTCTCGGTGGGATTCGACTCCGTACTTTTAGACCGGATTATATTTGCAGCGACCGCTTACCTTTTTAGGACTAGAGTTGGGCGTGATCAAAATTTGGCGTCGTTGCCAGGGAATCAATGGTGTAGTTGTAGTTGTATACATTGCTAGGTTTCTAGTTTGAACTTCTTTTTTGAATATTTTTTATTTTATTATAACTGATGAATTGAGAAACATGACAACTTGGAATTATGGAAATTTAGGTGTAGATAGTTCTACTATTGATCCTCATACATATTGTGAAGGAAACCACCCCTATAAAAATTATCAAAATATTTTCGAGAGCGAGTTATGTGCACCAATTCAATCTTATTTGTGGATGTGTGTGATGTGCGTAGTGGTAAAAATGATTACTTTTATGGTTGTGCTTGTATTTCTTATCTTCCCCCAACCCCTTACTATGATGGTTCTACATTTTCTTGTGAAGTTAATAGGAACAATGAACTTGGGGATGCGGACCTGAAGAAGATCAAGGATATGCTAAAGTGCCTTCTAGAAAAAACAATGAGAAACAACTATACATAGAAAGACAAGAAGCAATTATTTGCAAGTTGGAGGCTCAATTAAGTCAAGTAGTTTGAGCTTTTAATGCTCAATAAGCCAATATTGAGCATAGTAGTCAAAAAGAGCATGAATTTGAGGTGTTAATTGGGGATGTCAAATTAGAACATCAATAACCTTGCCAACTACAATTTGAGGACTTAAATGTTGAAGAAGTGGACTAGAGCCAACTAAGGACTTTGATGATATAAATTTTGTTGATTCTACTATCAATGATGTTGAGGATGTTGAAAGTCATGAAGTTCATGTGTTTGAGCGCATTGGTCCACACTCCAAATAAACTTCCACATTATGTTTGGATGATGATATCGACATAGAATCATCTGAACCAATCGAAGAGTCAAGAAATGAGGAACAATGTGCATATATTCTGGAATTCTTCTTGCCAGAAAGTCAGGATTACATACCTCATACAAAGGTCAAGGAGTTCAGGATACTACATTATTTCATTGGGCCAGTTAGATTCGTTATCGCCCCATGACCATAATCATAAGCTTGAATCAAAACCTTATGTTCAATTCATAAGCTCGAGGTAGAGGCAAAAAGTGATTCATGTCGTGCCGCGATGTTAAATCAAGCGCTTGTTGGGAGGTAACCAATTTATTTATTTTTTATTATATTATTTTTGTAGTGTCGAATTTTAATTTTCTAGGAGCATGGAAAGCAAGGGAATTGGAAGGATGCAACATCAAACCAAATGGTTGGAACTAAGTGTGAGGTACCCGTACGAAGGACCAAGCTTGGAAGAAGTCGAGTACTCCATGAACTATTAGTGCTTCGGACTTTGGCTTACCAGGGATTCTCTTTTACCCTTTTATTAGTTATGGTGTGCATTGTGGACAATTCACAATTTTAATTAAGGGGCGAGGATATTGTTTCTGTGACTTTCTATGATATTTTAGTTGTGTTAGTTTAATTGAATAAGAAAAGTTAAATAGAAAAGATTGGAATTTTCCCGACGATGGATCAAATAGAAAATTTTCTTGAGGGATTTAAGTCTAAAGAAAAAAAATATTTTATTTTGTTTGGTTGTGTAGCAATTCCCTATTGATTTTTCTTTGTGTCGCGGTTCTTTTTTAGGGGTTTTATTTAAACCGGGTGTAGTTAGTTTTTTTAGGAATATGAGCCATTGTGTTGTGTTTTGAATTGAAGTAATATCTATTGACTTTGTTATGCCTTGAGAATAGTGAGTACTTTGGTTGTGATACTTAAGCTCAATTTTTTACTCTTGTATAAGTATCTTAAATTGTATGATCTTAACTTTGCTTAACTGCTTTGACTAGAGTGTCTTGATGAATCCAATTCTGAGTGAGTCATGTTGCGATGAGCCGACCCGTCATCTCATAGGTTACCGCTCTGTTTCCCCCATTTTTTGTTTCTTTATGCTTCATTATCAGTGTCTTGTGTGATCGAGCTGGCTTGGATTGATTTTAGAAGGAAATGAGACACTTAGTCTCTTTAAGGAAGGCTTAGTTTGGAAAAGTCAATCGGATGTTGACTTATGTATTAGAGGGCTCGGATATGAGTTTCGATAATTTGGTTAGATTCGGGGGATGATTTGTGACTTATTAGTGTGATCAGAAGTGATTTAGAGGTCCGGTGTAGAATTAGGCTTGAATTGGTGAAGTTAGTATTTTGGTGATTTCTGATTGATAAGTGAGATTTTGATCCGAGGTTCGGAATGGAATTTCAAGAGTTGCAGTAGCTTCATTAGGTGATTTGGGATATGTGTGTAAAATTTCAGATAATTCGGAGGTGATTTGGTTGGGTTTTTTATCGAACGCGTGTTTAGGAAGTTTTAGAAGAACTTAGGCTTTAATTCGATGTAAATTAATGATTTTAGTGTTATTTGAGGTATTTTAATGATTGGAACGAGTTTGAATGATGTTATAGGAGGTGTTGATATTTTTGGTTGAGGTCCTGGGGGCCACAGGGTGAGTTCGGATGGTTAAATGGAGAGTTTTGAAATTTTGCATGTTGTTAAGTGTGCTGCAACTAGTGTTTTCGCTTCTGCGAAACTTGGACCACAGAAGCGGTCTCGCTTGTGCGAAAATTGGACCGCAGAAGCGATGATGGGACCTGGGCGCTGATTGCGCAAAAGTGGTTGGGGAGGCCGCATCCGCGAAGCCGCAGATGCAGGATTTAAGTCACAGAAGCGGATTTTTGGATTATGAAAATTTCCGCAGAAACGGAAGTCGCAAAAGCGACATTTTGACCGTAGAAGCGATTTCTGAGAAATATTGAATTCATCTTCGCAAAATTTTGAAAGAGTAACATATTTCACTTCGGACTTGGAAAGTTTTTGAAAAATTTTGAAGAGGGTAAGGGCTTTGATCAAATATAAACTATTGGACTTAAAAACACGATCCTATGGTGTAAATACATGGATTAGAGTTGAATACTTGAGAAATTAAAGGTTAAAATGAACGGTAAAGTTAGAGCATTGGTTCTAGAGTATGGAACCAAATATGCAGAAATTTCTAGGCTTTAGGCTCGCATTGTTGAACTAGAATTGAAAGAAAAGGCCTCAAAGATGAGCTAGCAAAGGAAAAAGAAAAGAGTGAAGGTATGCTCCAAACAATGTTCAATCTTTTTCAATCCCAACCCTCTAGTTCCTCTAAGCCCTAGAACCATTTTATAAACTCCTTCAGTAACCCAGATTCGGGACTTTTCTCTATTTTTTTGCTCATGGTCGGATATTTCTTTTTATTTTTGTGGTCTGTTTTGTAGAAACATCTCCTAATCAATGACAATGTGTTTTATTTTCTCTTGTTCTATGAAAACTTCTGATCTTAAAAGTTAAATTTTTGTGAAGCTGATTATTGATTAACTAAATCATGTTTTCACTTGCATTTGCCCCAGTGGCCATGAGTAATAATTAACATCAAGATTCATATAGTATGCAACTTTTCGATGATGCCAAAAAGGGGAAGAGATATTGTGCTTTACTTTGTATTATGAAATAATGTGATATTTATAACCTGATTAAACCTGATTCTTAATGATAAGTTAAATTAAAGTGTGAAAATTAAGTTGAGTTCCATAGGGTCTCTAATCAATAAAAGGGTCTCTAATCAATAAAAGCACAAGGGTTGTCATTATCAAAAGGGGAATTTGTTGGCCCAAGTTCAGAAGAAGTTTTGAAGATTGACAAAATAAATTCAATCATGAACTATGTCCATTATGTGAGACACAATGTTGATATGCTTACACATGTGACATACGCCTGAAGAAGATAAGCCTCAAGGATCAGCAACAATATCTTATGAGTTGATCGAAAGGGTTGCATATGATAATTAGTTGAAGTCTCTTTATGTGAAGAGAACTATATTCGGATCAAGGATAAGGATTGGAGTTTGAGTTGTTCTAGGACTCGAATTTGATGAAGGATCAGCTATTCGAGTTATAATCAAACTCTCATCACTAACTTAATAAATAATAATGATTGTTCTCTTTTACAGGTGATTGCACATACGTAGAAGTTAAACTAAATTGAGAGCAAAAGAGCTAGGGGATTTGCAAGCAGTTTGAGTGTGATTTAAGTGTGCATATATGAAGCTACATGAACCAAGAGTGAATAACCAATTCCATTGCGACTTTCTTTATTTCTAGTTCAATTGCAGTAGGTGTTTTCATATTGTATCTTTCAGCTTTCATAGAAGCAATTGTATTAGGTACTTTGAGTATTCAAGTTAAAGTTAACTTGAAGGTGTCACAACAGTTGAGGTTGTGTACCACACTGAGATTAGAATTTAATCCTTGGGTTTACAAGAGTTTGTAAATCTTGTTTTTGGATCAGTGATTTTAGTGGAAGCTTGAAAAATCCTACTCAGTAGTAGGTCGTAGTTTTTTCACTTTTTGAGCAAGATATTTTCCATGTAAAAATCTCTGTGTTTTTTACTTTATGCACTCTTAATTTCGCAAACAGTTATAGTAAGTACATCTAGAAGAACCAGATACTTCTAGTACGAAAATTAGTGTGACAACCCGGCCCGTCGTCACGTGAATTACCACCCCGTTATGTTATAATTACATGTATTATGATTTTATATCAGTGTTAGAGTCTATCGGGTGAGTTAGGAGTGAATTGGATTGAAAATGAGGCATTTAGCCTTTTTGAAGGAAACTTGAATAAGGAAAGTCAACCCGGAGTTGACTATTTAGTTAGAGAGCTCGGAATCGAATTCTGATGATTCGGTCAGCTCCGGGAGGTCATTTGTGAGCTAGGAGAGCGATCGGAATTGAATTTGGAGGTCCGGTGTAGAAATAGGCTTGAATTGGCTAAGGTTGAATTTTGGCGAAATCCGAACGGTAGGTGAGATTTTGATCCGGGGGTCGGAATGGAATTCCGACAGTTGCAGTAGCTCCGTTAGGTGATTTTGGATGTGCCTGCAAAATTTCGGGTCATTCGGACGTTGTTTAGTCGGGTTTTTGATTGATTGTGTAATTCGGAATGTTTTAAGGAATTTAGGCTTGAATTCGATGTGAATTATGGGTTTTGATGTTGTTAGACGTGGTTTGAGGATTGGAACAAGTTCGAATAAGGTATTAGGATCTGTTGGTGTGTTTGGATGAGGTCCCGGGGGTCTCGGGGTGTTTTCGGATGGCTAAACGGGAGAAAATATGGAAAATTGCAGGTTTGGGATTCTGGTTCTGTTGTTTTCGATCCTGCGGAAATGGGGGCGCAGGAGCGAGTCCGCAAAAGCGGAAAGAGGAGCGCAGAAGTGCTGTTGATCGCGGAAGCGGAGTTTCGTCCGCAGGAGCGGCACCGCTGGTGCGGAAAGTGAGCCGCATAAGCGGAATTGGCCGGCTAGGCCTGGAAACGCAGAAGCGACCCTCTGGTCGCGGATACGGGCTCGCAGGAGCGGACTCCTGTCCGCAGAAGCGGGAAGGACCGCAGAGGCGGAGGGTATTCCGCAGAAGCGGTTCCGCAGGGGCGGAAAATGGTCCGCATAAGCGAAAATCGCAGTGAATTAATTGTATCAGAAGTTAGAAAAATTCAGAAACATTTCACACATTTGGGTCTCGGCTTAAGGAGGCGATTTGGGCGATTTTGGAGAGAAAATCAAGGGAAATCATCAGGTAATCAACTATGGACTTATACTATGATTAGTATTGATAATATTATGCAATTATATCATGAAAATGGAGGAATTTGGGGTGATTAATGGAAGATTTAACTCTAGGCTTGAACTTTAGAAAATCAAGGTTTTGAGTGGGCAAATGGAGTCCGATTTTGGTAAAATTTTATATGCCTAGACTCGTATTGAGACGAGGGTTCCGAATATGTAACTTTTATAATTTTTTGAGAAGCGCACCAAAAGTCGGATTTTGACAACTTGTGGGTTTTCATATAATTTGGGTTATTTCGAATGAATTGCGTGAAATTAGCTTATATTGATGCATTCTCTATGATTTTGAGCAGATTTGGCATCCGAGGATATTGATTTGCGAGGCAAGCGCAAGGCGGATTGAAGCTTCTATCGGTTCAAGGTGAGTGGTAGTAGTAAACAATATATTGAGGGTTTGAAACCCCGTACTAGCACTTTACAGTGCTATGTTGAGATGAGATGCGCGTCTTGTGACGGGCGTCGTGACATGGTGATTGAGGGTTGTGAGCACGTGATTTTTGCCTCACACGAATTACTCCCAAAATATCAAAAATAAAAGAGTTTTTGTTTGTTTGCAATATTTGGGGATCGCATGCTTTTTTTTCTTTTGTTGTTTGCATTTGTGTGTGCGTGTTTATTTGTTTCAATTAACAAAAAATTAAAAAAAATATATATATATGTCACATTTGCATCTAGGATTTAGTACTACAAGTAGGAGTAATTAAGTTTGTTGTACAAATCACAAAATATGTACTTCGCATCGTTTAGCATTTAAGATCTAGTTCGGTGATTTTATTCTGAATTGGTGCTTAATTATATGTGATATTTATTATTATGAGTTAATTGGTATTTTAAGTTAATTTTTCAGTGTGACTTAGGAATTTTGGTAATTAGGAATTAAAAAGAAAATGAAAGAACAAGAAGAAAAAAAATGAAAATAGAATACAAAGAAACCAGGAACTGGGCCATTTCGTTTTGGACCAGAACCAGGCCCAATGTAATTACATAAACCCAATCCCTTACCCGATCTGCCCAACCCCCAAATGGCCCCGTTGATCTGGACCGTTGGATTTTGTTATCCAACGGCCCAGATTAATCAATCAATTCTCGAATATACTCAGACCGTAACTTAATCAAACGACACCGTTTGGTTTAAGGGAGGAGATCTTGGTCGTTGATCGTAAATGATCCAACGATCAGGATTTAATCTCTGGAGTCATATATAAAGCCCACCTTCACACCCCGCCCCCCAAGCCGGACCCCCTTACACCCGTCGTCTCTCTTAGAGACGAATTAACCTCGCCGCCCACCACCGTGCTCCGCCTGCCGGAAATTGCCTCACGGCGGTTCCGATAGGCCAACGGCCACCAAATTAACACCAACCCTTCTCCTCACCTCCCTCTTTTCGAATCCGGCCTCCGTTAGTCTCGAATTTGTTTCGAGCGTGTCGAATATTGAATCAAAGGTCGCCGGAATTTGAAAACCATGCCAAACCTCACCAAAATCACACCATAGCTTCCCCTCACCTCCCTCATACCCCTGCCGCCCCTGGTTTGGCTCGAATCTTGCCAGAACCGGTCGAGCCCCAAATCTCGGTCATGAACCCTAGATTTCAATTTCGGCCTAATTGAGGTCTAATAGACCTTAATTGGGATGTTTTCATTGTTGAAAACATCTCAATTAAGGTCCATTGGCCTCAAAAACGAAGAATCCAAGTTCGAGCCACATTGATAACCGGACGAGTTAGGATTTAGCTTGAAGATTGAGGTATTTCTTCTCCTTTACGGTTCTAGTTTATTCATACTCGTTAGTTTAGTTTAATCGTTCCGTTAGTTTCATTCATTGTTGATTTCTCGGATATTCTTCTTAAATTCTCTATTTTTCTATTCTCCTACCAAAGACCTTTTATTTGGTCAATTTGTATTCTGTTAGTTGTTCGAATGTGTTTGTCATAGGATAGTTATTCGTTTCGATTAGCGTCGTCGAATATTTGGTTTTTATTTTTTGCCGAGATTTTCAAAATCACTGTTTGGCTAATTAATTTGTTATCATTGTTATGTGTTGTAGTTGATTAAATGTCGTCGTTTAACTGCATAGGTTGATTTGTTTGAGATTCCGGACAGTGACTAGCACTTTTGAATTGAATTGGAGTGTTTGATTGAACTGAAATTAAGATTGGAATTAGCTGACTAGGAAATTAGGAGTTAAAATATTCCTGATGCCCTGCACATGAAGCTGGACAGTGGAGCCTGCTGTCACAGCAGGGCACTTAGCCATGTCTGGGCAGAGTTTATAGTTAACTAATAAAGCCCAAACATGGACAATGGATAGTGGGAGTTTAGGGACAATGGGCCGGGCAGAGAGAGGGATGGGCAAGGGGGTTTAATTTAAGGTCTTTGTACCATTAGAGGTGGAATGGTTTTAGCTATAAGTATAGGAGCAATCTGAAACAGTAGGGGATTGTTTTTGATATCCAGAGAGAGCTGAGAGGATACACGAATAAGTAGAAATACACACACACATACACATTGTGTCATTGTTCCATTGAGGGTTGGCCACTGTCGTTATTATTCTGTCATTGTAGAGGTTGTTGTTGCTGTTATTCAGTTGTTGTAGAGACTGTTTGTTTGCTGCTGTGTGTTGTCGAGTTTGGTGGTGTTGGTTGGTTGCTGTTGCTTCTGTGGTTGCTGCTATTGTTGCTGTTGGTCTGTGTTGTTGTGGTGGCTGTTTGTTGCTGCTGTTGTTGTTGAGGTTGTTGTGGTTGTGTTTTGCTACTGCTGTGGTTGTGTTGTACTACTGCTGGTGTTTGTGCTTGGCCATTGCTGTTTGTTTGTGCCTGGCTACTGCTGTTAGTTGTGTTTTGTTGCTGTGTGTCGTTGGGTTTTGTTGCTGTTGGGTGTTGGTCTATTGCTACTGTTGCTATCACTGCCATAGCTGATCCCTTGGTCCTCTATTTTTGTCAATTTCCAGGTACACACTCTGAAACCATGTCCTAATGTAAACCTGAAGTTGGAGACGAAATGAAATGCTGTCAAGTTTCTTCTTGAGTTCTCTAGCACCTTTAACTGGATGTCAAGTAGAAATTTTTTACTTGTAATGGATTGATAAATATATGAATTGAACCGTCGAATCTATCTCTAGAAGTATGTGAACATTCGTTGTAATTAATCTTAGTTGATGATTGTTAATTATGAAATATAGTGTGGTTAATGCATTTCCAGTTAGTCGTGAAATAGTTTCAAATAGTTTACAGGTTCAAATAGTTCAAATGGAAATCAAAATGTTAATTCAATGTATATAGTTCTGAATTTACGGGGTCACTCGAGTAAGTAACATCATTTTAAATAGCAATTCAAATAATATCAGTAATTAATGTTAGTGATGAACGATAGCATGAAGTTCAAAAAATGACTTTTGTATTACGCGTAGTTAATTTCAATGGTTCGATTTACCTAATACTGGTGGTTTAAATTAATTAGAGAATGGCTAGTTTGTGTTAACATTTTCTCAAACTCGCATGTTATTTATAATTGTTGTTTTAGTATTATTCACTTGTGGAATAAGGCGTATAGCAATCTCCCTTATGTAAGCTCGGGTGCAATTCCCGTTCACCTTGATCTAATAACTAATAAGAGGCCCGAGCTTATAAACATGTAATAAATTAGGACTTTTTTTTGTCTATTTTAGAAACGAACTTAATAGAAAATGTAGTCACTTTAGGATTGTCCTTTAAAATGAGACGAGCCTCGCTGCACAAAAATATATAATTGTGGGGCCCTCAAATAATTGTCATGAGAACTTAGACTTGGAAGGACTGTTTAGTGAATTACACGGTCTTTTCCCAAAGTTAAACAGACGATAGACTCTCTAGGTACGATTTGAAATAAAATTACTTTCCTAAATACGAGTGTGCATTTATGTGACCCAAATCTTACTCTCGGCGAAACTGAAATACATTAAAGTCGCAGGCGTACTGGTTGCGGTGCGGCTCGAAGTGTGTTTTCGTGACGTCGCAATTCTTCTAAAAATTTAAAGCGGAATATAAGAGCACACAAATCAAATATATAAAGAAATCGGATAGAAACAAAATTGCAGTTGAGCGACCGTGCTAAAACCACGGAATCCGGGAGTGCCTAACACCTTCTCCCGGGTTAACAGAATTCCTTATCCAGGTTTCTAGTTTCGCAGACTATATTACGGAGTCATAAATTTCCTCGGTTCGGGACTAAACCGGTGACTTGGGACACCATTATTTTCCCAAGTGGCGACTCTGAATTAAATAAATTGATCCCGTTTCGATTGTCCTTTAATTGGAAAAACTCCCTCGCGCTCCCTCGGGTGCGGTAAAAAGGAGGTGTGACAGCTCTGGCGACTCTGCTGGGGACAAAACCTCTGAACTTCGGTTCGAGGTCTAAGAATTCGAGCTCAGTTAAATTGTTGTTTTGTCTATATCTGATTTTATCACATGTTTAATTAATGTGCAACATGTCTACCGCTTTGATACTAGTTGCACCGTATATACAAATTGCTATATGTTTACCGCTTTGATATTGCGTGAACTGTATATAAACTGTGCCGAAAACCCGTCTCTTCTTACCCCCGGGGATGTGCTTACTGGTTGAGACTCCCCTTTTCTGTTAGTGTCAATACCAAAATAAGAAAAGAGGCAGGATAAGTTACAAAGCCGGACGATCCCGCGGGTCCCCGGTACGTAGCTCCCTCCTCAAATCCGAGTTGTCCGCTCGGGTACACGGTCTAGTACCATTGAAAAGCATCAGGATATTGAGCCTAGATTTAGGACGTTTATTTGCATCATACCTAACTTATGGGACTCAACACAGGGGTTGGGTCCGTCTAGGACAGGTGACCCGGTATTGGAAAAGACCGAGCATGTTATATGTGGCATTTATTTGTTCTAGATTATTACGGGCTATGCTGACCGGCTTTTAAATATTGAAGAAAAACGAAAAAAAAAGAAAAAAAACACAAAAAAAGAAAAAAAAAAAAGAAGAAAAAGAAACAAAAGGAAATAGTACGGGGAAATAAATATTTTTCAGAAAATACAAAAAATGTGTCTTACCAATAAGTCAATAAATTTAGTTTGCCAATAAAAAACGGCAGGAGATTGACTTTGCCAACAAAATGGTTTTCTTGACAAAATGTGTTTTCTTTAAAATAGTTGTTTTGACGGACCGAACTACGCGGGTTTGATTCTCACCGGGTGTGAGATACGTAGGCAGCCTTTAACGGGTCCAACTTCCCTTTATCTCAAAATAAGTTTTCAACGATCGCCTTTTCATCAGTCTTAATATTTTGACCAGTTAATTCCTGTGGCCCGTTTCACTTTTTATAAAAAGAAAAAGATAGTTTTGGGTCAAATAAAGATTTCTCTTTCATCTAAAAGTTACCTTAATAAATGTGCAGAATGAGCACGAGTCAGAATACAACCGAAGCTATCATAAACAAGGTCCCCTTAAGTTTGCATAGATGGTGGAGCGACTTGGGCGAGCAAGGACAAGACACAGTTAAGCTGTACCTGGGAGATCTAGTGGGGCTACTAAATATTCCCCCGAAAGGACACATCATACGAGCCTTGATCTCATTCTGGGATCCAGCACACAATGTGTTCCACTTTTCAGACTTTGAACTCACACCAACATTAGAAGAATTGGCCGGGTATATCGGAAGACCAAAAGTTTTTATGAGGGAACAATATATCATTGCGCCGAGGGTAGTGACAGTGCATAGGTTTTTGGATACTGTGAAAATCCGCAGAACTGTACACAACCCAGACTTATCAGAGGGGTTATGCACTTTAGCATTCCTCTATGATAAATATGGTCATCACGGGGGTTTCAGCAAACACAAAAGCAAAATGTGTAGTGGACAAAACCAGTTAAAATGGGAGGAGCATAGACGCATCGCCTTCATGATAGCTTTCCTGGGTTCATTAATATTTCCTAGAAAAGACGGGAACATCAACATACAAGTGGCAGGGGTCGTCAGCACTCTGATGAAACAAAACAACAGTACTTTCGCTCCCATGATAATATCCGATATCTCTCGTGCACTCACTATCTGCAAAGCTGGAGGGGTCTTCTTTGAAGCTTGCAACGTACTGCTCCAAATGTGGATGATCGATCACTTATGTCGTCGCCCACAGTTTATGAGGTATAGTTTATCGGAGAAAACCTGTGTAGAAGAATTCCCTACGAGGGTCGAGGAACATGATTTGCCATAAGGGATTAGCGGATGGATACGACTTTTGCGTTTGATTCCAACCAGTGAGATAGAATGGACATTCGGCTGGCTACCCGTGGAAGAAGTCATATATGCATCGGCCACGGAATCATATTTATTGCTAATGGGCCTCAACAACATCCAGCCCTACGCACCAGGTCGAGTATTGAGACAGTTGGGACGATGCCAAATAATCCCAAAAGAAGAAGACCTCAGCCCACATGTGGTTGAAATTGGACCGGGAGGACAGTTCCCTGAAGCGTTGGTCCGAAAGATTTGGAGTGAATGTCAAACATTGAAGATAGACACTCGAGTGCGAGATCGAGCCCGGGGTGAAGTATCGTCGGAATACCCTGCATGGTATAGCAGAGAATTGGAGCATCAAAGGCCCACAAAAAGGCCCCACCTTAGGGAGTTTGCTGGAGCGTCACAAGAACAATGGGACTGGTTAGCCAGAGAAGAGGCTTATAGAACAAAAATTAGCAGGATAGAGCAACGGACCCAGGAGCTCCAATTTGAAATGGATATGCAAGCCGCTGCCAACGAAGGAGATAAAAAGAAGTTGGCACAAGAAAATGACTTTTTGAGAGCTCAAATCCAGCAAATGAAAAGGGATGCTGACAGACAGTTGAGGAGTCGAGCAGACGAAAAATTGATAAAGGGTCTGAGAAGCCAAGTTGCCGATGTCCAAAGGGAATTGGAAGAGTCGGAAGCCCAAACAATGAGGATCCGTGCCAGCTAGAGAAAGGAGGCACATCAACATGCACTTCACCTACAACGGGTGGAGGAAGATTACACTGAGACCATCACTAGTCTAAGGGAGGCAAATGTTATCCTCAGGGAGCGGGTTTTCAAGCAAGCCCGAGATGCTAGAACAAACCTCGACCATTGCCACAATTTGATGGCCCGACTGCAAGAACAAATAGACAGGCTCCTAGACTAAGTCACCAACAACGCTCAAAGATTGGGGGCGAAAAACCAGCAGATAGAACGGCTACTCAGAGAAAGGGACATGATCAAAGACAGAATTGGGGAAATCGGGCATTATGTCACCATGAAGTGCTTAGCTTGTGAACAAATGCCTCTCACCGACCTTTTTGCTTCAGTTATGGGTTATGTTCATCAGATCATGCGAGAGTTAAGGGGACTGCACAAGGACCTCACACCAAGACCCGCGGCAAGGCCGAACGATGCCTCGCCGGCCCCCAGGAATTTTAGAGCATTAGATTTTTGATTAAAAATGTATTTTTGAAATATTGGGTCAAGCTAGTTGGCATTTTTATCTTTACTTTCCCGAGTCAAGCATTTCTTTTATTTTGTTGATTGTTGTAAGACGTGTTTTGTAACTGCAAGGTTTTATTTGATATAAAAGTTACTGAATTTTGCCACAATCTTGTTGCCAGAACTACGCTCGGTCTGATTCACGCGGGGACGTGATACGTAGGCAATCCACATAAGATTCGACCACCACTAAAAAAGAAAGAAAAAGGATACGAAGGTTAATAACAATAAGGCTTTCAAGGATAGTTGAAAAAGAGAAAAGAAAAAGAAGAAAAAAGAAAAAGAGAAAAAGAGAAAAGCTGGAATGACGCATATTACGAGTACATGTAGAAAGGGTTATTTGGTTAGGTGCATTAACATCCTACGTGCTATAACATATCTGTTAAACTCGGTAAACTAACAAGTTTGTTGCATTTCCAGAAATGTTTAGCAGTTGGTTTGACAGAATATACTGGCCAGCCACCACTACCGTACTAGATCTAAAGGGCCAATTACAGCAAGCATGTCTAGCTCCGGTAAAAGCCTCGAGGAAGAGAAATCGGAGATGCAAATCATGAAAGAGGAGGTAGAACGGTTGAGACATCAGATAACAGAGATGCACCTAGCCTGGGCTAGGGGACAGTCCTCACCAAACCTCCCTACTCTCGCCTCAGCTCCAGAACATCCACCCATCGATCCTTCGACAAGCGCCCCGATCTATCCATACTTTCAGGGGGAAAACCCATATGCCACCCACACTCCACCAGCCAAACCAAATCCTCCTCCAGTCACCCCTGTTTTTGTGGCACCTCCATCTGCTACTCTACAAAGGCCGTCGGGCGAGCCGCATGTTCAGATCCATGACAACTCTTACTATCCTCCAGAGCCTACTTTTAGGGCTCCTGAACCGCAATCACACACCCCTCACTGGGATAATCCGGCTGAACCGGAAAAGCACTTCCAAAGTTCGGAACATGAGGAAGTTATTAGAAAAGTTAAAAGCCTGGAGCAGTCCTTCAGGAACATGCACGGTTTGGGCAACCAGGTCAGTGTCGCTTACAAGGATCTGTGTCCATTCCCAGATGTCCAGTTGCCGACCGGGTTCAAAATGCCCAAGTTTGACCTATACGAGGGGCATGGTGATCCCGTAGCCCACCTCCGAGGGTTTTGTAGTAAAATGCGAGGAGCCGGAGGACGGGACGAGATTCTGATAGCTTACTTCGGTCAGAGTCTGGGAGGATCTGCGCTGGAGTGGTACACTAGACAGGACCCCGGCAGATGGTTTACGTGGGATGATTTGGCTCAAGCTTTTATCGGCCAGTTCCAATACAATCTTGAAATAATCCCCGACCGCTTATCATTGCTAAAATTAGAGAAGAAACCCGCTGAGAGTTTTAGAGAATTTGATTTCCGCTGGAGGGAACAGGCAGCAAGGGTAGATCCGCCTATGAGAGAGAGCGAGATGGTGGATTACTTCTTGCAAACACTAGAGCCAACCTATTTCGGACATCTGGTGACGTCCGTGGGCAAGTCATTCACCGAGGTGATAAAAATGGGGGCTATGATCGAGGAAGGCTTGAAAGCCAACAAGATCATGAGCTATTCGATGTTGAAAGCCACCACTCAACCTATCCAAAGTGGTACCGGAGGAGTGCTTGGGAAAAAGAGGAAAGAGGAAGTCACGGCAGTCGAGTCCGGGACATGGTTCAGAAACGGAGGCCCCGCACCCCAATATAGCCCGCCCCAGCCTCACCACCAAAATTACTTCCACAATCCATATAACCACCCGCAACATTACTATCCCGCACTTGATCCCCATTTTACTGTCCATCACGCACAGTCCTATTCTGCACCTCCCGTCCATGCACCGTGGCGTGCACCAAACCCGCAGAACAATTATCCACCCCCAAGAGCTTACAGAAACCCCTCGGGCGCGAGTTTTCGTCCGAACCAAGCATTCAAGAGCGACAGGGCGCCAAGGCCAAAGACTTTCACTCCCTTGGGAGAGTCTTACACCAGTCTGTTCCACCGGTTGAAGCAAGTAGGGTTGCTAAATCCGGTTGAAGCTAAGCTACCAAACCCTCTTCCAAAGAACCTGGACCATTCAGTAAATTGTGCATACTGCTCAGGATGTCCGGGACACGACACGGAAAAGTGTTGGAGGTTGAAAATAGCCATCCAGGAGCTCATCGACACTCGCAGGATTGAGGTCCAGACTCCAACAGAGCCCAACATCAACCAAAATCCACTTCCAACTCATCATGAGGCCAACATGATCGAGTTGGTACGGGTAGAAGAAGGAAAGGAGAAAACCTCTCAGACTGTAACGATGATCAAGTCTAGCGGGGTAGGAAGGAGAAAGGGGCCAAGCCTTGAAGAGTCGCCCATTGGCAAGAAGGACGTACCGGGAGGGTCGGAAGCAGAAAAGGGAAGTGTGAACGAAGTACCGGTGAGGCCGGGGGAAGCAAAAATAGTTGTACCGGGGATAGCAACCAAGCCCGTCTTGACGGTAGCAGGCGTTCGAATGGATCCTTTCATCATCAAGCCAGCAATACAGTTGCCCATAACTGATAGCAGAGCTATTCCATGGAATTATGCTCAGGTTACAACAACATACAAAGGAAAGGAAGTGAAAGAAGAAGTTTGCGAAGCGCAAGGTTTGAGCCGCTCGGGGAGATGTTTTGCCCCTACGGAATTGAGGAAGATCACTCCGGCAACATTGAAAAAGCCGATAACTGACGAAGAGGCAGAAGAATTCCTGAAAAAGATGAAGCTGCATGACTATTCTGTCTTAGAGCAGCTGAAGAAAACGCCTGCGCAAATATCATTGCTATCCTTGCTAATACATTCTGAAGAACATCGGCAAGCTTTGATGAAAATTTTGAATGAGGCCCACGTACCTGATAAAATCTCAGTGAGTCATTTGGAGAAGATCACCAATAGGATCTTCGAAGCGAATCGGATCACCTTCACCGATGATGAGTTGCCCGAGGAAGGCACCGAGCACAACAAGGCTTTATATCTTACGGTAAAGTGTGAGGAGTCGGTGGTTACCAAAGTCCTCGTCGATAATGGGTCCAACGCCAATATCTGTCCTCTCTCTACACTGGACAAGTTGAAAGTGGACATCGGCAGGATACGCAAGAACAACATATGTGTTCGAGGGTTTGATGGAGGAGGCAAGGCATCGGTTGGGGACATAGTGTTAATCTTGACAATTGGGCCAGTGGAGTTCACCATGGAATTCCAGGTGCTGGACATGGTGGTGTCATATAACCTTCTGATAGGGCGACCATGGATCCATGCCGCAAGAGCAGTTCCATCCAGCTTACACCAACTCGTCAAGTTTTAGTGGGACCAACAGGAGATCGTCGTCCATGGAGAGAATGATCTACAACCAGGCACCATCGTCCCCTTTGTTGAGACAGAAGAAGATGTTGGGCCATGGGTATACCAGATCTGCGATGTGGTATCCGCCAACCGAGTTCCAGAAGGGGAATGCATTCCCGATGACAGAAAAATTACTGCAGACGTCATGGTGGCTCATGAAATGTTGAGACATGGTTTCATACCCGGCAAAGGTCTAGGTGCATCTCTGCAAGGAATCATACAACCGGTATCCGTGGTCGAAAACGTAGGAACCTTCGGCTTGGGATTCAAGCCAACATCAGAGGACATCCAGCAAGCCAAGAAGAATAAGCAGAAGACATGGGTGCTCCCGAAGCCGGTTCCACGCCTTTCCCAATCTTTCGTCAGGTCTGGAGTAAGAGGACATTCGACGACAAAGATTCCCGGTCCTATGGTTAGGCCAGACGAAGAGTTCTTAAAAAAGTTTGAGGACCTATTTGCAGATGTATGCATGCTCGAGGACGGCGAGGGATCCAGCCATGCCGAGATACAGTTTGTGGGGTCGAAAGCAAAATTGAATAATTGGAAGGCTACTCCTCTTCCTGTCCGGAAGGAGTCTTGGTAGTTTGTTTTGGATTGTGTTTTTTCGAAATTTTGTGTTGGGGGTTGTCCCCGGAGTAAAATCCGTTTGTTTTAGTTCATTTCGATTTGAGTTTGCAAGTTTGTTTTTCCTTGTACTGTTCCCATTAATGAATTTTTGTTCCCTTCGTGTCTAATTTTGTTTATTTTCCTTCTTTTTACTTTTCTGAACAGCCTTCTTTCAACTGATCTTAATGACATGGCGTGCTTAAAGATTAATCAACCCAGTCTAGAAAGTCAATCGGGTTTGGAAATAATAACGCATGAAATAAGAAGTGAGGAGAGTGAATCGGAATACGGCGATGATGAAGCCGTAGAAGAAATCGGTGAAGAATTAAGTCACTTCGAGGAAAAACCCAAACCAAACTTAAATGATACTGAGGCTGTTAATTTGGGGAACACGGATGACGTCAAAGAAACCAGAATAAGTGTCCATATTGAACCCAACCTGAGAGAGGAATTGATCAAAACGCTCATAGAGTTTAAAGACATTTTCGCATGGTCGTACGACGACATGCCAGGACGGAGTACCGATTTAGTGGTTCATAAATTACCCACCGATCCGGCCTATCCTCCCGTCAAGCAAAAACTACGGAAATTCAAGACGGAGATGAGTGTAAAGATCAAAGAGGAAGTAACCAAGCAGTTGCAGGCGAAAGACATTCGTGTCACCCGATATCCTGATTGGTTGGCTAACGTAGTACCGGTGCCAAAGAAAGACGGAAAGATCAGAGTATGTGTGGACTATCGCAATCTCAACAAGGCGAGTCCTAAGGATAATTTCCCGCTTCCCAATATCCATATCCCGATTGATAATTGCGCCGGACGCGAAATCGGATCCTTTGTGGACTGTTATGCGGGATATCATCAGATTTTGATGGATGAAGAGGACGCAGAAAAGACGGCTTTTATCACACCATGGGGGACTTATTGCTACCGGGTGATGCCATTTCGGTTTGAAGAACGCAGGGGCAACATACATGAGGGCGATGACTACGGTATTCCATGACATGATACACAAGGAGATTGAATTGTACGTGGATGATGTGATCATAAAATCTAGACGTCGAGAAGACCACGTTGCCGACCTCAGGAAGTTCTTTCAAAGACTTCGAAGATATGATATCAAGCTTAATCCAGCCAAATGTGCATTCGGAGTTCCATCAGGAAAGTTGCTAGGATTCATCGTCAGCCGACGGGGGATTGAGTTGGACCCATCCAAAATTAAGTCCATTCAAGAGTTACCCCCGCCGAAGAATAAAACAGAGGTAATGAGTCTGTTGGGAAGGTTAAATTACATCAGTAGGTTTATTGCTCAGCTTACAGCAACCTGTGAGCCCATATTCCGTCCGTTGAAGAAAGACGCTGCGATAGAATGGACGACAGAATGTCAGGAAGCGTTTGACCAAATCAAAGGGTATCTGTCAAACCCACCCGTACTAGTTCCGCTCGAACCGGGTAGACCCCTGATTCTTTATCTGACGGTTTTGGAAAATTCGTTCGGCTGCGTACTGGGGCAGCATGATCTTACTGGCAGGAAGGAACGGGCCATTTACTACCTCAGTAAGAAATTCACAGTCCACGAGGTCAAGTACACTCATCTAGAAAAGACATGTTGCGCTTTGACTTGGGTAGCCCAAAAGTTGAAACATTATTTGTCTTCTTACACCACTTACCTCATTTCGCGTTTGGATCCGTTGAAGTATATTTTCCAGAAACCTATGCCTACAGAGAGGTTGGCAAAATGGCAAATATTACTTAGAGAGTTCGACATCATATACGTGACAAGGACGGCTATGAAAGCTCAAGCCCTAGCCGATCACTTAGCTGAGAATCCTGTTGATGACGAATACGAACCTTTGAGGACGTATTTTCCGGACGAAGAAGTATTGCAAATTGATGGGTTGGAACTGACCGAGGAGCCAGATTGGAAGCTTTTCTTCGACGGAGCGGCGAACGCAAAAGGAGTCGGAGTAGGGGCTGTGCTTATCTCTTAAACAGGACATCATTACCCTGTTACTGCTCAACTGCGTTTTCATTGTACCAATAATATGGCCGAGTACGAGGCATGTATCTTGGGGTTGCGATTAGCGGTGGACATGGATGTACAGGACGTCTTGGTCTTGGGGGACTCGGACCTTCTGGTACATCAGATTCAGGGAGAATGGGAAACCAGAGATTTAAAGCTTATCCCGTATCGTCGGTGTTTGCATGATCTGACCAAACGCTTTCGATCAGTAGAATTCAGGCACATCCCAAGGATGCATAATGAGGTTGCCGACGCTCTAGCTACTTTAGCGTCGATGCTACATCACCCGGACAAGGTTCGTGTCGATCCGTTACATATCCAGGTCCGGAATCAACATGCTTATTGTAATGTGATAGAGGAAGAGGTGGATGGTGAGCCATGGTTTCATGATGTCAAGGAATACCTCGGGTTAGGAGTATACCCAGAGCAAGCAACTGGAGATCAAAAGCGAGCTATTCGGCAGTTGGCGAACGGATTTTTCCTTAGTGGAGGGGTGCTGTACAAAAGGACCCCGGACTTGGGATTGTTAAGATGCATAGATGCAAGTCAAGCCACAACAGTGATGACAAATATACACTCGGGAGTTTGTGGACCACACATGAGCGGGTATGTATTGGCAAAGAAGATTCTTCGAGCAGGATATTACTGGCTCACTATGGAGCGTGATTGTATAAGTTTCGTGCGAAGATGCCATCGGTGTCAGATACACGGAGATTTGATTCATTCTCCACCGACCGAATTGCATACAATGTCAGCACCATGGCCGTTTGTCGCATGGGGTATGGATGTTATTGGACCTATAGAACCTGCAGCTTCCAATGGTCATAGGTTCATTCGGGTAACGATCGACTATTTTACCAAGTGGGTGGAGGCCAAAACCTTCAAATCAGTGACCAAGAAGGCGGTGGTAGACTTCGTACATTCCCACATCATCCTGCAGGTTTGGAATTCCAAAGATAATCATCACAGATAACGGTGCAAATCTTAACAGCGGATTGATGAAAGAGGTCTGTCAACAGTTCAAGATTACACACCGAAATTCCACACCATATCGTCCCAAAGCAAATGGCGCGGTTGAGGCAGCAAACAAGAATATTAAGAAGATATTGAGGAAGATGGTAGAAGGGTCTAGGCAATGGCATGAAAAATTACCATTCGCATTGTTGGGCTATCGCACTACCGTCCGAACTTTGGTAGGTGCAACTCCTTACCTGTTGGTGTACGGAACTGAAGCAGTAATACCAGCAGAAGTTGAAATCCCATCCCTCCGAATTGTCGCTGAAGCTGAGATTGATGACGACGAGTGGGTCAAAACCCGATTAGAGCAATTGAGCTTAATCGATGAAAAGAGATTGACAGCAGTATGTCACGGCCAATTGTATCAAAAGAGAATGGCGAGAGCATATAACAAGAAGGTACATCCCAGGAAATTTGAAGTGGGACAACATGTGCTGAAGAGAGTTCTACCACATCAGGCCGAAGCGAAAGGCAAGTTCGCTCCAAATTGGCAGGGACCATTTGTGGTGACTAGAGTATTATCCAACGGCGCTCTATGTCTAACTGATGTTGAGGGAAGATGCACCGATATGGCTATCAATTCCGATGCAGTCAAGAGATATTACGTGTAATTCTTTAATGCATTTGCCAACGTTTGGTTTCGTTTGTGTGTATTTGGCATTTTTCGGAGAATGAAATGACAGAGGCAATTTTTCTACTACCCAGACACTTTAACCCTTGTTTTCCCCTTTGAGCCTTAATTATTCTTTCATATACCCTCTTTCGGAATCATCAAGGAAGATGTGTAACAAAATAGAAAAAGAAACAAAGAAAAGACACAAGAAAAAGTGAACTACGTTCGACCCGATTCCTCAAGAAGGATACGTAGGCGCCACACGGCTCGGTCATAATAAAATAAAAATCAAAGATCCCCCAAGCAACAAAACTGGGGCAGAGAAGTCATTGTTTCGTTTGAAAGATAGTGTGGATTCCGAAAGTTGTAATGAGCTAACCGTTGAGGTTAAACCCCTTGTTCTTTAGCCTCACGCGCAGAAACCACATTAAGAACCGAAAAGACCTCTCGATCAGTATTTGAGAAATGCCAAGTGATGCGAGTGAAACTACGAGTGACACTTCAATCCTCAACTGAATTTAGGACTTACAAGCTGAAAAGGGATGGCCCCTTTAGAGGAAGTTCTATGGATAATACCCCAGCCCACCGCAAGGAAAGAAAGCGAAAATAAGAGAATCTTAACGGTGAAAACCCTCGCGGGCACCTTAAGGCGAAGGAAGTTAAGAGGAGTAAAATGAGAGAGTCTTACAATGAAAACCTTTACGGGCACCTTAAGGCGACGGGAGATAGAGAGAAATGAGAGAATCTCATTAGTGAAAACCCTTTGAAGGGCACTGTGAGGTGACAGGGCGAGATGGTTACAAGATGTCTGCATGAGACAAGGTTTGGACATCCGTTTACCTCTAGCAGAACGCGGCCATCAGAAAGTGATTGACATGAATAGACTAGGTAGTTTAATCTCAAAGGCGCGGCATAACCATTGGATCAGTCACACATTCAGATAAGTTTTCCTATTTTTGAGTTCAGAAAAGTTTTCCTTTTCTTTTGTCATTTGCGGTCAGCATTCTTTTTCTTTTCTTTCATTTTCGAAAATTGATTTTTCAAAGCTTACTACCAAGTCTCCCAAAGAAGTATAATGAAAATGAATAGGCGTGGAACGAGGCAATAAGGCAGAAGTCGTTCCGATAGTAAGATTGGAACGACAGGTTGATTGGAAGGTTCGCAGGAATTATGGAGTATGATGGACACATGTGGCACGTCCGAAAGATGATTTCACGCAACAGATCATCGGCTAAAAAGAGTCGGATCAAACCAAAGATTGGAATAAAAGGGAAAGATGAGAAACCGTTCGTGGAAAGAGCATCGTCCCCAGCAAGCGTCAAAGTCGTCCTCAAAGTTCGAGGGAGGCCAAGCAGCTGAATGAGAAAAGAAAATGGCCCCAACAAGAGTGGCACGACCACTCACTGCGTTTTGAAACTAACAATTTTTCTTTGATTTAAAGCAAGAAAGGAGGGTCCGTCGGCGGAAAAAGCATACCACCTAGAAGTTTATCAAACTGGGGCAGAAAATTTTCTCATGTTGCGAAAATTTTCTTGAGAGCAAATACCCAGTAGATAAGGATAGAAAGTAACACAAGATTTTGGGAAAATACCCGTTCCGAGCAGAATAGTTTGGACAGAGGCCCGACAATGCAAGAAAGTGATCTTTGAGCCGGTATCATCCCCGGCAATTGTTGGGAAAATGAAACACCGACTTCGAGATTCCCGCGGCAGCATTATATCCCATAAGTTTTCAAAGAAGCAGAGGTGTGAGTCCGAGAGAGGATGAGGGGAGAAGGAAATAAAGAATACTTCCCCAGCAGCGTCATCACTAGCAGGTAAATAGGCAGTTCCGAAGATATCTCCAGCAGCCAAAGGAAAAGTAGCACGGTTCAAGGGGAAGGCAATTCCAAGACAAGATAATTCAGAAGAGAAGGTGGCCCGAGAGGCAATGCAGGAAGAAGAAAATGGTACAAAAGGCAAAGGAAGGTAATCAAGATAGGATGAAATCAGTGAGTAGTAGTTGAAGTCAGGGAGCCCGCCTGGAGAATGGAGTGGCGATTTTATTTTGAAGTAGTAGTTGAAGTCAGGGAGCCCGCCTGGAGAATGGAGTGGCGATTTTATTTTGAAGTAGTAGTTGAAGTCAGGGAGCCCGCCCGGAGAATGGAGTGGCGATTTTATTTTGAAGTAGCAGTTGAAGTCGGGGAGCCCGCCCGAAGAATGGAGTGGCGATTTTATTTTGAAGTAGCGGTTGAAGTCGGGAGCCCGCTCGGAGAATGGAGTGGCGATTTATTTTGAAGTAGCGGTTGAAGTCGGGGAGCCCGCACGAAGAATGGAGTGGCGATTTTATTTTGAAGTAGCGGTTGAAGTCAGGGAGCCCACCTGGAGAATGGAGTGGCGATTTAATTTTGAAGTCGTAATTGAAGTCGGGAAGCCCGCCTGGAGAATGGAGTGGCGATTTAATTTTGAAGTTGTAGTTGAAGTCAGGGAGCCCGCCTGGAGAATGGAGTGGCGATTTTATTTTGAAGTAGTAGTTGAAGTCAGGGAGCCCGCCTGGAGAATGGAGTGGCGATTTTATTTTGAAGTTGTAGTTGAAGTCAGGAAGCCCGCCTGGAGAATGGAGTGGCGATTTATTTTGAAGTAGTAGTTGAAGTCAGGGAGCCCGCCTGGAGAATGGAGTGGCGATTTTATTTTGAAGTAGCAGTTGAAGTCAGGGAGCCCGCCTGGAGAATGGAGTGGCGATTTTATTTTGAAGTAGCAGTTGAAGTCAGGGAGCCCGCCTGGAGAATGGAGTGGCGATTTTATTTTGAAGTAGCAGTTGAAGTCAGGGAGCCCGCCTGGAGAATGGAGTGGCGATTTTATTTTGAAGTTGTAGTTGAAGTCAGGGAGCCCGCCTGAAGAATGGAGTGGCGATTTATTTTAATTTGGTCGAGAAAAGCGGTTAAATGTAACAGAAATCCCCGGCATGAATCCAAGTTCGTAAGCAGAAGGAAGGCAACAAGGATCAGAAAAGATAGATTCAGATTTCGAAGGAGAATAGTTCGAAGACCACAAAGAAGGAACCAATGGTCGGAGGTCGGCAATCAAGATAGGCCGAGACAACAATTGTCAGAGGAGAAGAAGCACGTGAGGAAACATCAGAGCCGGCCGAGATGGCAAGGAGCATGACAAGATCAAGTTAAAAAGGATAGATAAGAATTTGTAGTACTGTAACTTAGTCTAACTTCTTATTTTGTTTAGCACGGTGTAATAAGGGGATCATGTTAAGCAGTGGCAACAACAGTAATAGCAGTAACAACAGTAATAGCAAGATCGCAACAGTCATGGTAGTCCCAGCTACCAAAACTTCCCGAACTACATTGACCTGATTCCTGTTTAGCCCAGGATATGTAGGAGGCCTCCTGAAGTAAAGGCTCGGTCAAGATCTTTTTAGAAATGCTTCACACGGAGTGCTCGAACGGGCAAAAATCGCTCGTATTCGCTCACTATCTTTGCACAAAAACTCTTCATGTTTCCGCGCAAAGAGGGGCAGCTGTGAGCACGTGATTTTTGCCTCACACGAATTACTCCCAAAATATCAAAAATAAAAGTGTTTTTGTTTGTTTGCAATATTTGGGGATCGCATGCTTTTTTTTCTTTTGTTGTTTGCATTTGTGTGTGCGTGTTTATTTGTTTCAGTTAACAAAAAATTAAAAAAAAATATATATATGTCACATTTGCATCTAGGATTTAGTACTACAAGTAGGAGTAATTAAGTTTGTTGTACAAATCACAAAATATGTACTTCGCATCGTTTATCATTTAAGATCTAGTTCTGTGATTTTATTCTGAATTGGTGCTTAATTATATGTGATATTTATTATTATGAGTTAATTGGTATTTTAAGTTAATTTTTCAGTGTGACTTAGAAATTTTGGTAATTAGGAATTAAAAAGAAAATGAAAGAACAAGAAGAAAAAAAATGAAAATAGAATACAAAGAAACCAGGAACTGGGCCATTTCGTTTTGGACCAGAACCAGGCCCAATGTAATTACATAAACCCAATCCCTTACCCGATCTGCCCAACCCCAAAATGGCCCCGTTGATCTGGACCGTTGGATTTTGTTATCCAACGGCCCAGATTAATCAATCAATTCTCGAATATACTCAGACCGTAACTTAATCAAACGACACCGTTTGGTTTAAGGGAGGAGATCTTGGTCGTTGATCGTAAATGATCCAACGATCAGGATTTAATCTCTGGAGTCATATATAAAGCCCACCTTCACACCCCGCCCCCCAAGCCGGACCCCCCTCCCCTTACACTCGTCGTCTCTCTTAGAGACGAATTAACCTCGCCGTCCACCACCGTGCTCCGCCTGCCGGAAATCGCCTCACGGCGGTTCCGGTAGGCCAACGGCCACCAAATTAACACCAACCCTTCTCCTCACCTCCCTCTTTTCGAATCCGGCCTCCGTTAGTCTCGAATTTGTTTCGAGCGTGTCGAATATTGAATCAAAGGTCGCCGGAATTTGAAAACCATGCCAAACCTCACCAAAATCACACTATAGCTTCCCCTCACCTCCCTCATACCCCTGCCGCCCCTGGTTTGGCTCGAATCTTGCCAGAACCGGTCGAGCCCCAAATCTCGGCCATGAACCCTAGATTTCAATTTCGGCCTAATTGAGGTCTAATAGACCTTAATTGGGATGTTTTCATTGTTGAAAACATCTCAATTAAGGTCCATTGGCCTCAAAAACGAAGAATCCAAGTTCGAGCCACATTGATAACCGGACGAGTTAGGATTTAGCTTGAAGATTGAGGTATTTCTTCTCCTTTACGGTTCTAGTTTATTCATACTCGTTAGTTTAGTTTAATCGTTCTGTTAGTTTCATTCATTGTTGATTTCTCGGATATTCTTCTTAAATTCTCTATTTTTCTATTCTCCTACTAAAGACCTTTTATTTGGTCAATTTGTATTCTGTTAGTTGTTCGAATGTGTTTGTCATAGGATAGTTATTCGTTTCAATTAGCGTCGTCGAATATTTGGTTTTCATTTTTTGCCGAGATTTTCAAAATCACTGTTTGGCTAATTAATTTGTTATCATTATTATGTGTTGTAGTTGATTAAATGTCGTCGTTTAACTGCATAGGTTGATTTGTTTGAGATTCCGGACAGTGACTAGCACTTTTGAATTGAATTGGAGTGTTTGATTGAACTGAAATTAAGATTGGAATTAGCTGACTAGGAAATTAGGAGTTAAAATATTCCTGATGCCCTGCACATGAAGCTGGACAGTGGAGCCTGCTGTCACAGCAGGGCACTTAGCCATGTCTGGGCAGAGTTTATAGTTAACTAATAAAGCCCATACATGGACAATGGATAGTGGGAGTTCAGGGACAATGGGCTGGGCAGAGAGAGGGATGGGCAAGGGGGTTTAATTTAAGGTCTTTGTACCATTAGGGGTGGAATGGTTTTAGCTATAAGTATAGGAGCAATCTGAAACAGTAGGGGATTGTTTTTGATATCCAGAGAGAGCTGAGAGGATACACGAATAAGCAAAAATACACACACACATACACATTGTGTCACTGTTCCATTGAGGGTTGGCCACTGTCGTTGTTATTCTGTCATTGTAGAGGTTGTTGTTGCTGTTATTCAGTTGTTGTAGAGACTGTTTGTTTGCTGATGTGTGTTGTCGAGTTTGGTGGTGTTGGTTGGTTGATATTGCTTATGTGGTTGCTGCTATTGTTGCTGTTGGTCTGTGTTGTTGTGGTGGCTGTTTGTTGCTGCTGTTGTTGTTGAGGTTGTTGTGGTTGTGTTTTGCTACTGCTGTGGTTGTGTTGTACTACTGCTGGTGTTTGTGCTTGGCCACTGCTGTTTGTTTGTGCCTGGCTACTGCTGTTAGTTGTGTTTTGTTGCTGTGTGTCGTTGGGTTTTGTTGCTGTTGGGTGTTGGTCTATTGCTACTGTTGCTATCACTGCCATAGCTCATCCCTTGGTCCTCTATTTTTGTCAATTTCCAGGTACACACTCTGAAACCATGTCCTAATGTAAACCTGAAGTTGGAGAAGAAATGAAATGCTGTCAAGTTTCTTCTTGAGTTCTCTAGCACCTTTAACTGGATGTCAAGTAGAAATTTTTTACTTGTAACGGATTGATAAATATATGAATTGAACCGTCGAATCTATCTCTAGAAGTATGTGAACATTCATTGTAATTAATCTTAGTTGATGATTGTTAGTTATGAAATATAGTGTGGTTAATGCATTTCCAGTTAGTCGTGAAATAGTTTCAAATAGTTTACAGGTTCAAATAGTTCAAATGGAAATCAAAATGTTAATTCAATGTATATAGTTCTGAATTTACGGGGTCACTCGAGTAAGTAACATCATTTTAAATAGCAATTCAAATAATATCAGTAATTAATGTTAGTGATGAACGATAGCATGAAGTTCAAAAAATGACTTTTGTATTACGCGTAGTTAATTTCAATGGTTCGATTTACCTAATACTGGTGGTTTAAATTAATTAGAGAATGGCTAGTTTGTGTTAACATTTTCTCAAACTCGCATGTTATTTATAATTGTTGTTTTAGTATTATTCACTTGTGGAATAAGGCGTAGAGCAATCTCCCTTATGTAAGCTCGGGTGCAATTCCCGTTCACCTTGATCTAATAACTAATAAGAGGCCCGAGCTTATAAACATGTAATAAATTAGGACTTTTTTTTGTCTATTTTAGAAACGAACTTAATAGAAAATGTAAACACTTTAGGATTGTCCTTTAAAATGAGACGAGCCTCGCTGCACAAAAATATATAATTGCGGGGCCCTCAAATAATTGTCATGAGAACTTAGACTTGGAAGGACTGTTTAGTGAATTACACGATCTTTTCCCAAAGTTTAATAGACGATAGACTCTCTAGGTACGATTTGAAATAAAATTACTTTCCTAAATACGGGTGTACATTTATGTGACCCAAATCTTACTCTCGGCGAAACTGAAATACATAAAAGTCGCAGGCGTACCGGTTGCGGTGCGGCTCGAAGTGTGTTTTCGTGACGTCGCAATTCTTCTAAAAATTTAAAGCGGAATATAAGAGCACACAAATCAAATATATAAAGAAATCGGATAGAAACAAAATTGCAGTTGAGCGACCGTGCTAAAACCACGGAATTCGGGAGTGCCTAACACCTTCTCCCGGGTTAACAGAATTCCTTATCCAGGTTTCTAGTTTCGCAGACTATATTACGGAGTCATAAATTTCCTCGGTTCGGGACTAAACCGGTGACTTGGGACACCATTATTTTCCCAAGTGGCGACTCTGAATTAAATAAATTGATCCCGTTTCGATTGTCCTTTAATTGGAAAAACTCCCTCGCGCTCCCTCTGGTGCGGTAAAAAGGAGGTGTGACAAGGGTTCGGACTTGGTCCTTCCCGGCTAATAGAATAATGTGTTGGGTGACTGTTAATGAAATTATAACTGTACAATAGGGCTAATGGCCATGTTTGGGGCCTTGCGCCGATCTGTGGAGCATTAGGGAACCTATAGAATTAGGTGACCCGTATATCGTGTTGAAAACATTCACTCAGCCGTAGCTCTAGCTGTATAGCATAATATGAGCCAGTACTAGATGTGTACATTGAGAGAGATTATCTAAGGTAGAATTCCTTGTTCTAGCTGAGTGGGCCTGAAAGGCCAAGTCTATACCGATTGAGATGAGATAGGGTCAAGGACCCACTGTGATATATTATATTGGGCCTGAGAGGCCAAGTATATACTGACTGGAATAGGGCTGAGGACCCATTATGAGGTATTATATTTATATACCTATATTGGATCGGACTGCGCGCCGCAGCAGTACATATATTGGATCGGACTACACGCCGCAGTAATATACACGTAATATACATGTAATATACATGTGGACGGACTGCACGCCGCAGTATTATTGCGCTTTGGCTGTAGGAACCCCTTCGGAGTCTTAGTCTGCACACATTCTCAGTGAGCACTGGTGTATATTATGGGATCGGGCTGCGCGCCGCAGTAGTATAAATATATAAATATATATATATATATTGGATCGGACTGCACGCCGCAGTAATACATGTGTGGATCGGGCTGCACGCCGCAGTATTATAGTGCTTGGGCCTAGGGAGCCC
Source organism: Nicotiana noctiflora (assembly GCA_032618575.1). NCBI lineage: Eukaryota > Viridiplantae > Streptophyta > Magnoliopsida > Solanales > Solanaceae > Nicotiana > Nicotiana noctiflora. Next base: position 12,246 of record JASVEL010001306.1, on the reverse strand, counting down.
CTCCGAAGTCTGTATACACCCCAGTGAGCGTCGTCGATGTTAAATGGAGCGGGCTGCGCGCCGCAGCGGTATATGTATTGGAGCGGGCTGCACGCCGCAACAATTATACTTATTCATATTCTATTATCTACTTAAATACTTATACACTATAGACATAGGCAGGTGTCTTCATATATTGAGATGGCCGTACACCGTAGGGTTACGAGTGAGGGTTTGATCAGTGTGGGATTTTGTAGAGATAGATGTGGATTGGAGATGGGAGTACTACCACAGTGATGACGTACCTGTGAGGGTTGCCTTAGAACTGCTAAGTGATAGCACAGGAGTTCTTACTTTCAGTTATTATTTATTATTGTTACTCACTGAGTTGAAATATACTCACCCCACTCCCCTGCACTTTCTGTGCAAATCCACATGTGCCCGAGAGCATTTGAGACATTGTAGCTGCTGATCCTTGTCTACTCTTGCGGAGATTACGATGTAGCTGCCAGCGTCCGTAGAGCCTGTTTCTCTCATTCTTTATCATATTGTTGATCCCTTTTTGCCTAGACTTGTTTGTATTAGGATGTTAATCTGTAGAGGCTCAGTCTCGCGACACCACGATATAGTTGGGACCGTATTTTGTATGCTTTACATTTCGTTTATCACCTGACATGATCATTCACTGTTAAGTTTAATTTGATTAATAACTGGCTGGTTTAAGGGTTAATATGGTCGGGCTTGCCTAGCATTGTGTTAGGCGCCATCACGACCAAGGTTTGGGGTCATGACAAGTTGGTATCAAAGCCTAGGTTAACAGGTCTCGCGAGTCATGAGCCGATTGGTAGAGTCTCGTGGATCGGTGCGGGGACGCCTGTACTTATCCTCGGGAGGCTGCAAACCTTTAGGAAAAGTTTCAATTCTTGGAATTCTTGTCGTGCGATTACTTTGACATTCTATTCTCTCGCAGATGGGGAGAACTCGATCATCCGGACGTGGAGGACGACCACCACTACCACCTGCTAGAGGCCGAGGACGCGACCGTGGTCGTGGCGGAGTTAGGGCAGCTGAGGCAATACCAGCTGACCCACAGCCCCCAGTTGCAGAGGTGCCAGCGGCACCAGATCAGGCACCAGCTGTGCCCATTGTCATACCGGGTCTACAGGAGACCCTGGTTCAGATACTAGCAGTCTACACTGGCCTAGCACAGGCGGTTTCAGTTACTACTGCAGCAGGTGCATCGGGGATCGGGGGTGGTCATCAGACCCCCGCAGTACGCACTCCAGAGCCAGCAGTGCAGGGCATACAGACACCAGAGGCTCCTCTAGTTTAGCCTGTGGTACCGGTTCAGCCAGCAGATCAGATTCAGGAGGACAGGGTGCCAGCTATGACAGACGATGAGCAGCGTCGTCTCGAGAGGTTCACCGGGTTATCTCCTCCCGTGTTCAATGGTGCTCCGGGCGAGGACGCCCAAGGTTTTCTGGATAAGTGTCGTCGGATGCTTCGTACGGCAGGGATCTTGGAGTCTAGCGGGGTATCTTTCACTACCTTTCAGTTTCAGGGGCCAGCCTTCGCTTGGTGGGAGGCTTATGAGCGCCACAGGCCAGCCGGAGCAGCACCACTATCATGGCCAGAGTTCTCCACTATGTTCTTGGAGAATTGGGTGCCTCGATCTCAGAGAGAGGAGATGCGTAAGCAGTTTGAGGGTCTCCGTCAGGGGGGCATGTCAGTGTCAGAGTATGAGATCAGGTTTATAGAGTTGTCCATATATGCACCGTGGTTGGTTCATTCCGACAGAGAGAGGATTGGGCGCTTCGTGGACGGCTTCATTTATCCCATTCGTATTCTGATGACTCGGGAGAGGGTTTTGAGTCGTACATTTAAGGATGTTGTGGATATTGCTCGCGACATAGAGACGGATCATCGCGAGGGAGCGGGATGAGAGGGAGGCCGAGGCGCCTCGAGGAGCGGCTAGTTCCGGTGGCACTCGGACCGGAGGCCAGGGTTAGCAGAGCCGAGGTCGCTCTTTCGGATCTTCGCGGTCGAGTCGCTCGGATCGTCGTAGATGGTCTTCCAGGCGGGGTTATCGGGGTTCGCACCGAGCCAGCCATCTCTCGGTGCCATGCCAGCTCAGAGTTCTTCACGTGCCCCGTTTGCTCGGGGTTCGTCTCGGCCTAGTTCATCAGCCGGCCACCTCGGCCGCCGGAGGTCCTTATCGGTCTCAGTACCCAGCGCCGGGGAGTTGCTACGAGTGCGGAGAGTTTGGGCACCACCGTAGGGAGTGTCCCCGTCTTGTTTCCGGATCTTATCGGAAGGGGGAAGCCCTCGTCGTCCGGTCCTCCTACTTCGGCACCCGCCCCACTGAGCTGGGGGTGAGGGTCGGTCGGCTAGAGGTCGCCCGCGGGGGAGGCCGATCGAGCGAACATGCTAGATGCTATGCTTTTCGGGGCCGATCCGAGGCGTTGCTTCGATGCGGTTATCACGGGTATTATTTCGATCCGCGACGAGATGCCTCGGTATTATTTGATCCCGGTTCTACTTATTCTTATGTGTCTACATATTTTGCTCCTCATTTGGGCACGACCGAGGGAGTCTTGGCCGTCGGTGCATGTATCTACCCGGTGGGGATACTATTATTGTGGACCACGTATACCGGTCTCGTTTGGTCACTTATTGGGGGTCCGGAGACCCGAGTGGACCTGTTGCTTCTCAGAGCATGATTGATTTTGATGTTATATTGGGCATGGATCGGCTATCTCCATGTCATGCTATTCGGGACTGTCATGCTAAGAGAGTCACTTTGGCTATGCTGGGCATTCGAGAGGATTGAGTGGCGAGGCACGGCTGAGTATGTACCTAGCGAGGTAATATCTTTCCTCGAGGTCCAACGAATGGTTGGGAAGGGATGTCTCTCTTATTTAGCATTTGTGCGGGAGGTCGAGGCCCGGACTCCCAGTATTGATTCTGTTCCCATTGTGCGAGACTTTCCCGATGTGTTTCCCTCAGACCTGCCGGGCATGCCGCCGGACAGGGATATTGATTTTGGTATCGATTTGGTGCCGGACACTCAGCCTATTTCTATTCCTCCGTATCGTATGGCACCAGCTGAGTTGAAGGAATTGAAGGAGCAGCTCCAGGGAACTCCTAGATAAGGGGTTCATTCGGCCGAGTGTGTCGCCGTGGGGTGCACCGGTCCTGTTTGTTAAGAAGAAGGACGGATCCATGAGGATGTGTATTGACTACGGGCAGCTAAACAAAGTAACAGTAAAGAATAAGTATCCTCTACCTCGTATTGATGATTTATTTGATCTGCTCCAGGGAGCGAGGGTATTCTCGAAGATTGATCTTTGTTAAGGCTATCAACAGCTGAAAATTAGAGATTCTGATATCATGAAGATAGTCTTCAGGACGAGATATGGGCGCTATGAGTTTCTAGTGATGTCTTTTGGGTGACCAATGCCCGAGCCACGTTCATGCATTTGATAAATAGCGTGTTCCGACCGTATTTGGATTCATTTATGATTGTGTTTATTGATGACATTCTAGTCTACTCTCGTAGCCGGGAGGAGCATGCTCGGCACTTGAGTATTGTGTTGCAGAGGTTGAGAGAGGAGAAGCTGTATGCCAAGTTCTCCAAATGTGAGTTATGGCTTGAGTCCGTGGCATTCTTAGGGCACGTGGTGTCCTGTGATGGTATTCAGGTAGATCCGAGGAAGGTCGAGGCAGTGCAGAGTTGGCCCAGACCGACCTCAGTTTACTGAGATCCGCAGCTTTCTGGGTTTAGCAGGGTATTATCGACGATTCGTTCAGGGATTCTCTTCTATTGCTTCACCCTTGACTAAATTGACTCAGAAGGGTGTTCATTTCATATGGTCCGAGGAGTGCGAGGAGAGCTTTCAGAAGCTCAAGACAGCACTGACCACAGCACCAGTCTTAATTCTGCCGACAGCTTCAGATCCTTATACTGTATATTGTGATACCTCAGGAGTTGGCATTGGTTGTGTGTTGATGCAGGAGGGTAGGGTCATTGCTTATGCTTCTCGTCAATTGAAGCCCCACGAGAAGAACTACCCTGTTCATGATTTGGAGCTAGCAGTCATAGTTCATACTTTGAAGATTTGGAGGCATTACCTGTATGGTGTCTCCTGTGAGGTGTTCGCGGATCATCGCAGCCTTCACCACTTATTCAAACAGAAGGACCTTAATTTGAGACAGCGGAGGTGGTTGGAGTTACTTAAGGATTATGACATCACTATTTTGTATCATCCGGGAAGGCCAATGTGGTGGCTGATGCCTTGAGTCAGAAGGCGGTTAGCATGGGCAGCCTAGCTTTCATCCCAGGTGGGGAGAGGCTATTTGCTTATGATGTTCGGGCCCTAGCCAATCGGCTAGTGAGATTAGATATTTCGGAGCCGAGTCGAGTGTTGGCTTGTGTTGTTTCTCGATCTTCCTTATATGATCGCATCAGGGAGCGACGGTATGATGACCCACATTTGCTTGTCCTTAAGGACAGAGTGCAGCATAATGATGCTAGAGATGTGACTATCGACGGTGATGGTGTTCTGAGGATGTAGGGCCGTATATGCGTGCCCAATGTAGATGGTTTGTGGGAGTTGATACTTGAGGAGGCACACGGTTCGCGGTACTCTATTCACCCAGGTGCCGCAAAGATGTACCAAGACTTGAGACAACACTACTGGTGGAGGAGAATGAAGATGGATATTGTTAGGCATGTAGCTAAGTGCCTCAATTACCAGCAGGTCAAGTATGAGCATCAGAGACCGGGCGGTGTTCTTCAGCGTATGGTTATTCCCGAGTGGAAATGGGATAAGATCACCATGGATTTTGTTACTGGACTCCCTTGGACAGCGAGAAAGTTTGATTCTGTATGGGTGATTGTCGATCGGTTGACTAAGTCCGCACATTTCATCCCAGTTAGTACTACTTACTCATCGGAGCGGTTGGCAGCGGTCTTTATTCGGGTGATTAATGGAAAATTTAACCCTAGGCTTGAACTTTAGAAAATCAAGGTTTTGAGTGGGCAAATGGAGTCCGATTTTGGTAAAATTTTATATGCCTAGACTCGTATTGAGACGAGGGTTCCGAATATGTAACTTTTATAATTTTTCGAGAAGCGCACCAAAAGTCGGTTTTGACAACTTGTGGGTTTTGATATAATTTGGGTTATTTCGAATGAATTTCGTGAAATTAGCTTATATTGATGCATTCTCTATGATTTTGAGCAGATTTGGCATCCGAGGAGATTGATTTGCGAGGCAAGCGCAACGCGGATTGAAGCTTCTACCGGTTCAAGGTGAGTGGTAGTAGTAAACAATATACTGAGGGTTTGAAACCCCGTACTAGCACTTTACAGTGCTATGTTGAGATGAGATGCGCGTCTTGTGACGGGCGTGGTGACATGGTGATTGAGGGTTCGGACTTGGTCCTTCCCGGCTAATAGAATTCTGTGTTTGGTGACTGTTAATGAAATTATAACTGTGCAATAGGGCCAATGGCCATGTTTGGGGCCTTGCGCCGATCTGTGGAGCATTAGGGAACCTATAGAATTAGGTGACCCGTATATCGTGTTGAAAACATTCACTCAGCCGTAGCTCTAGCTGTATAGCATAATATGAGCCAGTACTAGATGTGTACATTGAGAGAGATTATCTAAGGTATAATTCCCTGTTCTCGCTGAGTGGTCCTGAAAGGCCAAGTCTATACCGATTGAGATGAGATAGGGTCAAGGACCCATTGTGATATATTATATTGGGCCCGAGAGGCCAAGTATATACTGACTGGAATAGGGTCGAGGACCCATTATGAGGTATTATATATATATACCTATATTGGATCGGGCTGCGCGCCGCAGCAGTACATATATTGGATGGGACTGCACGCCGCAGTAATATACACGTAATATACATGTAATATACATGTGGGACGGACTGCACGCCGCAGTATTATTGTGCTTGGGCTGTAGGAGCCCCCTTCGGAGTCTGAGTCTGCACACATTCTCAGTGAGCACTGGTGTATATTATGGGATCGGGCTGCGCGCCGCAGCGGTATAAATATATAAATATATATATATATTGGATCGGACTGCACGCCGCAGTAATACATGTGTGGATCGTGCTGCACGCCGCAGTATTATAGTGCTTGGGCCTAGGGAGCCCCTCCGAAGTCCGTATACACCCCAGTGAGCGCCGTCGATGTTAAATGGAGCGGGCTGCGCGCCGCAGCGGTATATGTATTGGAGCGGGCTGCACGCCGCAACAATTATACTTATTCATATTCTATTATCTTCTTAAATACTTATACACTATAGACATAGGCAGGTGTCTTCATATATTGAGATGGCCGTACACCGTAGGGGTACGAGTGAGGGTTGATTAGTGTGGGATCTTGTAGAGATAAATGTGGATTGGAGATTAGAGTACTACCATAGTGATGACGTACCTGTGAGGGTTGCCTTAGAACTGCTAAGTGATAGCACACGAGTTCTTACTTTTAGTTATTATTTATTATTGTTACTCACTGAGTTGAAATATACTCACCCCACTCCCCTGCACTTTCTGTGCAGATCCACAGGTGCCCGAGAGCAGTTGAGACATTGTAGCTGTTGATCCTTGTCTACTCTTGCGGAGATTACGAGGTAGCTGCCAGCGTCCGCAGAGCCTGTTTCTCTCCTTCTTTATCATCTTGTTGATCCCTTTTTGCCTAGACTTGTTTGTATTAGGATGTTAATCTGTAGAGGCTCAGTCTCGTGACACCACGATATGGTTGGGACCGTATTTTGTATGCTTTACATTTCGTTTATCACCTGAAATGATCATTCACTGTTAAGTTTAATTTGATTAATAACTGGCTGGTTTAAGGGTTAATATGGTCGGGCTTGCCTAGCATTGTGTTGGGCGCCATCACGACCCGGGTTTGGGGTCGTGACAATTAGGTACCCCACAAATCCCCCATGTTATATGGTATTGGCGTTTAAAACATCATCAAAGGTGAGGTCTCATGATTTTTTGGTCTCATTTAAAATGGTTATATAACAACGATCCAGTTGCTCGTATTATTGTTCTCATATTATCTTATTTATGTACCAATAGCACAAATTTAATGTATTTATGTGTGAATGGCTATTTTATTATAATGGTAGCATATGAGGATTATTTTTTTAATTTAGTTTCTTATATACGAGTGATTCATATGATTAAAAATCAAGTATAATTATGTTGAGATATTGATCAACTCTTTAACCCTTTAAAAAATATTTGAATTTATGGAATGATGATTTAGGCATCATTTGTTTTTTTTAAAGATTAAGACATCTGAATCTGAATACACATCTGAATATCAAGATGTGTATTAAGATTAAAACATGTGAATTTGAATACACATCTGAATATATTAAGATGCGTATTAAGATTTGAATACTAAATAATTAAGACTGTTTGATTTTTAACATCTGAATATATAACATTAATCTTTATTTGAAAATTAATAAATATAAAATTCAAATAAAATACTAACTAATCTAATATTCTATCATTAAAATATATAGTGTTTTAAAATATGATAGTTGGTGGTGGCGATGACTAACGGGAGAATGCCAATTAGAGGCGGTGGTTGGTGGTAGTCTTGGTTGATGATGTTGGTTCATGCTGGTAGCTATTAGTGATTGGTAGTGGTAGCAATTATGTTTGAGGATGATGGTGGTGATATTTAATATGGCGGGTGGTGGTAATAGTTATGACTGAGAGAGGTAGTGGGTAGGTGGTGGGATGTTATAATGATGGGAAAGTACCAGCTGTACTTGTTGATGATGATGGGGTGGTCAGTTGTGATAGTTGAGGTGGATGAGTGTTGATTGTGGGTGAAAATGATGGTGGTCGGAGTGGTGGGGAAAGTGGGCGGTGACAGCTGATAATGATGACGGCTATGATTGAGGATGATAGTGGTGGTGGTGTAGTTTTGGTTGATCTGCCTTAACCAGAACTTTTGTTGTCGATATTGATATTCCTCTTGAAACACACAGTTATTCGTGCAAGAAAACATATTGCGGTAAATGTAGTACAATAATTAAGATGTTTGTCTTTGTGCTTTATTTATTATATTTGCAAAACATAAACATACTAAAAATTATTTTCACAAAAATTTAAAAGGATATTCCTTAGTTTCGAAAGTTGAAAATTGAATTCAGGGATAAGAATATACTTAGAAGCACATTGACCAGTATCATAATTTTTAAATGTATGACGTTAATGTCAAAATTTCTATATATCGTGTGTGTGCTATTACATAAGATATTCGGCGTATCTAAGTTTTTCATTAGTACGACGGACAATTTTTTCTTCAAAATTAATATATATACAATGGAAGATCAATTTTAACTTAGTCTATTATGTATACGGTGATACTAACATACGTAAGAAATAATAAACTTGACAACAAATATATATGGTAGAAGGCCATTTAGCACTAAAGTGTTTAAGTATTCTTCTTGGTAAGAATTATTGGTATCATTTTCTCATGAGTCAAAAACAAAAAAATATTTTTTTTACTTTAAAATTTTGCAATCAACCTTTTATTTAGTCAATCAACATATTCATTTATCCTAGTTAAAGATATCTTTTTAATTCAATCATGCAATCTACACAAATTGCGTTTTAATCTAATGAAAGAAATATTTCTCTTATTAAATGCACTACTATTATCATTGAGATTGATAACCAAATGCTCACGAAGACCAAAGTCATATTTTCTTGGGTATTTTTTAAAAGTACACAAAAAATTGAAAAATATATATTATTTAAATAGCAAATAATTCAAATATAATATAGAAATATATTATCGTGTGGGTATTTTTCCGCCTCAATTTCATCTCTTTATGAGGTCCATTTAATATTAATTTTCTTTTGGTATTGCATATTATGGAGTGATAATGTATTGCCAATACGGAGGATTCTTATAAAATTAATTTTATTAAACTTTGCTACATATTTTTAATAAGTATTTAATAGACCAAGTTTTATTACTTTTAAAATCATAAATATTCAAAATTAGCATAGAAGGTATTGTAGTTCAAAAAATAAGTTATTGTAGTTATGTTCTTTCCCTACGAGTTCTTCCATTTAATATTTTAGGGCTACTTTGGTATATTAATATTATATTTATACTTTTATAGTAATATAGACTTTATTTTTCTAAATGAATTTGGACAATATAATACATTCTCAAATTAAATTAATAATAGGACATTATAATACATTTTCAAACTAAATTAGTTATAAGAATTTTTAAGAAGTATATCCTAAAAGTATTAGGATTACACGACTAAAGATATTTACTTGTTCAATTTTATATTAATTAGACAGCCCGAAAGTAATTATACTAATAGGATTCATAACGTGTAGTTTTATGTCCTAGAACTAATAGAATTATAAGGCTAATATCTATAATTTCGGTTATGTTATTTTATTATGAGTTATTATTTTTTAAAACCGACAAATTAAGTTACTTATCATTAGAACATAACATTAGCTTTGAGTCACGACGTAACTTTTAAGAATTTTTTACATTAAACAACATGTTTTATTTATGAGATGAAAAGGAAATAAAATTTTCTATAAATGTTGATTCTATTTAAATAATTAAATATAGAAAAAATCATGAAGATCAAACAACAAATAAAATAAAATAATTTAAAACTAATTTTAAATAAAATCGTCATAAAATGCAACTACAACTTTTATGAAGGAACTTTATTTTGTTTAAAGTCAAAAAAAGGGAAAACATTCCTTCAATTTCTAATATAAATAAAGAAGGTAATATACAATTATTAATTTTAAAACGTAGAGTCAAAGTGGACTCTTGAGTTTATAATCTTTTTTTTTTTTTTTCTACAAATATTTTATAAGCCTTTCCATACGTATTTAGACTATATCTCTCTTTACGTTTTTTCAAATTAAGGTTAAAATTGATGTTTTTATTTATGAATTCTTACCTAGTTCAATAAGAAAAGATTTAATAACCAAAATTTAGTCAATTGTATTCATGCTTTTATAATAATATATAGATAATTGTAAATCACCTAAGGCTAAAATTCTTTTCCTATTTAAATTGCACATACATCAGCCACGAGAAAAAAATGCTAAGGTATAATACTGCAATCCAAATTAATTTTGGAATCATATTCCCGCACCAAACCGCTGCTACACTCCTCTCCGATATTTTACAACCAAAAGAAAATACCAAGAAATAAAGAAAATCCAAAATACTCTTAGGGTGTGTTTGGTACGAAGGAAAACATTTTCTGGAAAATATTTTCCAATTTTCCCATGTTTGGTTGGCTTAAATGTTTTGGAAAATATTTTCCTTATCAATTCATTTTCCTCCAATTGAAGGAAAATGTTTTCCTTATCAAAAGAAGGAAAAACATTTTCCAAAGTTCCTTCTCAACCATTCTCACCCTCACCAACCCACCCCACCCCTCTCCAAAAACCAGTTTTTTTTAGAAAAATTTCAGTTTTTCCGTTACCATCCACCCTACTATCCCGCCACCCACCCCGCCAAAAAAAATTCTTTTACCTTAATTTTTTTTTCTATAATTTTAAATTTTTGTTTCCTTATTTTTCTGCACCACCCCACCCCCTACCCCCTCCCCCTCCCCTCCCCCCGCACAAAAAAAAATTACTTTTTTTTTTGTAATTTAAATTTTTATTTTTTTTTCGATTTACTGCCCCCCGCCCCACCCCCCCCCCGAAAAAATTTTAAAATATATTTTTTCAGTTTTTAATTTTATTATTTATCATTTAAAGGCTCAATATTTTACAAGTTACAAAATTATGAGTTCGGAAGTTTACGGGTTTAGAAATTATAAATTTACCGATTCGAAAATACGCGATTTTTGCGTTAAAAAGTAAAGCATCACATTAGTTCCTTTAGATTGTGTCAATTTTTAGAGACTTCGGGAAGGGAGGGGTGGGGGAGGTGGGAGGGGGAGGGGTAGGAGAGTTGCAAAAAAAATATTTTTCTAAAAAACTATTTTTTACTCTCTAACCAAACATAGAAAATATTTTCCGGAAAATATTTTCCACTTACCAACCAAACAAGAGAAAATAAGTGATAAAATCACTCATTTTCCATGAAAACATTTTCTAGGAAAACATTTTCCATGGAAAACATTTTCCTTCATACCAAACACACCCTTATTCTCTATGTAAAGCTTTGTCCTTCTTCTTGGACAACAGATACTTCGTATCTTCTTCTTTTTGGATGCAAATGCATTGTTCAGTTATTTTTTCCCAATTTGTGTGGGATTTAGATTTACTAATTATAAAAAAAAAAGTAATAGATTGTTGGAACATTAAAGTCGCAATGTCATAGTTTATTTCAAATCCTAATTATCAGTTTATTTGCAAATAAATGAGGCCTAGTCTAGTTTATTCTTGCTTTTATAATACTATAGAACAAATCTATACTACATTAAATGCACGAAGACCCTTAGCGAAATGCCGTTCGTCTTTTTTGTCCCTTGAAAATAGATTTCACATTAGACGAAAGTGTAATTTCAGTTTTTCCCTAATTTTAGGAGCTCTTAATCAATTAAAATTTAAATATTAAATCTTTTCCTTGTTTGAATATGTAGAAAGTCCAAAATTAAAATCGAATAGAGCTTTACTCTATATAAACTCTTCCCTTATTTGGACAAGTTAACGTAATTTTAACCTTCCATGTAAATTTTTTCAATATTAATTTTCAGAATAGAAAAATAAATAAAAGGAAATTAAAAAGGAAAGAAGTACAGAAACTAAATAGTTAATTCTTTGATTAACTAATAAACAAAAAATCTAAATAAAAGCTTTTCTAAAAATCATAAATAACCGATTCTTAGTACTTCTGTTAGGGTAGGGCCTCCTAGAATTCTTAGTACTTCTGTTAGGGGTTGAGTGGGGTTTGGTAGCGATCTCTATAGTTAATTAATGTATTGTATTGTGCCTCTTATGGTAGTAACCGATTAGTATTATTACATGTCATTCTACTTTTGGTTTTATGTTTAGATAATTATTTATTTGATTTATCCCGGATTTACTAACATTGTTTTGTTTTGTTTGTTGATCTTCTCTCTCTTTTTCTGAGCTTTTGTTCCATGCTATACAATTGCTCTACCCTTTCGGGTAGGGGTAAGGCCTGTGTACGTATTACCCTCCCCAGACCGCACTTTGTGGGACTATCTCGGGTAGTTGTTGTTGTTGTTGTTGTTGT
>JASVEL010001305.1:0-113776 GCA_032618575.1 Nicotiana noctiflora | reverse complement strand
CATTTTTGTTGTGCAGATACAGGTACTTTCGTTCAGTTCTGTCAGCCTTGGAAGGAGGCATACCGGTAGAGACTTCAAGGTATATCTGCTACGTCCGCAGACCGAGGAGTCCCTTTTCTAGTTTTCTGTAAAAAGTGTAGTGTTTCATTATTTCTTCTTATATAGATATTCTTGAGTTAGATCCTCTTATGTATCCTCTTAGCTTGTGATTTGTGAGTTTCCAGGTTTTGGGAATTGTCGTTAGTTTTGAGTTTGTTATGCTACGTGCCAAGCGGCACCTTAAGCACCATTTTATTTTCCTAATTTAGTTTGTTTTGCTTGCTTCCGCAAATTTTGGTTATCTTCCGCGTTGTTAGGCTTAGCTAGTCGTAGGGACTAGGTGCCATCACGACATGTTCATGGGCGGTGAACTAGGGTCGTGACAAGTTGGTATCAGAGCTCTAGGTTCATTGGAGTCATAGATCACAAGCGGGTTTATTAGTGTCTCGTAGATCGGTACGGTGATGTCTGTACTTATCTGCGAGAGGCTATGTAACTGTTAGGAAAATTTCACTTTATTTGATTTCTCTGTCGTGCGAGATTTTAACATCCACAATCCTAAACCCCTATCTTCTACTCTCTCACAGATGGTGAGGACACGTACTATCTGAGGTGATCAGGCACCCGCGCCCCCTTTTGCAGCCGGCGGAGGTCGGGGTCGAGGTAGAGTTCGAGGACGCGCACGTGGTGCAGCGAGCGCACCTGCGCGAGCTACCGCAGATACACCACCAACAAATCTAGCTAGAGTCCAGGCACCCGACACGCCTACTGTTATTACTACACCAGCCGTTCAGGAGACTTTGGTATAGTTCATGAGTATGCACACCGTTTTGGCTCAGGCCAGATTACTTCCCCTTGTTGCAGCCACACCTCAGGCCGGGGTAGGAGCACAGACTCCCGCCGCTCGCACTCCTGAGCAGCGAGCGCACGTTGAGCATGTTCCCGAGATTATTGCTGCGACACCTGTGGAACTAGTTCAGCCCGAGGGCATAATAGCGGTTTCCGAGCAGGAGCAGGTGAGACTAGAGAGGTTCAAGAAGTATGGCCCTCCGGTATTCAGTGGATTAGCATCAGAAGATGCATTGAGGTTCTTTGATGAGTGTTACCGTATTCTTCGTACTATGGGTATCTCGGGATCGAGCGGGGTTTCTTTCACTACTTTCCAGCTTCGAGGGGCCGCCTTTGATTGGTGACGCACCTATGAGTTAGAAAGTCCAGACGAGGCAACTTCATTGACCTGGACTCAGTTTTCAGATATGTTTATGAGAGAGTTTGTCCCTCAGAGCCTTAGAGATGCATGACGCGTGGAGTTTAAGCATTTGTGCCAAGGTTCCATGACCGTTTCGGAGTATGCTATCCGTTACACTAGTTTGGCTAGACATGCCTCAGCCTTGGTTTCCACTATTCGCGAGAAGGTTCGCCGGTTCATTGAGGGGCTTATTCCTACCATTAGGTCCAGCATGGTCCGTGAGCTAGAAATGGACATTCCATATCAGCAGGTGGTGAACATTGCCAAGAGGATAGAGACTATGTATGCTAGAGAAAGAGAGGGCAGGCAGAGTCATGAAGAGAGAGTAGACGAGATCAGGAGGGAGAGTTGGAGGAGACGAGGAGGCCTCATAGGTCGGTGAGATATCTTGGTCCTTATTGTGGAGGTAGGGTACATCATGGTAGAGGTTTTGCGGGTCAGCCAGTTCAGTTTGAGCTTCAGGCTTCGCATGGTGACTCAGGTGTTCATGGGTCTCGAAGGACCCGTACTGCACAGTTCCCACCGCCTCGTCAGCAGAGAGGATGCTTTGAGTGTGGAGATACTAGTCATATAGTGAGAGATTGTCCCAGACTTCGGACTGATGTGATGCAACGAGGTATTCAGACAGGGAGAGGGCGCCCAAGATGGGGAGGCCCAGCTCGTTGATGTGTTTCATATAGTGGGCTTGAGGCTGGTGCGCCAACTAATGTCACCAAGGTACGAATTCAGTTGTTATAGAAAGGCACTATCTGTAGCTCGTCACAATTCTACTTATTAGGATGAGTTCCTTATTTGTTGTTTCATTTATGGGAGTGCTTCATGATTTTCACTCTATCTATGTGGTTATCCCATTAGGAGATTTAGTGAGTGATAGCTGTGTCTATCGTCTGTTCTAACCGTTGTTGAGAGTTATTGGGCTAGTTGTATTTTTTCTAGTTGTCTGATTCTGGTAGGCTTGATGTGATTTTCGAGCATTCTTGGCTACGAGCTGTGATTCTTATGCTCCACCGGTGTGGGGCTAGTCTATGTGTAAATCATAGATAGAAGTGATCTAGTAAGAGTTTCTAGATGGGTTGATGTGTACCCTACTTGTGATCCAATATTGAGGGCGAAACCCTCGTGATTTCACATGATTTGATATGTTGAGACCAGGCTGTGTACCATGGTGAAAGTTATACCAGTATAATATTTTGTGATACCATTATATGTTTTTATTCCTTCTAGTTAGATGTCTTATAGAATTGTGTTTTAGAAGAATTTTGTGCTAGTTTAACTGTTTGTTAGTTCTCTTATGTGTTCGTTTCTCATATTCATTCATTTTCATTCTATCCTTCTTGAGGTTCAATTTATGGGGTGTACTCATTGGTATGGGCTGAGATTTGATTAATCGGGTGTTTTGCCATGTGATTCTCGTGGTTGTTGTATCATCACCAGTTGTATGGGTGACAGAAAAGAGTTCCTATTGAATATGAGGCTTATGGCCTGTACAGATTTGATCTTAGGCATTTTATTACTATCAGAGATGTTATTGCGGGACTATATGTGGTGTGTCATGTTGCATGGCTATACCCTGTGTGTGTTGGCTTTTGTTGAATTATCTAGGTAAGACCGGTACCGGGTATGGACTTGGAAGTCTTTTGGAAATGGATGAAGGATGATGAATCTGGTTTGAAGGCTTAATGGTATTGCTAGAAAAGTTAAATTTCAGTTGAGATGGTGTCATCAGGCTTGAATAGATTGGGGTGATGTGGGATCAACCGCGGGTGTACGTTGGAAGTGCGCATTCAGTGATTAATGACTTCAGGTTTGTTCTTTATGCTCGTTCGAGGACGAACGAATGTTTAAGTGTGGGAGGATGTAATGATCCAACCGGTCGTTTTTAGAATTTACGCCCCGATCCCCTGTTAACTGCTTCCCATAAGTTCATTTCCGCTATGTTGGTTTGCCGGGATGTTCGGTGTTAGGATTCAAAGTGTTTTGGGACACTTAGTCCCTAGATGGGAGCTTAAGAGTTGAAAGATTGTCCGTGTTTGGAACAGTGTGAAAACGACCTCGGAATGGAAATCTGATGATTTCCTTAGCTCCGTTAGGTGATTTCGGGGTTGGGAGCATGTTTGGCATGAATTTTGGGGGTTCATAGCTTATTTAGGCTTGAAATGCCGAAATTTGAATTTTTGAAGTTTCTGGTCCGATAGTGACATTTTAATTCCAAGGGTTGGAATTTTTATTCCAGAAGTTTCTGTAGCTCCGTTATGTCATTTTGGACTTGTCTGCAAAATTTGGCGTCATTCCGAGTTGAAATGATAAGGTTTCGGCATGAGGTTCACTATTTGAAGATTTGGAAAATCATAAGCTTGATTTTGATTCAATTCGTCGTCTCCATATTGTGTTATATGATTTGAAGCTTTGAGCGAGCCCTTGTTTGGTTATATGACTTGTGTGTGTGATTAGACGGGGTCCCGAGAGTCTTGGGTGAGTTTCAGATAGGTTTAGGCTATGTTGCGCTTGTTTTGGATACTTTGTCGTCGTTTCTTCAAGCAAAAATGATATCATATTAAGCAAATGATATCCAAAATTAGTTTTGTTTAAACCATTAGATCCGTATCAAAATTTTGGAGCCATAGGAAAAAGAATCATCGAATTTTAACATCTTATGAGGAAGTTATGCTCATTTTCGTGTCAAGAAAAATTGCTGGTTTCTGCTATATTCGCAAATGCGAACATTTCATCGCATTTGCGATGCACTGTTCGCAAATGCGAACTTTTTGTCGCAAATGCAAACTCTGCCAGCCTTTTTTTGTTCGCAATATCTAAGGGTTCGCAATTGCGAACCCTGGGTCGCCAATGCGACATCTGAGGCCTGTTAAGTGAGGTTTTTGATGGGATTTTCACCCATTTTTCATTTTCTCAAACCTTAAACTTCCATAGGCGATTTTTCAAAGATCCAAGCTTCTCCAAATCATTGGGTAAGTGTCTCTAATCCTTTTCCAACTATATTTTGTGATTATATCTTAGATTTAACATCAAATTCATGAGAATCCAAAAGAAAATTTGGGAAAAATTATGAAATCTTTCAAAAATGTAAAATGGTGATTTGAATGACCAAATGGTATCGGAATTAGATAATTTTTGTATGGGTGAACTCGTAGCGGAATGGGTGTTCAGTTTTTGTAATTTTTTGGGTTTCGAGGTGCGGGCCCGAGGAGTTGACTTTTTGCAAATTGTGTAAGAATCATAGTTTTGTCAATTGAAATTGTTTTCTCTTACATTGTTTGATGTATTCAAGTTTTTTTTGGCTAGATTGATCCAAACATTGATGAGTTGGTAAAGGAAACGCTAAATTGAGTATTGAATTGGCCGGATTGAGGTAAGTATCTTGCCTAACCTTGTGTGGGGGACCTCCCTTTAGGATTTGAGTCTTCCCTGTTGATTGTAGTCCCTGTACGCGAGGTGACGAGTGTGTGCTCGGATTTAATTGTGGTAAATTGTCCCCTTTAGGTTCTTAGACTTGTGAAATTCACCGAGTAGGAAAATAATATTGATACGATTAAGTCCCCTGTTATTAGTTTCACCTCTACATGTCTTGATTGATATTTGTTGCTCTTCTTGATTTATTTCTGCTATTAGGTGGGCTTTTACGTGTTTAAACTTAAGACAAGTACCCTTCTATATTCATAATGCCAACCCTAACTACTCGCCTTTAATTGAAAATTCATATATGTTATATCTCATATAATTAAATCGGTTTTAATTGGAAGAAAGATAGATATCTCATAATTAATTGATATTTCTTAAATGGTAATTATTTTGTTCATGTTAACTTCCTTACTGTTGAATACTCCTTGATTGTAAGTTTACCTGTAACCCTGTGCAATTATATTATATGTCCAACTGTTGAGGTATTAGTGTAGTTGTTATGTGTTTGTTACGCCTCGATTGTCATTGAGGTTATTGTGTTTTTCCTTGGTGTTCCGCCACTTTATTAGTTATTGTTGAATCCCTTGCTGGGATGCTATTGTTACTGTGTAGCTGTTGGTACCATGATGCACGGGTCTCTGCCATGCGGTTGTTGTTGGGGATTTACACGAGGTCTTTGCCGTGTTGTTGTTCCTATTGATGTCCTTGCACATGCAGCGTAATAAGGCGGGATATGTTATATATTTATATGTGGGTTGTGCATGTGGCAAAATAAGGTGGGAATATTGTGATGCACGTGTGGCAAAATAAGGCAGTGTTGCTATGTTGTTATTGATTGCACATGTGGCGAAATAAGGAGGGCTATGTCAGGGGCTTATTATGAAGGACTACGGGTTCAATTCCCGCGAGTACCTCTATTGTTATTATGAAGGACTGCGAGTTAAATTCCCAAGAGTTCCTCTGTTGTTATTATGAAGGACTACGGGTTCAATTCCCGAGAGTACCTCTGTTGTTATTACGAAGGACTACGGGTTCAATTCCCGGGAGTTCCTCTATTGTTATTATGAAGGACTACGGTTAAATTCACGGGAGATCCTCTGTTAGTGGTATGCCGGGCTACGTGTTCGATTCCCAGAAGTTTCCTATAAACTCAATGTGATATGACTGATAGTTATAATGTTTCTATCTGGGGTGAATGAGCCGGGTGATAATTGTTCCCATTTCTTATACTTACTAGTTGGCATGATTCCTGTTAGATACACTTGCACAAGCATACACATAGCTGGACCCTTCTATTTGAGTTGAATCCCTTCTGATTTGACTAAGGGTAGAGATATGACCGTTTATCCATTGTATATGTGAAAGTGACTCTAGTTGACTAGATAGTTGCCAGCATTGTCGTGTTATTGATGGGGCATGAGATGCCAAGTGTTAGATTTCATATTCTGGGTATTTCCATGAGTTGTGGCTAATCTGAGAGTGTTGGTAGGATTAAGGAAAAAGTTGGAAAGGTTTTATGTAAGGATCATTTCGGAATAGCGACTTAGAGATTTGTTTGGTCTCGTTATGTTGTGATTTCAGGACTTGGGTTTTGATTTCTACTATCATTTTTATATTATCATTTATTGTATCTTGATTTTTCGTATTGTCCGTTTTCCTTGTTGCAAATTGTTGTGTTCTTATTTATCCGGACAGTCCTTACATATTTACATAGCACCTCTATCTTTTATGTTATATTGTTTATTGACTGGTAGGTGTCATGACTGTTCCTCGTCACTACCCCATCGAGGTTAGTCTTGATACTTACTGGGCACCACCGTGGTGTGCTCATACTACTCTTCTGCACATTTTTGTTATGCAGATACAGGTACTTTCGATCAGTTCTGTCAACCTTGGAAGGAGGCATACCGGTAGAGACTTCAAGGTATATCTGCTACGTCCGCAGATCGAGGAGTCCCTTTTCTAGTTTTCTGTAAAAAGTGTAGTGTTTCATTATTTCTTCTTATGTAGATATTCTTGAGTTAGAGCCTCTTATGTATCTTCTTAGCTTGTGATTTGTGATTTTTCGGGTTTTGGGAATTGTCGTCAGTTTTGAGTTTGTTATGCTACGTGCCAAGCGGCACCTTAAGCACCATTTTATTTTTCTAATTTAGTTTGTTTTGCTTGCTTCCGCAAATTTTGGTTATCTTCCGCGTTGTTAAGCTTACCTAGTCTTAGGGACTAGGTGCCATCACGACATGTTCATGGAGGGTGAACTAGGGTCGTGACAGAGTTGGTAAAGAAATAAATCATCAAGTGGTTAGATGTCGGGGTAGCCTAGCCCATTGTTGATAGTTCGTGGATGAGTCTGGTGCAATGTATGCCTAAAAAGAGAGGCATGACCATGATTGAAAATGATAAAAATGAGCTCATCCCAACAAGAACAGTGACCAGATGGAGGGTATGTATGGATTACCGGAAGCTAAATAGTGCTACATGCAAGGACCATTTCCCTATGTCTTTCACTGATCAAATGCTTGATCGGCTAGTAGGAAGGTTGTTCTACTGCTTCTTGGATCGATATTCCCACTACAACCAAATCAATATTGTATTGCAAGATTAGGAAAAGACAATATTCCCTTGTCCATATGGGATGTTTGCATTTAGCCAGATGCTATTTAGGCTATGCAACGCTCCGGCTACTTTCCAAATGTGGAAGATGTCAATCTTCTCTGATATGGTGGAAATTTCTTTGAGGTTTTCATGGAAGATTTCTCTGTCGTGGCTGATTCTTTTGAGCATTGTCTAGACAACCTTAGAAAAATGCTTAAGAGATGTCAAGAAACAAATCTTGTGCTAAATTGGCGGAAATTCCACTTCATGGTGGACGAGGGCATTATTTTGGGTCACAAAATTTCCAAACAAGGCATAGAGTTTGACCAGGCAAAGATCGAGATCATTTCCTAGCTTCCTCTTCCTACTTCCGTTAAAGGTGTAAGATGTTTTTTGGGTCGTGTCGTCTTTTTTAGGCTTTTCACCAACGAATTATCGAAAATTGCAAATCCCATGTGCAAACTCCTTGATATAGATGCAAAGTTCATATTTGATGAGAAGTGCCTCAAAGCCTTTGTGGAATTGAAAGAAAATCCCACCACGACACCTATTATTGTCACCCCCGTTGGTCTCTTCCATTCAAACTCATGTGTGACGCTAGTGGTGTAGCTATTGGGGTGGTACTTGGCCAACGTCATAAGAAGATTATTCACCATGTCTATTATGCAAGCAAGACACTCAATAACGCTCAAATGAATTATACTGTGACTGAGCAAGAACTTCTTGCCATTGTCTCTGCTTTTGAAAAATTTCAAGCTTATTTATTAGTGTCCAATGTGATAGCATACACCGACCATGTTGTTCTTCGCTATCTTATGGCAAAGAAGGATGCTAAACCAAGATTTATACGGTGGGTCCCTTTATTGCAAGAGTTTTACTTTGAAGTCAAGGATAAAAAATGGACGGAAAATAAAGTTGCAGATCATCTATCTAGGCTTGAATAGGTGGGGAGACCAAAAGAAGATCTTGAAATCAATGATACTTTTGCAGATGAACACAGATTTTGCTCCTTAGTACGCTGACATCGCTAAATTCTTGGTTAGTGACATTATTCCTGATGGATTGGAAGCTTATCGAAAGAAATAGTTTTTGCGGGAGTGTAGGCATTACTATTCGGAGGAACCCTTTTTGTTCTATATTTGTGCTGATACCATCATCAAGCAGTGTGTTCCAGAAGATGAGGTAATGCCAATTCTCAAGGTATGCCATGATTCGCCGATTGGGGGTCATCATGGAGGATATCAAACGCCGATAAAAGTTCTTGAATGTGTAAACTATTGGCCGACGATCTATCAAGACACAAATCAAATGGTCAAGGCATGTGACCAATGTAAAAACAAAAGGGTCAATATCTAAAAGACATGAGATGCCGATGAATTTTGTATTGGAAGTGGAGATTTTGTATGTGTGGGGTATATACTTTATGGGCCCTTTGTCAGCTCGTCTAGTATGACCTTCATCTTGGTGGTTGTGGACTACGTCTCTAAATGGGTCAAGGAAATCTCCTTACCTAGAAATTAAGCAAGGTATGTGACCGCATTTTTGAAGAAGAACATATTCACAAGTTTGGTACTCCAAGGCCCTGAGTGATGGTGGGTCTCATTTTTGCAACAAAGCTTTCGCCGGGCTACTTGAAAAATATGGCGTAAAGCACCAGGTTGCCACCCCCTATCATTATCAGTTGAGTGGTTAGGTTGAAATTTCGAACAGAGAAACCAAAACATCCTAGCAGAAACTATCAATGCAAAAAGGACTCACTAGTCAATGAAGCTAGATGATGCGTTGTGGGCTTATCACACAACATTTAAGACCCCCATTGGCATTTCACCGTAGAGTTTGGTTTTTGGCAAAGCTTGTCACTTGCCACTGGAACTTGAACACAAAGCCATGTGGGCATTGAAGAAGCTAAATCTTGATTGTGCCAATTCTGCTAATCTAAGGATGAAACAACTCAATGAGATGTAATAATTCCATCTCTATGTGTATGGTGTGCCGCAATGTACAAAAAGAGGATGAAGTTTATCCATGATAAGAAGATCTTTGAAGTGTGAGTTCAACTCGAGTGACTTTTTCATACTCTTCAATTCAAGAATCAAGTTATTTCTGGGTAAACTCAAGTCCTAATGGCCTGGCCCGTTCAAAGATGTGAGTGTGTCTCCCTATAGCGCTATTGAACAGAAGTCAGAGGATGGGACTCGAACTTTCAAGGTGAATGTAGAGCTAGTCAAGCATCACCTTGGTACTACAAGAGAAAGGCATTTGATAGAAAAATTTTCTCTAAGGGATAGTCCAACAATAGCTCCCACTAAGGAAATATCCAAAATGAGTCAACTGCGTCGTACCACGATGTTAAGTCAAACACTTCTTGGGAGGAAATCAAAGGTGTGGTAACACTCTTTTGTAATTTTTTATTATTTAAATAGATTAGATTGAAAAATTTGAAGTGCGTGTTAGAGTGTAGGTACAATATCATGAATATGATCCTAGTGCTGAAGAAACTGAAGGAAAGAGAGGTCCAGATTGAGCGGCAATTATGCAGTCGCATAATGACTATGCAAAATGCATAGTCATCGCAGACTCAGGTGAAACATTTGGCTAATTTAGCTATTATCTATGCTGTTGTTTTTCATTTTTAAAGCCCACATATGCAGTTTGCGATCGTATTTTGCATCGCATACTGTATCTAGGCTGGCCAGTCATAAGTCCACCGCATAAAACTTATGTGATCGCATATTATGTTATACGATGGACTTATTCGTGGTATATCTCCCAAGTATAAACCCTAACCCAATATCTACACACACTCACATTTGAATGAACACAAGAAAAACAAAGAAAATGAAAGAAAAAAGAGAGAAGATGATAACGCTAAAATCCGCTAAGGACGAAAAAAGAGGAAAGCATAAAAAATCTCACAATCTCTCATTTCAATTTTTGAATCCTCGAGTTTTAGGTATGGCTTATGGCTTCTCTTCTCTTCTCTTTACTCTCATTCTTCCTTTTTGTTCTCCCTCCTGTGAATCTAACCTAACTCGAAAGCCATGAATATATGAAGTTGTTTTCTTGTAAATGTTAAATTGGGCTAAATTGGGGACTTGTATGATATTATATGTGCATTTAAACTTCTTTGGTGAGGAGTGAATTAAGAAATTTTGTGTGTTATAGTTGATGTACCAAATAGGGGGAAGTCTGAGTACCCATCTCTCTCATGTGAAATTGAGCAATAGGCTTTAGATTGTTAAATGAGTGGAAATGAATACCCATGTGATTTTGGAAAGTGTAACTTTTGTGAAGAATATGACTTATGCGGGCTGCATAATCTCTTTGCGGTCTGCATAATCGTCGCATATGACCCCCTACATTTCCCTAAGTTAGAATAGAATATGCGATTGTTTTTGCAATTGCAGACCTGTTATGAGGTTCGTATATGTATCGCAGAGTGAGGCAGAACTTTAGGCTTTCTAGCCATCCAATAAGCTGTGATTTGCGATCGCATAACCACTAATGTGGATGGTTTTGCGACTGCATAAATCCTTATGAGTTTTTTCTTCTGCACATATGCGATGGTTATGCGGTCTGCATAGTTGATATGCGACTGTATAACCATCACATAGTAGGCTCATATTGTTTTTTTATTTTGTTCTTTTTCTTTTGTTTTTGATGACTTTTCTTGAGCTATTTCCCTCACACCTACAATGTTTCATCAACATGAATGGCACCAAATAAGTCTAATCCAATGTAATCGATGCCAATCGTAGACTAAAAACGGCCGCAAATCCTAGACAAAAAGAAACACAAATGTCAACGGGCTTATGCACTCTGCATTACTGTGGAGCACTCCTCCCAATCTGAAGAGGAGGAGCCACAAAGTTATATCGAACCTAATGTTTATCTACAGGCTAAGGCACGAATGAAGTTGGGGGAGGACCTTAACCTCCAGTTTGAGGTCAAGGGCTCCCTAGATCTATACAAAGCCAAGCTTTTAAAGAAGAAAATTCTCGAGGAAAAGCAATTGTGTTTAAATGGGCTATTGAAGCATTACGCTCACATACCGGAGAACATCAAGCAATGGAAGATGGAGTTCTTCACTGAGGTGCTGAATGAATACAATGAGACAGTTGTGCAAAAATTGTATGCTTCATATAGTGACTCACCGAGTGCTTCACAAAAGCGCAACATGATCTTTGCAAAGTCTATCTTAGCGCGAGTGCTTGAAACTAGTTATGGTGCTTAGATGATTAATGAATAGTATTTCGAGGATTGACGAATAGGAATAGCTGAATATGATTCCAAGGTAGCCAACAAACATAATGAGTGTTCCTGGGTTGCCTCCATCGTAACAAAGGGAACACCGACCTGTATTGACCCTAAACACAATATTTACAAGGAGGATCAGACAAGGGAGGGGCAATACTGGCTTAGCTTTGTTACATCCCTTCTGATGTCGTCCAAAAATGAAACTGAGATCAACATTGAGAAAGCACTCCTCATCGCATGCTTCATGACAGGGATCAAGATCGATGTGGGGGAGATAATATTCCAAGAGCTGGGAATCAGAGCTAACCAGAAACAAACCTCACTTCCTTTCCCCTGCTTGGTCACTTCTCTTTGCCAAGCTGCAAGTGTGCTTATTCTGCCTAGGCATGACAAAATGGAGAAGGTTACCAAAGACATCGACATCATGAGAACAATAGCAAAGGAAACTGCAACTCAGTCAGAGACTCTTATTCCTCCTCCAACAGATATAACAACATCAGAGGGCCCAGCACTGCTAGACACCTCTCAGGCCCCAGATACCTTCATAGCCACTTCACAACCTCTACTACACGGGCCAGATCCCTTTATCAGTTGTGTCCAAGCTGGGTCTACTTGCTGACAATGCCAATGCTAATGAAGACTACTTATCAAGGAAATTACCAACCTCATCCGGCAAGTATTGAACCCTATCCAATCCTCAGTAACTGTTCTTTAGCAGCAATGTCAAACTTATGAGGATCGCCTAAAGAGCGTTGAAGCGCGTCTTGAGAAGGTTGAGCGGGGTGAGGTTGGATGTATGCCTCAGCTCAAGAAAGATGTGGATGATTTGAAAGCGGAGCTGCAGAAGATACAAAGCCTTGTGTTTGACTTGACTCTGTTTATCTTGAAGGAAGGCGAGCAGGGTTTTGACACTTCCGTCCCAGGCATGGATATTGATTTCAAGACTTTGATGAAAGTCCAGAGGCACAACATGTTGAGGCCTCCAAGGATCAAACTCGTCCTGCTCACATTGATATTCCTTAAGATGACGAATATGGAGAGACTGAGGAGTCCGATGAGGTGGAGTCAGGAGATGAGGATACGTATGAAGAAGAACTGGGTGAGGACACTGAGGGTCATCAAGAGAAGTAAATAGGTTGTTATCTCTACAAGGGAAGAGGATAAAGAGGAAGCAGTTGTGAAAATAGTAATTGCACATTCGCTAGTAGATATGTTTGCCAAGGCACATCTCTCGACCACTCAACGATCACCGGGCGAGGCTAGCAGCTCCCAAGCCCCAGCTCTAGCCTCATAACAGGTGGAGCTTCTTGCTATACCTTCACAGTAGTTGGAGCCTCTTCCTCCAGTCGTGGAGGAGACCACTCAATTCGAGGTTCCACCAGCAGCAGTTTCACTACCAATAACTGATCTCATAGCTGCCACATATCCTTCAGTTTACATGAGAGCCTTGTGCAACCCTGGGAGTTTCTGAGCTTTCTTTTGCTTTATATATGCATTGGGAAAAATTCATGATCTTTGGTTGGGGGTGGGGTAGTTAATATCATGATCCTTTACTCCATGTTTTCTGTAAATATCGTGTTGTACCCCATGTTTGTATATAAACACTTATATTTTGGCAATTAATTCCATTTGGTTTTTCTTCGCCAAGTTCAATTCCAAAGGTGTAATAGCAGAACCAAGGTAGTAGCTCGAAATGTTTTAACTTATTTGGCGTTGACTGTTGTAAAGCCTCAGAAAATTTTTGCTAAGTAGTTTAAGATTTTGAGGTGCCAAGGTAGGCTAATTATTTTATTTTGTGTGAAAATGAGGATTAATGATATTATGGATATCAATTGGATAAGTTAATAAGCGTATAAGTCTTATTATAAGTGATTTGGGGTCTAAGGAGAGGCATAAGTCTAAGCCAAGTTGGAAAATTTCATATTAGACGAAATCTGTAAATGAGTGCGTACAATACATTACTTTGAACGATCATATCTCCAGTTATATAAGGTGTTTTGTGATGAACAACCTATAAAATTAAAGCCATTTGAGTCTAGTTTCCAACGCAATAAGCAGTTTGTCATTTGGAGGTATATTCAGAAAATTATGGCAATTTTTGTGTCCCTTCAGTCGCCATCGCCCTGGGTAGCGCCGAGTACTAGCTGTGGTGCCAGGAATTTTGAGCTATTAGAATCAGCGCCACAGGCAGCACCTAGTGCCACCTGTGGCACCCGAAACAGTCTATATTACTCATTTCGGGGTTCATTTTTACCTATTTCATATGAACGAACATAGGTTTTTTGTTTCACTGATAATAGGCGAAAACTAAGTAGTTTAGCCATTATTTATGCATCCATTTAATTATAATCCAATAACATAATTTATGAATTTGGTAAGATATAAGCTTTTAATTTGTGATTTGTACACTTTGCAAAAAAAGGAGCTTATATCTACAATTGGAAATATTATGGTACAATTTTGGAGCAAAAACAATCCTTCGGAGTTGAGTCTTTACAATCAAGAAACAAGAATTAATGAGAAATTCCCCCAGGTGTGCGAAGTGACCACTTCGAGCACCATTTCGCGCATATGAAGAATTATTTGGACTGTAGATGCGCGAAGTGTGCACTTCGCGCACCACTTCGTGCAGGACTTCGCGCAACATGGTCCGGTTAAAATGATTTCTCTAAGGGTAAAAATGGAAAGTCACATAATTCCACTCATAGTTAATTAATGCAACCTTTTATTATGGAGATGATCAGATTTTATACATTATTGAGTAGAGTGGAATTACACTATTCATCTTAGAGAGAATAATTTGAGAGAAAAACCATTGAAAGTGTTCTTGAAGCCAAAGAAGGAGTTGAAGATCAAGACTTGGGAGCAACAATATAAAGAGTTCATCTAAACTTTCATCTGGTATTTTTCTTTGTAGTATGTTAGATATTAATATTGTTGAATTTAGTATGAATATGAGTAGCTAAACACTCTAATATTCCAGGGTCATGGATGTTAGTTGATCTTGTTATTTGAAGCTTAGATTGATTTTATTGAAGTTATTGATATGGGTTGTTTATTTGATTTTGATCTTAATTATTTTACTGCGTAGCTAACAGTGAAATATTATTTACGAACTTTGAATTAAACTTGACAAAAGAAATTCTTGGTTGCATAAAAAATCAAATAGAACAAGATTTGAATCTCGGGCATCGGGTGAAGGATTTGCAATTAAGATAGACATATACTTAATTGCCTTGTTTGGTTTAAAAATAAGAGTTGTCAATGTATTCATGTTAATATTAATACCATAGACATATAGGTATTAATTTAACTTGGACAGATTCATAAGAACTCGAAAGATTCTTATGCATATGATTAACCTTATAATCAACAACCCAGATAATTAAATAAATCAATTATAAATTAGAAAAATAGCAAGGTTACTAGCAATTCCATGACCCTCGAATATATTCGTCCATATTATTATAAAAATATTGTGAATTGGTTGTAGTAATTTTTTCTTGAATAATTGTGGAATTATTAATTATATTATAAAGTGGCTCTTATATATTATATAGCATAAATTAAGAATTAGTTAATTTAATATCAGTCAATAAGTTAATAAAAATTCCTCGTAGGAACGATACTTTACTTATTCTATACTTCTTGTCGATCACGCACACTTGCGTGAGTGTTTTGGTCGCACCAAGTTTTTGGCGCCGTTGCCGGGGAATTTGAAATTAGCTCCTTGACTGTTTTACTATTTTGTAGTTGTTAATAGAAAATATAAAAAGAAATTTTCATCTATTTGTTTGTGTTATACAGGTTCTTCTCTTGAATGCGGAGGAGTAGAAGCAAAAAAAATCTCTTTCCATTTGATCCTGAAATTGAAAGAACAATTCATAGAACAAGGAGAGAGTGTGAAGCTCGATATAGAACAGAAGGAGAGTTGAACATTCAAACTCAACCGCAGCCAACAGTGATGGCAGTAAATGAGGAACAAGCGATGATTGAAGCCGCAAGACCCAGTCTGGCTAATATGACTCAGGTTATTGTGAAGCCTGATATTACTGGGGACTTTGAGCTGAAACAATATATGGTGCAACTGATTCAGTCTACAGGGCAATTTGTGGGTCTACCTCATGAAGATCCACAAAGACATATTCAGAATTTTCTGGAAATTACGGATACTTAAAATTATCCGAATGTTTCCAAGGACTATATAAGGCTGACACTCTTCCCCTTTTCTCTGCTTGGGGAAGCTATAGAGTGGTTAAATAAGGAACCATCAAATTCAATCCGCACATGGGATGATCTAGGAAGGAAGTTCTTAATTAAATTCTTTCCTACGAAGAAGACAAAGATGCTGAGGAGTCAAATTCTTGGTTTTGAACAACGCTCTGCGAGACACTTCGTCAAGCATGGGAAAGGTACAAGAAGTTGCTCAAGGACTGTCATCATCATTGCCAAAGAGACGAGGTGTTACGTCACACTTTTGTAGAAGGATTAGATGAAGCTTTAAAGATGAATCTTGATTCCGCGTGTGGAGGAAGTTGCATGGCCAAATCCTACGCTGAAATCCAACACATGCTGAATACATTCACTGAAAATGACAATAATTGGCAGGGTGATGGATATTCCCGAAAGGCAACAACAACAACAACAACAACTACCCAGTATAGTCCCACAGGGTGGGGTCTGGGGAGGGTAATATGTACGTAGGCCTTACCCCTACCCGATAGGGCAAAGAGGCTGTTTCCAATCGACCCTCGGCATAAGATCGAGAAAGGGAGAAAAACAAAAACAAAACAAAAGGAAAAGCATTAGTGACTCCAGAATAAACCACAAAAAAGACTGACATAAAAAAGGGTATAGTAAACAAAGCAACAACATGAACAAAATGCATTAGTAATTCTAGGAGTACTAACAAAAATCAGCAGGGTTACTTGAGCTTGATGATGTGTCGGCAATGAGAGATGAAATTGCAAGGCTGTCCAACCAGATGACAAGGATGACAATGCAACAACCACAACCTATGCAACAAGTACAACAGATGACTATTTGCTGTGAAATGTGTGGTGATAGCCATACAAGTGATATGTACCCTACGAATCCAGAATCCATCTATTATGTGGGACATCAAAATAGATACCCACCAAATCAGCATGCACAATATGGAAATTCCTACAATCCAAATTGGAGGAATCATCCTAACTTCTCGTGGGGTGGAAATCAGCAAAATCAAAATCAATACAGACCGCAAGGGGTTTCTAATCAACCTCAGAGACCACCTCAGCAAGTGGAAGAGACCACAAATGATTTATTGAAAAAGTTGTTGATTGACAATCAGCAGCTCAAGACTGATGTCATAAATCTTGAGAGGAAGATGGGGCAGATAGCAACGAGTCAGAATACTAGACCTACAAGATCTCTCCCCATCGATACAGAAAAGAACCCACAGGTAAGTGTTGTAACACTTCGAATCGGGAAAGAACTTGAAAAAGTGCCAAAGAAAAGGAAAGATAAACTTGTGGCTGAAGGAGAGTTGATCCCTAATGTGACAAATGAGCCAAAGAAGACTACTGAAAGTCTTGAACTAGTGGAAGTCCCAAGGCCACCTCCACCTTTTCCCCAGAGACTCCAAAAGAAGAATGTTGATCGCATGTTCAGTAAATTCCTTTCTATGTTGAGCCAAGTTCAATTGAATATTCCACTTGTTGATGTACTTCGTGAAATTCCTAAGTATGCTAAGTACATTAAAGATATAATGGCTCACAAGAGAAGATTAACTGAATATGAGACAGTTGCACTTACTGAGGAGTGCACTGCCAGGGTTCAAAACAAGCTTCCTCAAAAGCTTAAAGATCCAGGCAGCTTTACAATTCCTGTGTGCATTGGTGATATTGATGTGGGCCGTGCTCTTTGTGATTTAGGGGCAAGAATAAATTTTATTCCCTTATCATTATTCAAACAATTGGGTCTCGGAGCTCGTAGGCCAACTACTGTGATGTTATAGCTGGCAGACAGGTCTATAGCACACCCTGAAGGGGTGATTGAAGATGTGTTGCTACAAATTGGAAAATTCATCTTCCCTGCTGATTATATTATTCTTGATTATGAAGCTAATGAATTGGTTCCAATCATATTAGGGAGACCTCTCTTAGCTACTGGTGATGCAATTATCAAAGTGAAAGAAGGAAAAATGATCTTGAGGGTAGATGACGAGGAAGCGGTGTTCAATGTATACAAAGCAATCCAACTTCCCTGTCAATATGAGGAACTTTCTATGATATCAGTTATTGAGACTGATGAACAAAATCATGATCCAAGTGTGTATCTCAACGATTCATTAGAGAAAGCACTTACGATGTTTGATAATTTGGCAACTGATGAAGAGGTTGAGGAGATAGTGTACATCCTTGATACATCTTGTTCATACTGGCAAGGGACATATCCTTTTGAACCGTTGAACAATCCACATGGACCTCCTCCAAAGCCGTCAATTGAGGAAGCACCAAAATTGGAACTTACACCACTCCCGCCTCATTTACATTACGCTTATTTGGGTAGTTCTGATACATTGGCTGTTATTATTTCTTCTGATTTATCTAAATTGCAGGAGGAAAAATTGTTAAGAGTATTGCGAGAGCATAAGAGAGCCATTGGGTGGACAATGTCAGACATCTAAGGTATCAGTCCTGCTTTTTGCATGCACAAAATCCTAATGGAGGAAGGACACAAACCAAGTATAGAACACCAACGTGGCCTCAATCCCAACATAAAAGAAGTGGTAAGAAAAGAGGTGATCAAATGGCTTGATGCAGGTATTGTATTTCCTATCTCTGACAGCAAATGGGTGAGTCCAGTGCAGTGTGTCCCTACGAAAGGAGGAATAACTGTAATAGTTAAAGAGAATAATGATTTAATCCCAACAAGAACTGTTACAAGGTGGATAATTTGCATTGACTATAGAAAATTGAATAATGCCACCAGGAAAGACCACTTTCCTCTCCCATTCATGGACCAAATGCTTGATAGATTGGCTGGCCAGGAATACTACTGCTTCCTGGATGGTTACTCTGGGCACAATCAAATTACTATAGCCCCAGAGGACCAATCAAAGACCACTTTTATGTGTCCTTATGGCACATATGCGTTCAAGAGAATGCCCTTTGGTCTTTGCAATGCACCTGCGACATTTCAAAGGTGTATGATGGCCATTTTCACTTATATGGTCGAAAGGTTTGTTGAAGTATTTATGGATGATTTCTCTATTTTCGGATGTTCTTTTGATAAATGTTTAACTAAGAGAAGGTATTGTCCTAGGACACATAGTGTCCAAGAATGGATTGCAAGTAGACAAAGCAAAGGTGGAAGCAATTGAAAAATTGCCCGCACCAATATTTGTTAAGGGCATACGCAGTTTTCTAGGCCATGCAGGATTTTATCGACGCTTCATTAAAGATTTATCAAAAATTTCATCTCCTCTTTGCAGGCTCCTTGAGAAAGATACCCCATTCAAGTTTGATGATACTTGTCTGAAAGCATTTGAAGAGCTTAAAAGAAGATTAGTCACTGCACCAATTATTGTTGCCCCAGATTGGGAATTGCCTTTCGAATTAATGTGTGATGCAAGTGACATAGCCATTGGTGCTGTGTTGGGACATCGGAAGGAGAAATGTTTTTACTCCATTCATTATGCGAGCAGAACTCTCAATCCCGCTCAAATGAATTACACTGTCACCGAGAAAGAATTACTTGCAGTAGTGTGGGCATTTTACAAGTTTAGGTCCAACCTAGTATGAACTAAAATCATAGTCTATACTGACCACTCGGCTATCAAGTATCTATTCGCAAAGAAAGATGCAAAGCCAAGACTAATCCGATGGGTTCTTCTTTTGCAGGAATTTGACTTGGAGATACGAGATAGAAAAGGTACGGAGAATCAAGTGGCAGATCATTTGTCCAGATTGGAAAACAGGGGTCATGTGATTGAAGGGAACTCAATAAAAGAAACGTTCCCAGATGAACATCTGTTAGCCATCACATCTAATGAAACTCCGTGGTATGCCGACTTCGTAAATTATATTGCAAGTGGGGTGATGCCATCAGAAATCACAGCTGATCAACGAAAACGATTCTTCCATGATGTGAAATCCTATATGTGGGACGAGCCCTTTCTCTACAAACAATGTGCTGACCAATTGGTAAGAAGGTGTGTCCCTGAAGATGAAATGAATGCCATCTTGCATGACTGTCATGCTTCTTCATATGGAGGTCATCATGGTGGAGATAGAACAACACAAAAGGTTCTCCAATCAGGTTTTTACTGGCCATCCTTATTTAAAGATGCTCATGCGTTTGTTAAAACTTGTGACAGGTGTCAAAGAATAGGTACAATCACAAAGAGAAATGAGACGCCTTTGCAGAATATTTTTGTGGTCTAATTGTTTGATGTATGGGGAATTGACTTCATGGGACCATTTCCGGGTTCTAATGGTCATAGATACATTCTGGGTGCAGTAGACTATGTGTCTAAGTGGGTTGAAGCCATTGCTCTTCCCACAAATGATGCAAAAGTTGTGGTAAGTTTTGTTAAGAAACACATTTTCACACGCTTTGGAACTCCAAGGGTGTTGATAAGTGACGGAGGAACACACTTTTGCAACAAACTGTTTAAAAATGTTTTATCAAAATATGGGTAAAACACAAAGTTGCTACTGCGTACCACCCTCAAATGAGTGGTCAAGTTGAAGTATCAAATTGAGAGATAAAACAGATTTTGGAGAAAACAGTTAATGCAAACAGGAAGGATTGGTCTGTTAAATTAGAAGATGCTTTGTGGGCCTACCGAACTGCATAAAGACTCCAATAGGTACTTCTCCATACAGGTTAGTTATGCAAAGGCATGTCATTTGCCTGTTGAACTTGAACACAAAGCGTATTGGGCAATCAAAAAGTTAAATGTGGATATGGATTTAGCTGGTGAAAACGGCTGATACAACTCAACGAACTTGATGAGTTTAGGTTGAACGCTTATGAAAATGCTAAATTATATAAAGAAAGGACCAAGAGATGGCATGATAAGCATATCCAACATCGTGAGTTTGAGCAGGGGCAACAAGTTCTGTTATTCAATTCTAGGTTGAAACGCTTTCCGGGAAAGCTCAAATCCCGTTGGGCAGGACCTTTTGTGGTGTTAAGTGTGAGTCGCTATGGACCAATAGAATTAAGGGACATACACTCAAGTGAAACTTTTCTGGTGAATGGACAAAGTGTGAAACACTATTGGGGTGGTGACATTAATCGTCACAAGACCTCGATAGAATTTAATGATGTTTGATGAGTTGTGAAGTCGTGCCGCGACGGTAAATCAGGCGCTTGTTGGGAGGCAACCCAATAGTAGCGATATTTGTCATTTTTTTTCAAGTGTGTTATTTTCTTCGTTTTAGTTTATTTTGGGTTAATTGTGTGTTAATAATTGTAGGACAACAAGGAGGGATGCCAATGTATGAATATATATTGTACACTACTCTCCTTAGCTAAAAAAAAAAACATTTCGCCCAGATGCGCGAAGTCCTGCGCGAAGTGATCACTTCGCGCATACTTCGCAAAGCTTAAACAGAATGTTTGCAAAATGCGTGAAGCAGTGCGCGAAGTGACCACTTCACGCAGCTATTCACGCACCTCAGACGGGGTGAATTATTTAGTTCATTTATTTTTCATTATATCCGATTCTAAACACAAAATAACCCAGTTTCCTCTCAAAGAAACCTAAAATCCCCTCTCTTCTCCAAACCCTAACCTCAAATACCATTCTTCGTCTTCCTCATTTCTCTAAAAATCTTCAATAACAATTAAAAGCATATCATCCTTAGTCAAATTTCATCCCATCCCCAACAAGGTAAGAACCGTAGAATTTTAATTTCTTTATTTTTTAATTTCGTTTTTGTATATCACTACTCAACACTTTATTTTTAGTATATAGATGATATATTTGTTAGAAATTATAGGTTGTATAGTGTTTTTGCAGTATTTTTGTTGTTTTATGATAAATTAGAAATTTTTGTTGAAACTTAGAATATTTGAGCAATGTCAATAGACTTTAGCATAGTTTGATATACTTGTGAGGTCAAATTTGTGTATAAATTCGGTGGGTAGGACATGAGTTGGTTATAGCTGAATTTTGGTTGGGAAATCCCTAACCAAAACATTAAAAATAAGGATGAAATATTCTTGCACACAATGTGTTTGAGGAAAGTCATCAAAGAAGTTTGATAGAGCAATTGTAGTTAATTTTGCGTGTGAAGTCTGTGTAACCGCATTGAATCACATTACCTATCTAAAACTAAGTAATGTGTAATTATCTTGTAGGAATTATGGCACCAAAAAGGCGTTTAACTGCAGGAGCATCTTCCAGCCGATCAAGAGCAAATCCGGCAACTAATTATGACACAAGAAGGTTTACTTCGGCCGAAGCAAAAAACCGTTTCAATAACAAAAGAACAAAGAAACCAATTCCGGAAAGGGGCATTGATGCTAAAAATCTTCAGGAAATCTGCCCTACATGTACCAAATGTTGATTGAACGGGGGCTCCAAATCTTTATCAATGAGCCTGGACCTGCAAATGAAACGGTAGTTCGCGAATTTTATGCGAATGTATCTGAGCATCAAAACAACATTGTGACTGTGCGTAGAAGGCCTGTTAATGCCTCAATTGAGGCAATTAGAGTGAGTTACAATTTACCTGATGCTGTGCCAGAAAATCAAGATTTCTTTGAGTACGGAAAAGCTCCAAATGATGCAAAATGGAATAGATTCTTTTCAAAGATTTGCATCCCGGGAGTTGACGTAGAGTGGTTAGAGAGTGGTGAAAAATTCATTCATCATCTCTAACTCAAGAAGCAAAAACTTGGCTCTATGTGATCTATAGCAGACTACTTCCTTCAATGAACACAACTGAGGTTAACGGTCCTAGAGCTGCATTGATATGGTGTCTTGTAAAGAATCTGGCTTTTGATGTGGCCAAAGTCATTCATGAGGAAATGTTTGTTAGATGCCCGAATCGTAAGTTTGGCTTTTTCTTCCCATCACTAGTCACTCTACTTTGCAGGCAAGCACATGTACCAGAGGATCTTAATGTGGATATAATGGTAAGGAAGGCATTGAACATAAGATCCAAAAGAGGTGGAGCTGGTGATAATAGCTCAGAAGATGACGAGAATGAGGGAGGAAATCAACCCATGGACACAGTTAGAGGAGAGCAAGCACAACCACCCACTGCACCTGTGGTTGCATTGCCGAGAGCAGGCATCTTCAGGAACTGCTGGCATGCCAAGCCATAACACATGGGAGCAAGAGATAGGCGAGTTGCGACAAACAGTAAACACGCTAAGCACCTGTGTGGAGGAAATTGCAGACCGACAAGTCAAGTCGGAGAAGAAATTCATGGGATGGCTGAGAGCATTGGGGCGAGCCTGTAATGTCAACCCTGACACAGTGTCAGATCAAGAATAGATCGTCTGGGAAGTATATTTATCTCTGTGTTTAAAAGTTGTAGTCATGGGGACATGCCTATCTTTAAGTGGGGGATGTGTTTAGCATATTTGGATATTATCGGATATTAGAATTGATTAGGTTTGCTTGTTTTGAAGTTGATGGATGTTTTGGATTTCTTTAACTATGTGTGTGTGGTTTATTTAAATTTGAAGTTGATGGATATTAGTAGATTAATTTAATTTGGTTGTCTTTGTTATATAAATTTTTGTTATTAATTTTTTTTTAGTATTTGATTAGGATGAAAATAAATTTTATTGTCTTTTTATTTTAGAGGAGTCCTGTCCTCTTTTCTTAATTTTGTGATTAGCATGACAACTTCCCCTTGGTTTTTCTTTAGGCCACTGTTCTTTTCCAAGGGTTTCAACTTGAACCGGGTATAGATTGATTTTAGTTTAAATGTTTTGTTTATGTCACGACCCTAGTTCACCAATTGTGAACATGTCGTGATGGTACCCAGTCCCCAGGACTAGGTAAGCCTAACACGTTGCGGAATATACAAGTTATAAATACTTAAATAAGAAACGGCGGAAAAATAGCATAAAAGATATGTAATCCGTGCCGCTTGGCACATACATCCGTCACACAATAAATGGAACACTACCAAGATCCGGAACCCCACGGTAACACAGACTAAAAGAGAAATACAACTGTGGCTCTATGTGTAAAGAGTATCTAACAATGAAATGAAGAAAAATGTCAACTTGTACTATTAGAATAGAAGGAAAGCCTCCGGATCTACGGACGTAGCAGATCATACCTCGAGGTCTCCAAAAAGCTGCAAAAATCACCTAGCACGAGCCTGCTCTGATGTACCTGGATCTACACAACAAAAGTGTGCAGAAGAGTAGCATGAGTACACCACGGCGGTACTCAGTAAGTGCCAAGCCTAACCTCGATGGAGTAGTGACGAGGAAGGTCAGGGCCCTACTAAGAAAACAATAATATAATGATGATAACAAAAATAAATAGTTTAAATGATAATAATTTCCGAAATAAAAACAATAAGATGATTACTGCAAATGTCTACAATTAAGCTAACAACAAATAACCAACTCAATAAAACAATTCCAGGATCTGTGGGAATTGAACCCACAGTCCCATTCTCAGTGCCTCTGGGTCTCCGGGAATCGAACCCGCAGCCCATGTCTCAATAATATATCAATTACTAAGGATCTCCGGGAATCGAACCCGCAGTCCTTACCAATAACTCAGGATCTCGGGAATCGAACCCGTAGTCCACATTTCAATAAATCTCAGGATCTTGGGAATCGAACTCGTAGTCCACATTTCAATAAATTTCAGGATCTCGGGAATCGAACCCGTAGTCCACATTTTAGTAATCTCAGGATCTCGGGAATCGAACCCGTAGTCCACATTTCAATAAATCTCAGGATCTCGGGAATCGAACCCGTAGTCCACATTTCAATACAAGTAAAAGGAATACAAAGAGAGAAGTATAATATGCTTAACTATAACTTCGCCGATAGATAGCGCCAGCGATTACCGAGAAAACTCAA
Organism: Nicotiana noctiflora; assembly: GCA_032618575.1. Classification (NCBI taxonomy): domain Eukaryota; kingdom Viridiplantae; phylum Streptophyta; class Magnoliopsida; order Solanales; family Solanaceae; genus Nicotiana; species Nicotiana noctiflora. Next base: position 89,163 of record JASVEL010001305.1, on the reverse strand, counting down.
GTAAGACAGTTAGGCAACTAGACAGTTAAACACTATCTAATCATGATTTTCTAACTACTACCGGGTAGAAATATCGAATTTAACAGCTAAAAACAGGAATATCACCCATTGAACATTTTGATTAAAGTATGTGTTCAACAACCAGCGCATGTACACGCCCGTCACCTCGCGTACAAGGCATTTAAAGTATCACAATAATATCCTAGGGGTGAAAATTCCCCCACGCGAGGTTAGACAAGCCACTTACCTCAATTCCGGTACAAAACCGCTAAGAAATAACCCTCTTGCCGCGAATGTCGGCCTCCACAAGTGTAGTATCCGATAAAAATCAATAGAATCACATCAAAATAGGCCAATTGGGCATTACCCAATCAAAATAACTCAAAATACACCAAAACCCACAAGTTGCCAAAATCCGACTTTCGGTACGCTTATCGAAAAATCACGAAAATTATATTTTCGGGTTCATTATCTCAATACGAGTCCGTGCATATAAAATTTATCGAAATCGGACTCCGTTTGCCCATTCAAATCAAAGATTTTCTAACATTTAGGCCTAAGGCTCAATCCCACCTTTAATCTTCCAATTTCAGGTGAAATAATCACGGATTTCATGATAAACCAACGAATTAAGGTCAAGAAACTTACCCCCGATGATTTCCCGATGATATCCCAGCGTTTCCCCTTCAAAATCCTCTCTTGGAGCTCAACAATGGCGGTTTTGGTTGTGTTAGGCCGCGACTAAAATGTTCTGGACTTAAAGTCTCTGCCAGGCAATTTTACTCTACGCGATCGCGGCACTGGGCTTGCGATCGCGATGCACAAAATATGGGCAGCCTAATTTTCCTCTACGCGATCGCGTGATCCTGGACGCGATCGCAATGCACAACTCAACGACCCTACGCGATTGCATGGCCATCTCCGCGATTGCGGAGAGCAAACTCGTCCGGCTCCCTAAACTACCCTACGCGATCGCATAAAACCTCACGCGATCGCACTGCTTCAACCTCCAGACTTACGCGATCGCACACCCTACCTTGCGATCGCAGAGCTCCGGGATTTTCCCTTACGCGATCGTATCCTAGGCATCGCGATCGCGATACGTTACCACTACACCTTATGCGATCGCGTGGCCATCTCCGCGATCGCGGAGAGCAAAATTGCTCTGCAATAATTGCAGCAGAAACAGCGGTGCCCTTTGGAACAAATTGGTCCGTTTGGACCCCCGAATTCATCCCGAAGCTCCCGGGACCCCAACAAAAACCACCAACATACTCCAAAACACGATACAAACTCATTCAAATCATAAAAACACGTGTAACAACATCAAAACCCATAATTCACATCGAATTCAAGCCTAAATTTCTTAAAACTTTCCGAATTGCACATTCGATCTAAAGCCCGACCAAAAGACGTCCGAATGACCTAAAAATTTGCGAACATATCCAAAATCACATAACGAAGCTACAGAAATTGTCGGAATTCCATTCCAACCCCCGGATCAAAATCTCACCTATCGTTCGGATTCGCCAAAATTTCTACCTACGGCATTTCAAGCCTAATTGAGCTAAGGACTTCCAAAATACATTCCGAACGCGCTCCCAACCCCGAAATCACCCAACGGAGTTAATGGAACCATCGGATTTCCGTTCCGAGATCGTCTTAATACTGTTCTGGCTACGAACCATTTTCTAGCTTTAAAGCTCTCATTTAGGGACTAAGTGTCCCAAAATGCTCCAAATTTCAGAACCGACTCTCTCGGCAAACCACAATAGCATAAATGAACTTAGGGGAACAGTTAAATTGGGGATTGGGGCGTAATTTTCTAAAACGACCGGTCGGGTCGTTACATCTTCCCACACTTAAAAGATTCGTTCGTCCTCGAACGAGCATAGAAAATATACCTGGAGTAGTGAAAAGATGAGGGTACTGGCTGCGCATATCCTGCTCGGTCTCCCAAGTCGCCTCCTCGACCGGCTGGCCCCGCCACTGAACCTTTACCGAAGCGATGTTCTTTGACCTTAGCTTTCTGATGACCTGCCTGTCTAGAATGGCTACTGGCTCCTCAACATAAGACAGATCCTTGTCTAGCTGAACAGAAGTGAAATCCAACACATGCGACGGGTCACCATGGTATCTCCGGAGCATAGAGACATGAAATACGGGGTGAACTCCGGCTAGGCTGGGAGGTAAGGCCAACTCATAAGCAACCTCCCCAACACGCCTCAAAATCTCAAAAGGGCCAATAAACCTAGGACTCAACTTTCCTTTCTTCCCAAACCTCATAACGCCCTTCATGGGCGAGACTCGAAGCAGAACCCGCTCGCCGACCATAAAAGCCACATCGCGAACCTTCTTGTCCGCATAACTCTTCTGTCTAGACTGGGCTGCACGAAGTCTGTCCTGAATCACCTTGACCTTGTCCATAGCATCCTGAACCATATCAGTACCTAGCAACCTGGCCTCGCCCGGCTCGAACCAACCCACGGGAGACCTGCACCTCCTACCATATAGGGCCTCGTACGGTGCCATCTCAATACTAGACTGGTAGCTGTTGTTATAAGCAAACTCCGCCAGTGGCAAGAAATGATCCCATGAACCTCCAAACTCAATCACGCACGCACGGAGCATATCCTCCAAAATCTGAATAGTGCGCTCGGACTGCCCATCAGTCTGGGGGTGAAAGGCTGTGCTCAGCTCCACCCGAGTACCTAACTCCTGCTGTACGGCTCTCCGAAACCGTGAAGTGAACTGAGTGCCTCTATCTGAAATGATGGAAACTGGAATACCATGCAGCCGAACTACCTCCCTGATATAGATCTCCGCCAGTCGCTTCGATGAATATGTAGTGCTCATCGGTATAAAATGGGCGGACTTGGTCAGCCGATCCACAATGACCCAAATGGAATCAAACTTCCTAACCGTCGGTGGAAGTCCAGATACAAAGTCCATGGTAATGCGCTCCCATTTCCACTCGGGAATCTCGATCTGTTGCATCAATCCACCCGGACGCTGATGCTCATACTTCACCTGCTGGCAGTTGAGGCATCTAGAAACATAATCAACTATATCCCTCTTCATCCGCCTCCACCAGTAATGTTGTTTCAAGTCTTGATACATCTTCGCGGCTCCCGGATGGATGGAATACCGCGAGCTATGGGCCTATGCTAGAATCAGCTCTCAAAGATCATCTACATTGGGCACACAGATGCGCCCCTGCATCCTCATAACTCCATTATCTCCGATGGTAACATCTCGAGCATCACCACGCCGAACTCTATCCTGAAGGACAAGCAAATGAAGGTCGTCAAACTGACGCTCCCTGATGCGGTCAAATAGAGAAGACCGAGAAACCACACATGCCAGAATCCGGCTGGGCTCCGAAAGATCCAATCTAACAAACTGCCTGGCTAGAGCCTGAACATCCATCGCCATAGGCCTCTCTGAAACTGGTAGATATGCTAAACTCCCCAAACTCTCTGCTCGACGACTCAAGGCATCGGCAACCACGTTAGCCTTGCCCGGATGATAGAGAATAGTAATATCATAGTCCTTTAGTAGCTCCAACCATCTCCTCTGACGCATATTCAGGTCCTTCTGCTTAAGCAAGTGCTGCAAGCTCCGGTGATCAATGTAGATCTCACAAGGAACCCCATATAAATAATTACGCCAAATCTTCAAGGCGTGAACAATGGCAGCTAGCTCCAAATCATGAACAGGGTAATTCTTCTCATGCACCTTCAGTTGTCTCGACGCGTAGGCAATCACCCTACCGTCCTGCATCAATACCGCGCCGAGTCCAACTCGTGAGGCATCACAATATACGGTATAGGACCCCGTACCTGTAGGCAACATCAATATAGGGGCCGAAGTCAAAGCTGTCTTGAGCTTCTGAAAGCTCGCCTCACACTCGTCTGTCCACTGAAAAGGGGCACCTTTTTGGGTCAATCTGGTCATAGGTGCTGCAATCGAAGAGAACCCCTCTACGAAACGATGGTAATAGCCCGCCAAACCAAGGAAACTGCGAATCTCAGTAGCGGAGGAGGGTCTGGGCCAACTCTGCACGGCCTCCACCTTCTTCGGATCTACTCGAATACCATCACTCCATACCACGTGGCCCACAAATGCCACTGAACTCAACCAGAATTCACATTTAGAGAACTTGGCATAAAGCTGCTTCTCCCTCAGAATCTGAAGCACTATCCTCAAATGCTGCTCGTGCTCTTCCCGGCTCCGAGAATATACTAGAATATCATCAATGAAGACAATCACGAACGAGTCCGGATAAGGCCTGAACACACTGTGCATCAAATGCATAAAGGCTGCTGGGGCATTAGTCAGCCCAAAAGACATCACGAGGAACTCATAGTGACCATACCGGGTCCTGAAGGCAGTCTTCGGGATATCTGGCTCCCGAATCTTCAGGTGGTGATATCCAGAGCGCAAATCAATCCTAGAAAACACCTATGCGCCCTGTAGCTGGTCAAATAAATCATTAATATGGGGCAAAGGATACCGGTTCTTCACTATAACCTTGTTCAGCTGATGATAGTCAATATACATACGCATAGAACCGTCCTTTTTCTTCACAAACAATACAGGAGCACCCAAGGCGAAACACTGGGTCGAATAAAACCCTTGCCCAATAACTCCTGTAACTGATCCTTCAACTCCTTCAGCTGCCATACCTTACGGTGGAATAGAAATGGGCTGAGTGCCCGGCAACAAGTCAATAGCAAAGTCAATATCTCTGTCGGGCGGCATGCCCGGGAGATCAGCTGGAAATACATCAGCAAAGTCACGTACCATATGAACAGAATCAATAGAGAGAGTGTCAATACTGACGTCCCGCACATAGGCTAGATAAGAAGCACACCCCTTCTCAACCATACGCTGAGATCTGAGAAAAGAAATAACACAGGTAGGGGTGTGATCTGGAGTACCACTCCACTCAATACGTGGAATGCCTGGCATAGCCAGCGTCACGGTCTTGGCATGACAATCAAGAATAGCATAATGGGGTGACAACCAGTCCATGCCCGGAATAATATCAAAATCGACCATCCCGAGCAACAATAGATCCGCTCTGGTCTCAAAATCACAAATGGTAACCAAACACGACCGATATACGCGGTCCACAGCCAAAGAATCACCCACCGGAGTGGAAACATAAATGGGGGCACTCAAAGAATCCCGAGGCACACCCAGATGAGAAGCAAAGTAAGAAGACACATATGAAAAAGTGGAACCAGGGTCGAATAGAACCGATGCCTCCCTGTGACTAACTAGAATAATACCTGTGATAACAGAATCAGATGCAACAGCCGCAGCGCGATCAGGAATAGCATAGAATCTGGCCTGTCCCCCCTCTCGAGGGCGGCCTCTGGAACCCTGACCCCCGCCCCTGGCTGGCTGGGCAGGTGGAGTGGCAGCTGAGGCTGAAATGATAGCCTGCTGACCCCGAGAACCACGCGGATGCTGTGATGACCGATGAGGGGCTCCTCTCCTGCGCATGGGGCACTCCTTAACCAGGTCGCGAGTATCCCCGCACTCAAAACAAGCTCTGGGAGGACGCGGTGGCTGTGACTGACCGGCCTCCCCCACTAGTCAGACCCCTGGAAGGACCCCGCACAGGAGGTGCACTGGAAACTGGGGGAGTATAATAAGGCTCCTGAGGTTCTGGAAGACCTGGAGTACTACCGGCTACGGGCAATGCTGAGTGAACTGGTCGACCGAAATAACCCCTGCCAAAGCGACCGGCTGATGAAGTGCGGGCACCAGAGAAATGGCCCGACTCACGAGACCTCTTGGCCTCTCTCTCTCTCTCCGCTCTCTAGGGAGCATACTCTCGATCCTCTTGGCAATGCTAACTGCCTGCTGATAAGATATATTTGTCTCCAGCTCTCTGGCCATGGTGGATCGGATAGGCGGAACAAGGCCCTCAATAAATCTCCGCACTCTCTCCCGAACCGCGGCTACCAAAGTCGGTGCATGCCTGGCTAAACGGGTGTAACTGATAGCATACTCCGATACTGACATGGAGCCCTGTCGCAACCGCTCAAAATCCGAGCGCCAAGAATCCCTAAGGCTCTGTGGAACAAACTCCCTCAAAAACAGATCCTGCGTCCAAGTCAATGAAGCAGACTCCTCTGGACTATCTAACTCACACGTGCGCCACCAATCATTAGCGGCCCCACAAAACTGAAAAGCAGTGAAGGAAACCCCGCTGGTCTCCACAATCCCCATAGTACGAAGAATACGATGACACTCCTCTAGAAAACCCAATGCATCATCTGAAGCAAACCTGGTCTACCTGTGGCACCTCAGCGGCAGCACACGCGGGTGCTGTGGCTGCACCTCGTGCGCGTCCTCGTCCTCTACCTCGGCCCCGGCCCCGGCCCCTGACGGCGGCAATAGGGGGCGCTGTTACCTGATCATCGTGAGTAGCTCGTGTCCTCACCATCTGTGAGAGAATAGAAAGCAATAGTTTAGATTTGATGCCAAAAATGTCGCACGACAAGGAATCCAAAAGAAATGAAGAGTTTCCTAAACAGTTACATAGCCCCTCGTAGATAAATACAGACGTCTCCGTATCGATCAGCGAGACGGGAATATTTTCTGCATCGCGTTGCACGTTTAATTTCTGTTAGGTGCCCACCTGTCACGACCCTAGTTCACCAATTGTGAACATGTCGTGATGGCACCCGGTCCCCACGACTAGGTAAGCCTAACACGTTGCGGAATATACAAGTTATAAATATTTAAATAAGAAACAACGGAAAATAGCATAAAAGTTATGTAATCCGTGCCGCTTGGCACATACATCCATCACACAATGAAATAGAACACTACCAAGATCCGGAACCCCACGGTAACACAGACTAAAAGAGAAATACAACTGTGGCTTTATGTGTAAAGAGTATCTAACAACGAAATGAAGAAAAATGTCAACTAGTACTATTAGAATAGAAGGAAAGCCTTCGGATCTGCGGACGTAGCAGATCATACCTCGAGGTCTCCAGAAAGCTGCGGAAATCACCTAGCACGAGCCTGCTCTGATGTACCTGGATCTGCACAACAAAATTGTGCAGAAGAGTAGCATGAGTACACCATGGCGGTACTCAGTAAGTTCCAAGCCTAACCTCGATGGAGTAGTGACGAGGAAGGTCAGGGCCCTACTGAGAAAACAATAATATAATGATGATAACAAAAATAAAAAGTTTAAATGATAATAATTTCCGAAATAACAATAATAAGATGATTACTGCAACTTGTCTACAATTAAGCTAACAACAAATAACCAACTCAATAAAACAAATCCAGGATCTGTGGGAATTGAACCCACGGTCCCATTCTCAGTACCTCTGGGTCTCCGGGAATCGAACCCGCAGCCCATGTCTCAATAATATCTCAATAACTCAGGATCTCCGGGAATCGAACCCGCAGTCCTTACCAATAATCAATAAATCTCAGGATCTCGGGAATCGAACCCGTAGTCCACATTTCAATAAATCTCGGGATCTCGGGAATCGAACCCGTAGTCCACATTTCAATAAATCTCAGGATCTCGGGAATCGAACCCGTAGTCCACATTTCAATAAATCTCAGGATCTCGGGAATCGAACCCGTAGTCCACATTTCAATAAATCTCAGGATCTCCGGGAATCGAACCCACAGTCCACAAACACAGCAAGTAAAGGAATACACAGAAAGAAGTATAATATGCTTAACTATAACTTCGCTAGTAAACAGCGCCAGCAATTACCAAGAAATCTCAAGTAAGACAATTAGGCAACTAGACAGTTAAATACTATCTAATCATGCTTTTCTAACTACTACCGGGTAGGAATATCGAATTTAACAGCTAAAAACAAGAATATCACTCATTGAACATTTTGAGTAAAGTATGTGTTCAACAACCAGCGCATGTACACGGCCGTCACCTCGCGTACAAGGCATTTAAAGTATCACAATAATATCCTAGGGGTGAAAGTCCCCCACACGAGGTTAGACAAGCCACTTACCTCAATTCCGGTACAAAACCGCTAAGAAATAACCCTCTTGCCGCTAATGTCGGCCTCCACAAGTGTAGTATCTGATAAAAATCAATGGAATCACATCAAAATAGGCCAATTGGGCATTACCCAATCAAAATAACTCAAAATACACAAAAACCCACAAGTTGCCAAAACCCGACTTTTGGTATGCTTATCGAAAAATCACGAAAATTATACTTTCGGGTTTCTTATCTCAATACGAGTCCGTGCATATAAAATTTATCGAAATCGGACTCCGTTTGCCCATTCAAATCCAAGATTTTCTAACATTTAGGCCTAGGGCTCAAACCCACCTTTAATCTTCCAATTTCGGTGAAATAATCACGGATTTCATGATAAACCAACGAATTAAGGTCAAGAAACTTACCCCCGATGATTTCCCGATGATATCCCAGCGTTTCCCCTTCAAAATCCTCTCTTGGAGCTCAACAATGGCGGTTTTGGTGTGTTAGGCCGCGACTGAAATGTTCCGGACTTAAAGTCTCTGCCAGGCCATTTTACTCTACGCGATCGCAGCACTGGGCTTGCGATCGCAAGCACAAAATATGGGCGGCCTAATTTTCCTCTACGCGATCGTGTGATCCTGGACGCGATTGCAGTGCACAACTCAATGACCCTACGCGATCGCATGGCCATCTCCGCGATCGCGGAGAGCAAACTCGTCCGGCTCCCCAAACTACCATACGCGATCGCATAAAACCTCACGCGATCGCACTGCTTCAACCTCCAGACTTACGCGATCGCACATCCCAACTTGCGATCGCAGAGCTCCGGGCTTTGCCCTTACGCGATCGCATCCTAGGCATCGCGATCGCGATACGTTACAACCACACCTTACGCGATCGCGTGGCCATCTCCGCGATCGCGGAAAGCAAAATTGCTCTGCAATAATTGCAGCAGAAACATCAGTGCCCTTGGAACAAATTGGTCCGTTTGGACCCCCGAATTCATCCCGAGGCTCCGGGGACCCCAACAAAAACCGCCAACGTACTCCAAAACACGATACAAACTCATTCAAATCATAAAAACACGTCTAACAACATCAAAACCCATAATTCACATCGAATTCAAGCCTAAATTTCTTAAAACTTTCCGAATTGCACATTCGATCTAAAGCCCGACCAAACGACGTCCGAATGACCTGAAAATTTGTGGACATATCCAAAATCACATAACGAAGCTAGGAAATTGTCGGAATTCCATTCTGACCCCCGGATCAAAATCTCACCTATCATTTGGATTCGCCAAAATTTCAACCTTCGGCATTTCAAGCCTAATTGAGCTAAGGACTTCCAAAATACATTCCGAACGCGCTCCCAACCCCGAAATCACCCAACGGAGTTAATGGAACCATCGGATTTCCGTTTCGAGATTGTCTTAACACTTTTCCGGCTACGGACCATTTTCTAGCTTTAAAACTCTCATTTAGGGACTAAGTGTCCCAAAATGCTCTAAATTTCAGAACCGACTCTCCCGGCAAACCACAATAGCAGAAATGAACTTAGGAGAATAGTTAAATTGGGGATTGGGGCGTAATTTTCTAAAACGACCGGTCGGGTCGTTACAGTTTAGGTAGATTTTATTTTATGGTAATCCATAATGTTAATACACTTGAACACACCAGATCCTAGAGTATAATGCCTAGTTTTACTGGAATTTTACTGAAAGTGATTTTATTGCATGTTTGCTACTGAAATGAATACACATAATAGAGTGTCTTGATGAGTTGATCGTAATGAGTCTTATGCCATGTGTGGTGAGGTTTTGATTAGTCCCTGTAGCGTACGTGTGTCTAGAACTTGCCTAGTATGTGAATCGAAGCGAAATTATAGGTGATACCCAGTTTTAAAAATGATATTAGGCTTTTCTTGATCTTTTTGAACTCAATTGATTAAATCAAATAAAATCTATCCCTAGATAACCATATCTAGCCGTGAAACCTTTATTTGGCACCCACATTACAAGCCTATACCCTTTTTGTTCTTATATGCTATTTTGATCCCTTTACCTCTTAAAGCACTTTATTTGTAAAATGAGCGCTAAAAGACGTCTGAAGGAACTAAGTGTGGGGTGGTTTTTGAATGTGATCCAACAAAAGGAAGAAAGATGCATTTGCGTTAATTTGTAAAAAAAAATGTATATATTGCTCTGTTACTGCTAGTGGCGTATGAATTAAAGCAATGCTTAAAGAAAGATGGAACATTGCTAGGAGTGAATTGAGTGATGAAAGTGATTTTATTGGAAGAATTTGCGCTAAAAATGATTAAGTGATGTGTTAAAGTGCTTAGGAGTGTTAGTCACTAGTCCCAAATATATCCTACCAGCCCCCTAGCCCACATTACAACCAGAAGAAAAAGTCCTAATAGATTTTTGATCGAGCAAGCCTGCATTAGTAGAGATTTACATTAAGGGCAAGTTTATGGTACCACTTGCATGCATGTGACTTCTTTTGTGAGTGTGAGTGAAATTTTTCTGTTTTGATGTAGATAATTACGGAACTTTCTTGTACATATTGATATGTGTAATGTTGATAAAAGTGTGAGGGCATATTATTCGTGATAGATAAGCAAATCTTGATCTCTGTATAAAGTACTTCAAAGAAGTGTGAATATTGTATAGCACTTGAAAGTTAGTCCAGAAACTAGAATTTTATATTACTAGGTGTGAGATATGATTCTTGTTCTAAGTGTAAAGCATTAAGGTAAAATGGTTGAGTTGATGACTCTTTTATATGTATAGTGTGATTGCTCGAGGACTAGCAATGAATTAAGTGTGGGGTGTTGATAATAGGCAAAAACTAAGTAGTTTAGCCATTATTTATGCGTCCATTTAATTATAATCCAATAACATAATTTATGAATTTGATAAGATATAAGCTTTTAATTTTTGATTTGTACACTTTGCAGAAAAAGGAGCTTATATCTACAATTGGAAATGTTATGGTACAATTTTGGTGCAAAAACAATCTTTCGGAGTTGAGTCTTTACGATCAAAAAACAAGAATTAATGAGAAATTCTCCCAGGTGCACGAAGTGACCACTTCGCGCACCATTTCGTGCATATGAAGAATTATTTGGACTACAGATGCGCGAAGAGTGCACTTCGCGCACCACTTCGTGCAGGACTTCGCGCTACATGGTCCGGTTAAAATGATTTCTCTAAGGGTAAAAATGGAAAGTCATATAATTCCACTCAAAGTTAATTAATGCAACCTTTTATTATGGAGATGATCAGATTTTATGCATTATTGAGTAGAGTGGAATTACACTATTCATCTTAGAGAGAAGATTTTGAGAGAAAAACCGTTGAAAGTGTTCTTGAAGCCAAAGAAGGAGTTCAAGATCAAGACTTGGGAGCAACAATATAAAGAGTTCATCTAAACTTTCATCATGTATTTTTCTTTGTAGTATGTTAGATATTAATATTGTTGAGTATGAATATGAGTAGCTAAACACTCTAATATTCTCGGGTGATGGATGTTAGTTGATCCTGTTATTTGAATCTTAGATTGATTTTATTGATATGGGTTGATTATTTGATTTTGATCTTAATTATTTTATTGCGTAGCTAACAGTGAAATATTATTTACGAACTTTGAATTAAACTTGACAAAGGAAATTCTTGGTTGCATATAAAATCAAATAGAACAAGATTTGAATCTCGGGCATCGGGTGAAGGATTTGCAACTAAGATAGACATATACTTAATTGTCTTGTTTGGTTTAAAAATAAGAGTTGTAAATGCAATCATGTTAATATTAATACCATAGACATATAGGTATTAATTTAACTTGGATAGATTCATAAGAACTCGAAAGATTCTTATGCATATGATTAACCTTATAATCAACAACCCGGATAATTAAATAAATCAATTATAAGTTAGAAAAATAGCAAGGTTACTAGCAAGTCCATGACCCTGGAATATATTCGTCCATATTATTATAAAAATATTGTGAATTGGTTGTAGTAATTTTATCTTGAATAATTGTGAAATTATTAATTATATTATAAAGTGGCTCTTATATATTTTCGAATGATATAGCATAAATTAAGAATTAGTTAATATAATATCAGTCAATAAGTTAATAAAAATTCCTCGTGGGAACGATACTTTACTTATTACTATACTACTTGTTGATCATGTACACTTGCGTGAGTGTTTTGGTCGCAACATTCACCATCTCAAGACCTTCAACTCCCCCAATCTTCAAGGTAAGTAATTTCCATTATCTTGGTGCGAAATTCCATTGTTCCTACACTAGTATTGATGAAATCTTCTTATAAAACACATAGATTTTCAAGAAATTCTTTAAAGAACTCAAAGGAGGGTTTGCAAGAACTCTTCCAAAAGGTAAATATTACACCTTAGACTTACATATATGGACATATTTTGAGAATATAAGTATGAATTAAGTGTTAGAACTCTTGGTGTAGTGATTGGAAGCCATAAGTTCCCTATATAAATACATAATTATTGTAAAGATTGAAAGGGTGATTATTTGATATGAATTGTTGGTTGGGTATGAATGGATGATCATACATATGTTGTTGGAAGTTATAAATTGGTTAGGAATAATAGTGGAATAAATTTTTGGTTAATGGTGATAGTTGGATGAGCTAATACTATGGTTATGAGGTGAAAATATTTATACCTACAAGGTGTTTGATAATATGCCTAAATGGCATAAGTTATGGAATTTGTTACTAATATTGGTCCTATTGAATGTTGTATTGTAGATTTAAATTGCTTAAGTGTATTGGAATATTGTAGTATCATTAAGGGGCGAATTTGAGGTATGTATGGCTAAAACTCCCTCTTCTTAGAAATTGAGTTCCCATGGTGTCCCCGCGTATGTTATAAGTCCGGAATTTGATTTATGTAGTATTCACTATTTCAAAGGGTGTTGCAAGAATAAATGTGAATGATGTACCTCAATGTGTTTATTATGTTATTTTTCGTAGATGAGGATCTGGAAAAAAGGGGAAATTATGTGCTAAAATGCCTAGACTTCAAGTCCATTTTAAAGTGAGATTTTGATGCCAAATTGTGTGAGAAAACTCATTATGGTTGATCCTCAAAATTATTCTTATGTGTGACCAATTGTATTTGATTGGTTGTGTCTTGTTGTTCGTAATGTACGAAGATGTTTGGAAGTGAAGTAAGTGACTATGTAAATATGGTAGATTGAACTTTGGATTCTTGTTGTTATTGGAACTTTACATGAGTTGGTGGTGTCACCTTATAATTGTGAAATATGCATTCCAATATAATCAAGGTACTGTTGTTGATAACTTAAAATGGCCGCAAGAAGTAAGAATCATGTATTGAAATGCTAAGACCTTAAATTGAGATTGAGTTGCATATCTTATGCCAAACAATTTTAAATCCTCTATGTATAGAGATGTTTGAAGTAACCAAACGAATTTGGGAAATAGAGTGTGGTCAATGTCCCGAGAACTTGAACTATAATTCTACATTGTCATGAATGGAAAAAAAGGATTCAAGAATAATTGGTGTAGTTGTTTACTTGTGCCGTTGATGTGTTTTTATTACGGGTTGGTGTACCTCCTCTATTGATTTGGAGGAATCTCTTGTGTTTAAAGTTCCATTGTCAATAAAATTGAGGTGTATAGTTTCAAAGATATTGTATATGCCGAGGATTCATATTTCCTCTCATGTGTACTAGGAATTTTGAACTAAATGGCTAGTTGTTGAAATTGATATTGAAGTGAAATATGTGGAACCTATGGACGGGCTATGAAACGCATAAGTGTATCATATGATATATGAACCTATGGACGGGCTATAAAGCACATAGGTGTATAATATAATATGTGGAACCTATGGACGAGCTATGAAATTCATAGGTGTATAATATAATATGTGGACCCTATAGACGGGCTATGAAACACATAAGTGTATAATATAAAATGTGGAACCTATGGACTGGCTATGAAACGTATAGGTGTATAATAATATATATGAACCTATGGAAGGGCTATGAAACACATAGATGTATAATATAATATATGGAACCTATGAACGAGCTATGAAATGAATAGGTGTATAATATAATATGTGGAACCAATGAACAGGCTATAAAACACATAGGTGTATAATATGATATGTGAACCCAATGCACGGGCTATGAAGCGCAACCTAGAGGTATGGAGATTATGTGAAAGCTATGTGACCCCTTTTATTTGTTGATGTGTGAATTGTTAAAGCTTTTGATTTATTTTTATGAATTCTTTATTCTTGTTTGATAGTACTTTGTAATTAGATGGTGTATAGTTATACATACTAGTACAATTCAAATGTACTGATGTCCCTTTTGTCGGGGGCGCTACATTCGTGTTATGATTGTAGGTGGTTCTATAGTAGGTAATTCAGCCCATCGACAGTAGTGCCTCCTCTCCATCCCATCAGTTGCATTGGTGAGCCCCACATCCTCTTGGGATAATGTGTGGTTCATGCCACCTTCTTTTGAGTTTATTGTGTATTATAAGGTATAGCTGGTGCCTTATCACCGGCAAGTATTGGCTGAGTTTCTTGTATTCATAGAGGCTCTGTAGACACAATGTGGGTGGTGTATAAATGTATTTTGGGTAGTAACTGTACGGTTCAGAATTGTGGTCCACGTTGGTAAATGGTATATGTATTTTTGCAAGTACTGGTATCAAATGTTTGAAATGATAAAAAGTAGAAATGAACTCAAGTTGTTAGTTTATGCTTAAGTCTTAAATGGCTATTTCAAATGAATTATGTATATTAGACTCACGGGGTAACGGGTGGGATAGGAAAGGAAATTCCAGGTCCGCTTGACTGGGGTCCTCCGGTTGAGCGCAGGTCGTGTCCCTCGGTTTTGGGACATGACAAACTTGGTATCAGAGCTTAAGGTTTTAAAGTGTCCTAGGATGTGTCAGAGCCGTGTCTAGTAGATTCCTTCTTATTGGTGTGTTGTTGACCACATTTATAAGTAGGGGGCTACATGGACATTTATGAAATTGCACTATTCTTTGTTACTCTATATAGTGCAGTGAAGTGAAAGTGAAGGTATTTATGTCTAACTTGTGCTCGGTTCCTAAATTTTCAGTTATGGTACCTAAGAAGAGAGATAGACTAGGTCTTGGGGCCAATGCAACCCGAAGTGTGACTATGAATCATGTACCTGATGTCGTGGGTGAGAGTGACTCCCCAGTATTAAATAAACCTGGCCCATTTATTCCAGATCAAAATATTTCTGTTCCTGCTGCGAGAGAGGGTGCTATCATCCCTCCCTCTTATATCCCTAATCCTGATGCAGTTCCAACTTCTGGTCCTGGGGATTCTGATGGGACCTTAGATGAGCCATCCATATGTTGACCCAGTTAGTGGCCGCTCAAGCCCAGAGATCTCATGACGCCCCTGTGCCCTCCAGCGGATAGGAAGACTCCGCCAGCTCCAGAGTTAACCAGTTTCTGCTGTTGGACCCCCCAGAATTCACAGGCACAGAGCTAGAGGCCCATCCGCAGGATTTCCTTGACGAAATGTATAAGACCCTTCCAGTGATGAAGGCTACTGAGATAGAGGGAGTAGAGTTGGCTTCCTACCATTTGAAAGGGGTTTCTTATTTGTTGTTTGAGTTGTGGTAAGATTCTCGTGAGGAGGGGAGCCCTCCGGTGAAGGAGTGAGTTTTCCAATGCCTTTGTAGATCATTTCCTGCCTGTGGAGACATTGGCAGCCCGTACAACAGAGTTTGAGAGTCTAAACCAAGGTAGTATGGGTGTATGGGAGTACCATATGGAGTTTGACTGTCTAAATATGCGATACACATGATGCCTACTATGGAGGCTAGAGTGCGCCGATTTGTACAGGGTCTTAGCCATTTGGTTATTAATGAGGCGACTATAGCTACCTTGAATTCTGATATGAATTATGGGAAATTTGTTGCGTTCTCTCAAGCTATAGAGGAACGCAAGTTAAAAATAAAGATAGAGCAAGATAACAACAAAAATTCCAGAACCGTTAGCAATTTTATGGCTCATACAGTAGGGGTAATGGTAGGAAAGAATCACAAAGAAGAGTGTCAACCGAACCCACGCAATCAATTCTTAAGACCTCAGCTGGGGCGCTACCATCAGGGCCTGATCAGCAATAGCGGGGCCATAATATGCAAGACCAAGGCAACATGAAATCTAACCAACTGGTCCAATCAAGTGGGATCCATTAGAGGCAACAGCGACCCTATTGCCCTAAGTGTGTCAGGCATCATCTAGGGGTGTGTCGTAAGGTTACCGACAAGTATTCCGGGTGCAGTGTTAAGAGACATCAGCTAATACACTGCCCAACAACCGAGGAACAACAAGTAAGTCCTGTAACCCTTTTTGTTCTATGATGTGTGTGAATAGGTATGACCCTTTAGTTTCATTCCATGGAAGACTAACCATGGGGTGATACTTTCTTACATGTTTAGACCCCAAACTTGGTAAGTTTAACTTATACATAAATGATTAGATGAGCTGGGAATATTGAATAGGATTTGAGGTGCTTACACATGCTTACAATGCGAATTAAGTGCTTAGAAAGGATATTGTTTTCCCGAGTGTAGTGGTACATCACGTATTAGGCTCGGCACGGTATTGATGTAATATGGTAGGGTGATTGCCTACGCATCCAGAAAGTTGAAGAAGAGAGATATGGGTAATAGTCTATACAATTTGTCACTCAATAGGAGTATGATGTTTGCCCATAGTTGTTTCTCATGAATTTGTATTTTCATATGCCTATGTATCCGGTAGTGATAAAAAAAGGGGTGTGAATTGATTGAACTATATGATCATGGTAATATCCTATACGATGCACTACTAGAAATAATCATCTTGGATGGACTTCATATGAATGGTTAATCGAAATGAAATTATATTCTTGTTGATGAACACCTTTGTGATTACATTAATGGCTGGTAAGGACTGTTATGAACACATGACTGTTTGGTTACTATTAAATGACATGTTTCATGGTGTGATTCCATGTGATGGAATTGTGGGTTGTAGTTACCATGAATTGCAATATCCAGTGGAATGTAAATTGTACAATGGTATTAAAGGTAAATACCATAGATAGTTAACTTATGTGAGGTGTCTATCTATCATCCTTGTTATGTATGTTTGGGGGTTGATATTATTTCCGAGAATGTGTTATGATAGGGCTTGTAAGTGGAGGAGGTCATCCCAAAGGCTGAAAGTGTCGTGGAAGGAAAATATTTTTGCTTGATTAAGTATCAATTAGTTTTGACTTGAAAGGTACTATATAGGTGTTTTGATCTAAAACTATATTTTGGTATCCTTTGGATAATGTAGTGTTTGTAATATTGAGATTAGTATTGTTGATATACAGATTGTGGTGCTCTGTCTAGTTGTGGATGTGTTGCTAAGACGATTTTGGTGATTCTCTGGCAGGTGGATAGTCCTAGTTACAAAGGACTCTACCGAAATTTCTTGAAATAAAAATAAACATTAAAAAAACTAAAATTTTGAGAGTTTGTCAAATTTGGTAGTTAAAGATGTGCGAGAAAAGATATAGTTTAAGCCGAGTAGCTGCATATTGACTCCACATATTCGAGGACGAATAATCCTAAGCGGGGGAGAATGTAAAGCCCCGGAAATTTTTTGCTAAGTAGTTTAAGATTTCGAGGTGCCAAGGTAGGCTATTATTTTATATTGTGTGAAAATGAGGATTAATGATATTATGGATATCAATTGGATATGGTAATATGTGTATGTCTTATTATAAGTGATTTGGGGTCTAAGGAGAGGCATAAGCCTAAGCCAAGTTGGAATTCATAAATGAGTGCACGCAATACCTTACGTTGAATGATCATATTTCCAGTTATATAAGGATTTTTGTGATGCACAACCTATAAAATTAAAGCATTTTGAGTCTATTTTCCAAAGCAACAAGCAGTTCGTCATTTGGAGGTGTATACAGAAAGTTATGGCCATATTTGCGTCCCTTTAGTCGCCAACACCATGGGTAGCACCGGGCACTAGCTGTGGTGCCAGGAATAATGAGCTACTGGAATTAGGGCCACATGCAATGCTCAGTTTCACTTGTGGCACCCGAAACAATCTATATGACTTATTTCTGGGTTCATTTTTACCCATTTCATTTGAACGAACTTAGGGTTCTTCTTTCACCCATGTTGAGAATTTAGGAAAGCAAGTAGAAAGTATTAATCCTAGAGTTATAACTCAATTAAAGGACATTACTATAGAACTCAGTTGCACAAGAGGATGTAAATATGAGAATTTGTAATAGAGGGATTCAGGAATAATGCGTCTCGTTCAAAGAGTAGGTACATTCAATGTTTTGTGATCCAACATCTTGTTAATATCATGTTTATGAGAACTCTTCAATATGTATGTACTTATAACTAAGGAGTGACTTACCTGGTGACTTTAGGTTGATAGGATAATAGCTTAATCGATACCCATCTACTCCACATCCCTAACATACATTGATAACATACTGAAATACTACTTGATCTGGTGGTGTAGTGACATTTATAGGGACAAGGGCACTCCCCTTAGCAACACGTTCTACCAATCCCTCCATGTCTCGATACAATCTCCTAACAAACTCTTGGTCAATCTCCCTCAGATTCAATGGTAGGGTCATTCCCTCCTTACTACTTCAAACTCGTGGATAATAGTTTCAAGATTTCTCATTTGAGAACAAGACATATCGAGAAAATTAGCTCCCTATCTTAGGTTCTATCGCACAATCAGGAGTATCAAAGAAGGGTGAAATTCCTAAATGTCCGAGTAGCCTTCAAATTATAGATGTGGTTGATAACACACAGATAAGAAGGACTCTACTAGACACCGCTCTAAGACATCCTAGGACACTTTAAAATCTTAGGCTCTGATACCAAGTTTGTCACTCCCCAAAAGTCGAGGACCACGACTGGTGCTCAAATGAGTAAACCTGACTGAGCAATTTTGTTAGGTTTCATACTATCCAAATTCACCTTTGAATAAAGATGAAACGTACTCCTTTAATCAAGTTCTGAAAGTATATCATCAACGACTTCCATTTCATTTCCATTAGCAACTTCGTTCATAATTTTCAAAAATATTACAAGCTTTATACATATTTTCCAAATATCAATATTTCTAATTCAATTCCCCATTATCAAACACCACCCACAACCTGTTTATTGAGCCTCTAAAAACTTGAAGAGTAATACAGAAATACCGGCAACAAGGCTCCGGCTATACCTCAAAATACAAGTACATGATAAACAAATGATACATGATCCCAAAATGAAGTAGGGCCTACCAAGACGGCTGAAAAAGGAATGTGCCACTAGCTACGACCAACACTGTCTGCTATAGAACCACCCATATCTATTAAAAGATATATCGTCCCTGATAAAAGGGGCGTTAGTACTGTCAAATAGTACTAGTATGAATAGCTAAAAGTCCTCTTTCAAAATAGAATGCCAATATAAGAAAAGAGAACCATGTAAACAACAAGTAACAATCAATGATATCCAAAGGCCAAGTTAAACATAAATTTTTCAATATATGAAAATTCATATGGTTAAAATGAAACTCGGGGTATGAAAACAATACTATTATTGGATAGAAGATCTTTAATACTGATTCACCATATTTTAAAATACCACTGTTCACAATACCATTGTTGATAATATGCACATCACAACCAACTCCCAGATTCAATCACATTTTCTGCGCCAATATACACTTACATATATTCCACCGTGAATCTTAGCACTGAGTCTGATCCCGGCCCGATCAGCTAAGCCGTCTTATTTGAGACGTGTACCTCAATCATAATTTCATTTTCATTTTCCAGTTTCAATATCAGCACAACATTATTATGTGTATGGCATGGCATTTGATCACGGATCGACCGGCTAAGTCGTCTTACCAAGACATTTCCCTTTTCCATTAGTCATCTCATTTCAAATATTATTTCGCACATATCAGTTCATCAACACTTGAGGCCACAACCATTACATTATACTTGGTACTAGGTGTAACGACCCGGCCCGTCGTTACGGGAATTACCACCCCGTTACCTTGCATTTACATATATTATGCTTTTAAAATCAGTATTAGAATATATCGGGTGAGTTAGGAGTGATTTGGATTGAAAATGAAACAAATAGCATGGTTGAAGAAAGCTTGAATATGAGAAGTCAACCAAGAGTTGACTATTGAGTTAGAGTGCTCGGAACCAGATTCTGATGATTCAACTAGCTTCGGGGGATCAATTATGACTTAGGAGAGCAATCGGAATTGAATTCGGAGGTCCGGTGTAGTTTTAGGCTTGAATTGGCGAAGGTTGATTTTTGGCGAAAACGGATGGTAGGTGATATTTTGATCCGGGGGTCGGAATGGAATTAAGACAATTTCTGTAGCTTCGTTATGTGATTTTGGATGTGTCTGCAAATTTTCAGGTCATTCGGACATCGTTTGATCGGGTTTTGGATTGAATGTTAGTTTTGAAAGTTTTGAAGAAACTTAGGCTTGAATTCGTGAGTAAATCGTGATTTTGATGTTTAGTATGGTGTTTTTATGATTGGAACAAGTCCGTATCATGTTTTGGAGTACGTTGGTGGTTTTCGTTGGGGTCCCGGGGGCCTCGAGATGATTTCGGACCATCAACCGGGCATTTGGACTTGGCAAAAATCTGCAGAAAAACTGCAGGTTCTGCCCAGGCCTTTAAGCCTTCGCGTTCGCGTGGCAAGGGCCGCGTTCGCGAAGGTCGAGCTAATCAGTGCATCGCGTTCGCGAGAAGGGTAGCCGCGTTTGCGTAGGCCAGGGATCGTGTGCATCGCGTTCGCGTTCCAGTGGTCGCATTCGCGTAGGTGTGTGAGGGTAAGGCTTCGCGTTCGCGGGAGGAGTATCGCGAACGCGTAGAAGGAAAAATAGGTGGCTGCGAAGATTGTTCATCGCGAACGCGTGGTGAGGTTCGCATTCGCGTAGGGTAAGTCAGAGACGGGCATCGCGAACGCGTGGGAGTCGTCGCGTTCGCGTAGGGAAAGAGGGGGCTGTTCATCACGAACGCGTGGGAGCTCACGCGAACGCGAAGAGCAAAAATCTCTGGCAGTGAATAAAATCCAGAAACATAAGGCTTACGGGTTTACACCCCCAAAACATAATTTTGAGCCCTAGAGAGAAGAAAACTCGAGGAAATCACCGAGAAGTCATCGGGTATTCGTCGGAGGTAAGATTCTTGACTCAAAAACATCATTTTATGGTAGAATTAACATCAATCTTCATGAAATTGGGTTGAAATCTTGAAGAAATGTGGCCTAAATATTGAAAACGAGATTTTTGGATTTGGAAGGCCATTTGAACTCCGATTTCGATAAATTTTATATGCACGGACTCGTGGCAAGATGAGGGTCGCGTTGGTGCTAATTTCGGAATTTTCCGAGCAGTGGGCCCGGGGTCGGGTTTTACCAACTTAGTGTATTTATGCGAATTTCATGTAAATTGAAATGAGTTATGATTCTTTGACCTGTATTTGATATAATTATTGTGGTTTGA
The DNA here is from genome assembly GCA_032618575.1 of Nicotiana noctiflora. NCBI lineage: Eukaryota > Viridiplantae > Streptophyta > Magnoliopsida > Solanales > Solanaceae > Nicotiana > Nicotiana noctiflora. Next base: position 67,538 of record JASVEL010001305.1, on the reverse strand, counting down.
CTAGATTCTATGCACGAGGGAGCTAAATTCAAAGGAAAAGACATCTCGGACGAGTCTACGGCCGGCTAGAGGTGAGTAGTTTGTGTATATGGTAGCCCGAGGGTTCGAAACCCCGGCTTAGCACATTGTGACGCTAGTAGGGCGTGGCTCGCACACCGTGGCAGGTGCGGGATTGATTGTGACTAGGGATTGAGACTTGGTCCATCCCGGATGTGAATAATATGTTGTTAGTGTTGGAAATACACTGTATTTGATATATTTGTGGGCTGTAAGCCTTGTTTGGGGCCTTGTGCCGACCTGTAGTGTCCTTAGAGGACAATAATTATGTGATAGCTATAATTGCTTAAATCACTGATCTCAGTCCTGGAAATTGAAATCACACTTTTGAAATGCTAAGTCATCGGCTTTTGCAAATTTAATAAAGTTAAGGTATTTTTCATAAATTATGAGCTGGAATTAAGAAAATGAACTATTTTGTGACTTAATTGCTTATTGTGGACTGAGCATGGGATCGGGCTGCACGCCGCAGTAGTTGATATGAGGATCGGGCTGCACGCCGCAGCAGTGTTGCGGTTGGGCTGTAGGAGCCCCTCCGGAGTCTGTACACACCCCTGGTGAGCGCCGTCGACGTTAAATTGGATCGGGCTACACGCCGTAGCGGTTATGTGCATTGCATTGCATCTTTATTTGTTGAATTACTCTGTGGTAGCTGAATTGTGTTGTTGATGCTAGTTCGTAGGAGATTCGAACTGTAGTTTAGCTTCGTTATGTGGTAATCTGTGGATTTCTTATTTTCAACTGCTGTTATATATTTATTACTCACTGAGTACTTAGTACTCAACCCTACTCCCTGCACCTTTTGTGTGCAGACTCAGGTACTCAGGAGCAGTAGACGGGCATTTCCAGCGTTTGCAGTGTCATATCGAGTTGTTGAGGTAGCTGCCTACGTTCGCAGAACCTAGCTTCTCCTCTCCTTTCCAGTTGTTATTTTGTATTTTGTATTCAGACTTGAGTATTTCTATACAGTACTCTCTATTCCTGTTGGGTTTTGTTAGAGGCTCTAGACTTGTGACTACAGATCTTTGGGAGTGTCAGTATATCATTCATTATTATTATTATTGGAGTTCTTAAACTCATATATTCTTCTTGGGTTGTCCATTTGGGACTTGTATTAGATGAAATTAGTAATTGTTGGTCTGGTTGGCCTAGCTTGATTGTTGGGCGCCATCACTACCGTATTTGGGTCGTGACAAGTTAGTATCAGAGCCTAGGTTACTAGGACTCGCGAGTCGTGAGCCGGTTTAGTAGGCTTTCGCGGATCGGTACGTAGACATCCGTATCTATCCTCGGAAGGCTACAGAAACTTTAGGAAAAAACCTCACTTTTCTTGGACTCATATTGTGCGGTTTGTGTTATCGTGAAACTAAATTTTTCCATATTCTATTCTCTAGCAGATGGCGAGAACACGTGCTAGCGGACGTGGCGGACGACCACCATTGGCACCCAGAGGCCGTGGTCGTGGTGGAAGTATGACAGCAGTACCAGCACCTACTGACCCACCAGCTGACCAGACTCAGGACCGGATTCCAGCGGCAAACGCTCCGGCAACTCAGGTTCAGGCACCGGCAGTGCCCATTGTGATACCGGGTCTTCAGGAGACCTTGGCTCAGATCTTATCAGTGTGCACAGGCTTGGCTCAGGTAGTTGCAGCTACTGCTGCAGTATCTTATTCACAGGCAGGGTGAGGAAATCAGACCCCCGTGGCTCGCACACCCGAGCCAGTTCAGCTAGTTGCGCCTGTTGCACCAGCTCCTGCTTATACGGTTCCAGCTATGCCCGACGATGAGCAGCGTCGTTTGGAGAGATTTGAGAGGCTACAGGCCTCCGACATTCAGTGGTGCTGAGGGCGAGGACGCCCAGGGTTTTCTTGACAGATGTCAGCGCATGCTTCGCACCGCGGGTATTCTAGAGTCCATCGGTGTTTCATTCACCACTTTTCAGTTCACAGGTGCAACATTTCAGTGGTGGGAGGATTTCGAGAGGCGTAGGCCCGCTGGGGCAGCGCCCCTCACTTGGCAGCAGTTCTCCATGGTAGTTTTTGAGAAGTACGTGCCTCAGTCCTAGAGAGAGGAGCTGCATCGTCAGTTTTAGTGGCTGAAGTAGGAGGACATGATAGTTACTCAGTACGAGTTGAGATTCACACAGCTGGCCCGTCATGCCATGTGGATGGTTCCTACTGACAGAGAGAGGATCCGGAGATTTATTGATGGCCTTATTTATCCCATCCGTATATTGATAACCAGAGAGAGAGCTTCGGCTGTTACCTTCGAGGAGGTGGTTGATGATGCCCGTCATATTGAGACGGATCACCGCAGAGAGCGGAAGGAGAGATAGGCTAAAAGGCCTCGTGGTACTGGCAGTTACAGTGGTGCTCCGTCTAGGGGCCAACCTCAGCATAGCAGGGGTCGTTCTTTCAGGTCTCATCAGTCTGGACGTGCAGGGTCCAGTGGGGTTTCATCAGATCATGGTCGTCAGGGCCATCACGGTTATCGGTGTCAGCAGGGCCGTCAGCAGAGTCAGCCTGCATTGAGTGCTCTTCCAGCTCAGAGTTCTGCTCATGTTTCCTCAGCACAGGATTCATCTACAGCGAGGGCTCCTCAGCAGCCCCTTCTTCCATCTTCTGGCCGTTGCTTTGAGTGTGGCGAGTTTAGGCCATATCAGGAGAGAGTGTCCTCAGTGGCTTTGTAAGCGGTCTCAGCAGAGGGATCAGCCTTCGTCTTCTACTCCTGTTTCTTCAGTGCCAGCACAGTCGGCTAGGACTGGTGGCCAGGTATCCAGAGGTCGCCCTAGGGGTGAGGATCGTACTGGTGGAGGCCAGGCTCGTTTCTATGCTCTTCCGGACAGGAAGGATGCTAGTGCTTCAGATGCGGTCATTTCAGGTATTATCTCAGTCTGCCACAGGGATGCTTCCGTCTTATTTGATCCCGGATCCACCTATTCTTATGTCTCTACTTATTTTGCACATCATTTGGGTATGACCCGTGGTATTCTTGCTTTGCCCGTACATGTGTCTACCCCAGTAGGGGATACTGTTGTTGTGGATCGGGTATATCGATCCTGTATTATTACTATTGGGGGTCTGGAGACCCGAGTTGATCTATTACTACTGGGCATGGTAGATTTCGATGTAATTCTAGGCATGGATTGGCTATCTCCTTACCATGCGATTATGGACTATCATGCCAAGACAGTCACACTAGCTATTCCAGGTAATCCGAGGATCGAGTGGTGTGGCTTCACTGATTATGTGTCTGACAGGGTGATTTCTTATATAAAAGCCCAACGAATGATTGGCAAGGGTTGTTTATCTTATTTAGCCTTCATTAGAAATGTTGAGGCTGAGACACCTAGTCTTGATTCAGTCCCCATTATGAGGGAGTTTCCGGTTGTTTTTCCAGCAGACCTGCCGGGCATGCCGCCTGACAGAGATATCGATTTTGGTATTGACTTGGTGCCGGGCACTCAACCCATTTCTATTCATCCCTATTGCATGGCACCAGCGGAGTTAAAAGAATTGAAGGAACAGCTTCAGGAACTCTTAGATAACGGATTTCATTCATCCGAGTGTGTCACCTTGGGGTGCACCGGTGTTGTTCGTGAAGAAGAAAGATGGCACAATGTGAATGTGCATTGATTACAGGCAGCTGAACAAGGTAACAGTGAAGAATAAGTACCCATTGCCTCGTATTGAGGACCTATTTGATCAGCTCCAGGGAGCTAGTGTATTTTCTAAGATTGACCTTCGAACGGGCTATCATCAGTTGAAGATCAGGGACTCAGATATTATGAAGACAGCGTTCAGGACGCGATATGGGCACTACGAGTTCCTGGTGATGTCTTTCGGGTTGACTAATGCCCCAGCTGCATTCATGCACTTGATGAATAGTGTATTTCGGTCGTACCTTGATTCTTTTGTGATTGTGTTTATTGATGATATTCCGGTCTATTCACGCAGCCAGGAACAACATGCACAACACTTGAGGGTGTATTGCAGAGGTTGAGAGAAGAGAAGCTCTATGCGAAATTCACTAAGTGTGAGTTCTGGCTTGATACTGTGGGTTTTCTGGGACATGTAGTGTCCAGTGATGGTATTCGGGTTGATCCATAGAAGGTTGAGGCAGTGCAGAAGTGGCCCAGACCTTCCTCAGCTATAGAGATTCGGATTTTTCTTGGCTTGGCAGGCTATTATCGCCGGTTTATTCAGGGTTTCTCATCTATTGCTTCACCGTTGACTAAGTTGACACAGAAGAATGCTCCATTTGTGTGGTCTGATGAATGTGAGGAGAGCTTCCAGAAGCTCAAGGAGGCTTTGACCACCGCTCCAGTACTTGTGTTGCCATCAGCCTCAGGGTCATATACGGTGTATTGTGATGCTTCTAGAGTTGGACTCGGTTGTGTGTTGATGTAGGAGGGTAGAGTTATTGCATATGCTTCTCGTCGGCTAAAGCCCCACGAGAAGAACTACCATGTTCATGATTTGGAGTTAGCTGCTATTGTTCATGCCTTGAAGATTTGGAGGCATTACCAATATGGTGTATCTTGTGATGTATATACAGACCACCGCAGCCTTCAGCATTTGTTTAAGTAGAAAGATCTAAATTTGAGGAAGCGGAGATGGCTTGAGTTGCTTATGGACTATGATATTACTATCTTGTACCATCCCGGGAAAGCCAATGTAGTGGCTGATGCATTGAGCCGGAAGGCTATTAGTATGGGCAGTTTGGCGTATATTCCAGTTGGGGAGAGACCCCTAGCAGTTGATGTTCAGGCGTTAGCTAATCGGATGGTGAGGCTGGATATTTCTGAGCCCAGTCGGGTGATGGCTTGTATAGTAGCTCGTTCTTCTTTATATGATCGTATTCGAGAGCGCCAGTATGATGATCCACACTTACTTGTCCTTAAGGACAGAGTTCAGCATGATGATGCCAGAGATGTCACTATTGATAGTGATGGTGTATTGCGGATGCAGGGCCGGATATGCGTGCCCAATGTTGATGGCCTTCGTGAATTGATATTGGAGGAGGCCCACAGCTCGCGGTATTCTATTCATCCAGGAGCCGCGAAGATGTATCAGGATTTGAAGCAGCATTACTGGTGGAGAAAGATGAAGAAAGATATTGTGAGCCATGTGGCTCGGTGTCTAAACTGTCAGCAGGTCAAGTATGAGCATCAGAGACCTGGTGGTGTATTCCAGCGAATTGATATTCCTGAGTGGAAGTGGGAAAGAATAACTATGGACTTTGTTAGTGGACTCCCTCGGACGGCGAGGAAGTTTGATTCAGTTTGGGTGGTGGTGGATAGGTTGACCAAGTCAGCTCACTTCATCCCAGTGTGTCCTACATACTCCTCAGAGCGGTTGGCAGAGATATTCATCAGTGAGATAGTGAGATTGCATGGAGTTCCCATTTCTATTATATCGGACAGAGGTACCCAGTTCACTTCTCAGTTCTGGAGGACATTTCAGCGAGAGTTGGGGTCACAGGTAGAGCTGAGCACAGCATTTCATCCACAGACGGATGGGCAGTTTGAGCGTACTATTCAGATATTGGAGGACATGTTGCGTGCTTGTGTCATTGATTTTGGTGGTTCATGGGCTGATTATTTGCCTTTGGCGGAGTTTGCTTACAATAATAGCTATCAGTCCAGCATTCAGATGGCACCGTATGAAGCTTTATATGGGAGACGGTGTAGGTCTCCGGTCGGTTGGTTCGAGCCCGGCGAGGCTAGGTTGTTAGGGACAGAGTTAGTCCAAGATGCCTTAGATAAGGTGAAGGTGATTCAGGAGAGACTTCGTACAGCTCAGTCGAGTCAGAAGAATTATGCGGACCGGAAGGTCCGAGATGTGTCTTATTCGGTAGGTGAGAAGGTGTTGCTGAAGGTCTCGCCTATGAAGGGTGTTATGAGGTTTGGGAAGAAAGGGAAGTTGAGCCCAAGGTTTATTGGACCTTTTGAGGTGCTTAGGAAAGTTGGGGAGGTGGCTTATATGCTTGCTTTGCCACCTAGTTTGTCGGGAGTTCACCCGGTGTTCCATGTATCTATGCTCCGAAAGTATGTCGGAGACCCGTCTCATGTGTTGGACTTCAGCACGATACAGCTAGATGAGGATTTGACTTATGATGTGGAACCAGTAGCCATTTTGGGTCGACAGGTTCGTAAGCTGAGATCTAAGGATATAGCTTCGGTGAAAGTGCAGTGGAGAGGTCGTCCCGTGGAGGAAGCAACTTGGGAGACCGAGCAGGAAATGCGGAGCAGATATCCACACTTGTTTGATGCTCTGGGTATTTTTCTTAACCCGCTCGCGGACGAGCGTTTGCCCGTCGTTACGGGAATTACCACCCCGTTACCTTGCATTTACATATATTATGCTTTTAAAATCAATATTAGAATATATCGGGTGAGTTAGGAGTGATTTGGATTGAAAATGAAACAAATAGCATGTTTGAAGAAAGCTTGAATATGAGAAGTCAACCAAGAGTTGACTATTGAGTTAGAGTACTCGGAACCGGATTCTGATGATTCGACTAGTTCCGGGGGATCAATTATGACTTAGAAGAGCAATCGGAATTGAATTCAGAGGTCCGATGTAGTTTTAGGCTTGAATTGGCGAAGGTTGATTTTTGGCGAAAACCGGATGGTAGGTGATATTTTGATCCGGGGGTCGGAATGGAATTCCGACAATTTCTGTAGCTTCGTTATGTGATTTTGGATGTGTCTGCAAATTTTCAGGTCATTCGGACATCGTTTGATCGGGCTTTGGATTGAATGTTAGTTTTGAAAATTTTGAAGAAACTTAGGCTTGAATTCGTGAGTAAATTGTGATTTTGATGTTTAGTATGGTGTTTTTATGATTGGAACAAGCCCGTATCATGTTTTGGAGTACGTTGGTGGTTTTCGTTGGGGTCTCGGGGGCTTCGGGATGATTTCGGACCATCAACAGGGCATTTGGACTTGGCAAAAATCTGCAGAAAAACTGCAGGTTCTGCCCAGGCCTTTAAGCCTTCGCGTTCGCATGGCAAGGGCCGCGTTTGCGAAGGTCAAGTTAATCAGTGCATCGCGTTCGCGAGAAGGGGAGCCGCGTTCGTGTAGGCCAGGGATCGTGTGCATCGCTTTCGCATTCCAGTGGTCGCGTTCGCGTAGGTGTGTGAGGGTAAGGCTTCGCGTTCGCGGGAGGAGTATCGCGAACGCGTAGAAGGAAACATAGGTGGCTGGGAAGATTGTTCATCGCAAACGCGTGGTGAGGTTCGCGTTCGCGTAGGGTAAGTCAGAGACGGGCATCGCGAACGCGTGGGAGTCGTCGCGTTCGCGTAGGGAAAGAGGGGGCTGTTCATCGCGAACGCGTGGGAGCTCACGCGAACGCGAAGAGCAAAAAGCTCTGGCAGTGAATAAAATCCAGAAACAAAAGTCTTACGGGTTTACACCCCCAAAACATAATTTTGATCCATAGAGAGAAGAAAACTCGAGGAAATCACCGAGAAGTCATCGGGTATTCGTCGGAGGTAAGATTCTTGACTCAAAAACATCATTTTATGGTAGAATTAACATCAATCTTCATGAAATTGGGTTGAAATCTTGAAGAAATGTGGCCTAAATATTGAAAACGGGATTTTTGGATTTGGAAGGCCATTTGAACTCCGATTTCGATAAATTTTATATGCACGGATTCGTGGCGAGATGAGGGTCGCGTTGGTACTAATTTCGGAATTTTCCGAGCAGTAGGCCCGGGGTCGGGTTTTACCAACTTAGTGTATTTATGCAAATTTCATGTAAATTGAAATGGGTTATGATTCTTTGACCCGTATTTGATATAATTATTGTGGTTTGACTAGATTCCACGCACGAGGGAGCTAAATTCAAAGGAAAAGGCATCGCGGACGAATTTACTACCGGCTAGAGGTGAGTAGTTTGTGTATATGGTAGCTCGAGGGTTCGAAACCCCGGCTTAGCACATTGTGACGCTAGTAGGGCGTGGCTCGCACACCGTGGTAGGTGCGGGATTGATTGTGACTAGGGATTGAGACTTGGTCCATCCCGGATGTGAATAATATGTTGTTAGTGTTGGAAATACACTTTATTTGATATATTTGTGGGCTGTAAGCCTGTAGTGTCCTTAGAGGACAATATTTATGTGATAGCTATAATTGCTCAAATCACTGATCTCAGTCCTGGAAATTGAAATCACATTTTTGAAATGCTAAGTCACCGGCTTTTGCAAATTTAATAAAGTTTAAGTATTTTTCATAAATTATGAATTGAAAACTGGAATTAAGAAAAATGAACTGTTTTGTGACTTAATTGCTTATTGTGGACTGAGCATGGGATCGGGCTGCATGCCGCAGTGGTTGATATGAGGATCGGGCTGCACGCCGCAGCAGTATTGCGCTTGGGCTGTAGGAGCCCCTCCGGAGTCTGTACACACCCCCAGTGAGCACCGTCGACGTTAAATTGGATCGGGCTACACGCCGTAGCGGTTATGTGCATTGCATTGCATCTTTATTTGTTGAATTACTCTGTGGTAGCTGTATTGTATTGTTGATTCTAGTTCGTAGGAGATTCGAACTGTAGTTTAGCTTCATTATGTGGTAATCTGTGGATTTCTTATTTTCAACTGCTGTTATATATTTATTACTCACTGAGTACTTAGTACTCACCCCTACTCCCTGCACCTTTTGTGTGCAGACTCAGGAGCAGTAGACGGGCATTTCCAGCGTTTGCAGTGTCATATCGAGTTGCTGAGGTATCCTGCCTACGTTCGCAGAACCTAGCTTCTCCTCTCCTTTCTAGTTGTTATTTTGTATTTTGTATTCAGACTTGAGTATTTCTATACAGTACTCTCTATTCCTGTTGGGTTTTGTTAGAGGCTTTAGACTTGTGACTCCAGATCTTTGGGAGTGTCAGTATTTCGTTCATTATTATTATTAATGAAGTTCTTAAACTCATATATTCTTCTCGGGTTGTCCATTTGGGACTGGTATTAGATGAAATCAGTAATTGTTGGTCTGGATGGCCTAGCTTGATTGTTGGGTGCCATCACGACCGGATTTGGGTCATGACACTAGGCCACATTTCATAAGTTGATATCTTTCTACATATTTCACATCAATATCCATTTCAACAACAAGTCATTCAATTCAAGATGTGAAGTACACATGTGAGGAACCATAAATCATGGGCATATAGAGTATTTCGGAAATCATAAACCTCAAGTTCATTAGCAATAAAACTTTAAACACAAAGGATTTTTTCCAAAGCAGGGGACACACCAAACCATAATATAAACACACATCAAAGTCATAAACAAGCAATTACACCAATTATTCTTGAATTACTCCTTTCCAACCATGACAATATACAATTTCAATATCAGAGTATGCAACAACTCAGATCTCATTGGAGTTAATTATAAGGCGAATCATTATCTTGAAAAGCCACATATGAGCATAAATGAGTACAAAGCCTTTAGGCCACTTTATTTTTGAAATCATTTACGGAAAGTAATGTCGAGGCTTATTTCATAATGTGTTCATATTTTATCATGTCATAAGCATCACCAGGTATAATTATAACTCATGTTATCGGCATGTTGTTCACACTCATTTCCCCAAATTCATTTCAGACATTATAGATTATCAATGACTAGACACAATCAATCAAATAGATTTGGTACACATAAGAGCAATTAGGAGTATCAACCATATCGAGTTTTCTCACAATTTGGCATACTAACCTTTATTTGAAACATGACTCAAAGTCATAATATTTTAATACGCAACTCATACTTAGAATATATATATCTTTGTTCGTAAGGCTCATTCGGAATAGTCATATGTATGGGTAATAACCCGAAATATAAGATTTATGAACTTGGAGCCAACCATACTTGAAATTATGAAAACATTTATGGAATTTGATTTTAAAAGAGAAAGTTTAGCCAACATACCTTGTTTAAGCTTTCCTTAAATTACTACAACATTCCAAAAATTCTAGCAATCCCAATCTACTTTGATATATAACAAAATCGAACACAAATTAGGGAGATATTCATGGTTTTGGCTTATTAGAGCACTTTATCGAACAATAGATGCGCATCATAATTTCTAAGCTCTTCTACAAGATTTCCTTCATTCCGCAACCCAATCTTTACTTATTATGTTCAACAATCTTCAAACAAACCTAATTTGTTCACGAATGTATACATAATATTATTACACCCAAGAATCATACCTCAATAACCTATCTTATACCAAAAACTCGAAATTAAAGTCTAGTGTATAGAACCTTACCTCTTAGATGAAGATCCTGTGATTGGCTTCCTTCATTCTTGATGATTGATGAGAGATTGAATGGTTATAATGTTAGGCTTCCTCCTTCTCTCTCAGAAATGCTCTTACCTCTCTCTAGATTTAGTATAAAATACCCCAAAATTAAGCGCCCAATCTTATTTATCAAAATGGGTTCGAATAGAAAAATTTCCAAAAATGGCCCCCAAAATCAAATATGTGGTGCAATTATGCTATTGCATAATCAATATATAGGCATCAGACTTGCAACATAAACATTATGTGATAGCATAATCAATTATGTGACAACATAATGTTTTGCCCGACTCTGAACACGTATGCGGTCCGTGGAGTCATTTTGCGATCGCAAAATTGATCGCAAACCCATAGGGGTGTGCATTCGAATCGTTTTATCGATAAATCGAATCGATTATTTGTTATTGGTTCATCGATAAATGAAATCGAAATAATCGAAACCTTATTGAAACGATAACGATAAGTAGTTGTACAAATCGATAATCGATAAGTAATTATCGATAAGGGTCAAAATTGAATCGATAAATCAAATGCACACCCCTAATTATTTCATCTACCACATTTAAGAAATGATCATATTTAAAGCTGAAGGGAATGAAGTTCAAATTAATGAAAAATGGAATTAGCTGTGATGATATATTTTTATTTTTTAATACCGTTGGAGTGTTGGTGGCATATATTTGATCCCTTACTTTAGTTCCGTTGCATATGTCTATTGACACAATTTTATGTTATAAACAGTGTTCGTCTTATTTTAGCTTCTTTTTGTCCATATTATTTAGGCGTGTTTATAGCGATATACTTTCCATTGAACCCCGCAAATTTTCTTATTGGTGTAATCGATAACCGAATCAATAAGCCCCAAAAATTAATAAATCAAAATCAAAAAAATCGAAACCTTATTGAAACGATAACGATAAGAATATGTACAAATCGATAATCGATAAGTAATTATCGATAAGAGTCAAAATCGAATCGATAAATCGAATGCACACCCCTAAAAACCCATCTTTTGGTGATTTGATCATAACTTTATGTAGGAATGTCCAAATGATGAACCGTTTAAACAGTTAAAAAGTAGATTCAAATACCTTTCATTTGATATGTTGTTCATCAAAATATATATATATATATATATATATATATATATATATATATATATATATATATATATATATATATATATATATATGTATGGACTTGTGCGGACTCATTTAGAATTTTAACCTATTATGTAATTTTCCAATTTGAATTAGACTTAGGCCTTTACTTGGACCCCAAATTACTTATTATATGACTTATACACTTAATTACAAAATCCAACAGTTGTCCATCATGTTAGTAGTACGTAAAATATTATAATCAGCCTACGTGGCACCACGAAATCCTAAATTACTTAGCTAAATATTTTCGAGCCCTTACACTTGTTGGTAGTGGAAATTTTGATATAGGGGTTAGAATGGAATTATAGAAATTTGAGTAGGTCAGTTATATCTTTTGGGACATGTGTGCAAAATTTCAGGTCTTTCGGACGAGGTTTGATAGACTTTTTCATCAAAAGTGGAATTTTTGAATTTCTTAGGATTGAATTCGATGATGATTTGATGTGTTGATGTTGTTTTCAGTGTTTTGAAGGTTGGAACAAGTTTGAATGACGTTATGGACTGTGTTTTCATGTTTGATTGAGGTCCCGAGGGCCTCGGGTGAGTTTCGGGAGGTTAGCGGACCAAATCCCTATTTTGAAAAGTAGCAGATTTCTTGTATTTTTGTTGAAGAAAATGTGTTCTTTGCATTCGCGATGGGGGCCCATGTTCGTTAAGGTATGGCCAGTAAAAGTTAAGAGAATGCGATAAATTCTACACCTCCGTAAAGAGTAAAGTGGAGCAGCTAGGTTCCCTGGTAGTTGTTCATCGCATTTGCGTAGGTGATATCACGTTCGCGAAGGCTTGGAAGGCGGAGGCAGCGCGTTCGCATTGGTGATGCGGAATTCGCAAAAGAGGATTTTCGGTCAATGAAATTTTTGTGCTTCGCGAACACGAGGCTTTTACTGGGTTCCTAAAGAAGGAATTTTTGGCTTGGGCAGATTGTTTAAACACCCATCTTCGCGATTTTGGCCTGTTTTCCACCATTTTTGAGCCATTTTGAAGATTTTTGAGAGGGATTGAAGAGGGAATCAAAGGGAAACACTTTGAGGTAAGATTTTTTGAACTTAATACATGATTCTATTATGAATTCTACCTAATTAAATGTGAAATTAATGGGAATTAAAGCCTAAAATTGGGGAGTTAGGGCTTGAAATTGGGGACTTTAATTTGAGGATTTGAGCGGTCGCTTGTGGTCGGATTTTGGTGTATTTCATCTGTGTGAACTAATGAGAGTGTAAGGACTCTAGTTTTGTAATTTTTATTGGAAATCAAGATGTGGACTTAGGGGTTGGGTTTGGCCAATTTTGGGATTTTTTATGTTAATTGATTATTTTCTCATGGGCTTCACTCCCTAATCATATATTGATGTTATCATTCTGATTTTGGGTAGATTCGACGCGAGTTGAAGCCGAGTCAAGAGGCAAGGGCGAGGCGAAGTAGTATTTCATCCAGTTTGAGGTAAGTAACCATTGTAAATCTGCACCTGAGGGTATGAAACCCCAGTATTTCCTACTATATTGATAAATATGGTGAGGCACATGCAAGGTGGCGAGCATGAGCATGTGCACCGATAGTGATTGTGACTTGGTCCATCCCGTAGTGGCTATTCAGTCGCGTATTTGATTTGAAATCTTATTGTGATGGCCCGACCCGTCATCATGTGAGTTATCACCCCGTTATCCCCGTTACATACTTGTTAATGTTGTAATATGCATGTTGGGTAAGTTTGAGTCAATCCGGGTTGAGTTTGGTTGAAATTGAGACAAATAGTCTCTTAGAAGAAAGAATAGTTGAGAAAAGTCAGTTGGATGTTGACTTGTGAGTTAGAGAGCTCAGAATCGAATTCTGATGATTCGGTCAGCTCTGGGAGGTCATTTATGAGCTAGGAGAGCGATCAGAAGTGAATTTGGAGGCCCTGTGTAGTTTTAGGCTTGAATTGGCTAAAGTTGAATTTTGGTGATATCCGATCGATAGGTGAGATTTTAATCCGGGAGTCGAAATGGAATTTCGACAGTTTCACTAGCTCCGCTAGGTGATTTTGGATGTGCCTGCAAAATGTCAGGTCATTCGGAGGTCGTTTGGTCGGGTTTTTTATCGAATGTCGATTGCGGAAGTTTGAATGGAAACTTAGGCTTGAATTGCTTGAATTCGATGTTATTCCGTGTTAAAGTATGTGGTTTTATCATTGGAGCAAGTTCGTATGGTGCTATGGTGTAACGACCCAACTTGTCGTTACGGGAGTTATCGCCCCGTTTTCTTAATTTAATACCTCAATATGCTATTTTAAATGTGTTTGGAAAGTTAGAAGCAAATTGGAGAGATTTTGAATAGAAATGAGGCCATAAATCCCTTTATGAGGAGAATAGGTTGGAAAAGTCAACCGAATGTTGACCGATGAGGTAAACAGCTCGGAATTGAATTCTGATGATACGACTAGTTTCATGTAATTATTAAAGGATTAGGAGCGAAATCATAAGTAATTTTGGAGGTCCGGTGAATAAGTTAGCCTATTTTGGCGAAGTTAATATTTTGGCGGATTCCGGTCGATAGGTGATATTTTGATCAGAGGGTCGGAATGGAATTCTGAGAGTTTCTATAGCTTCGTTAAGTGAATTTGGACTTGTCCGCAAAATTTCAGGTCATTCGGACATTATTTGGTCGGGTTTAGGATCGAATGTGAGTTTTGGAAGAACTTGATAAATTTAGGCTTGAATCCGTGGTAATTCGATGATTTTGATGATATGTGATGTGATTTGAGGCCTCGACTAAGTCCGTGATGTGTTTTCTAACTTGTTGGTGCTTTTGGTTGAGGTCCCGGGGGTCTCGGGTGTATTTCGGGTGAGTACGGACATCCCGGAACATAGAAAATGGAAGGGGCAGTCATTGGGACGCGGACCGCAGTCCTTTTGGCGCGGCCGCACTGGCTGGGCACAGACCGCGGTCATTTCTGTGCGGTCCGCATAGGTGGAAAAAATTTCCAGATCACTGGTCCTACTTCGGAAGCTCATATCCTTTTATCTACAAGGAATGTTGAGGTGATTGAAAACCGAAAGTTGTAGCCCTTCGTGTCTAGTTTCCAGAACACAAAAGAAATCATAATTTGGACATCTGTAGCGAAAGTTATGGTCAAAATACCAAAGCCTGTCACTGCGGAGCAAACTGCGCGGCCGCGGCCATTTTTGTGCGGCTGCGGGGACTGGGCGCAGACCGCGGCCATTTGTGTGCGGTCAGCACTGCTGGAATCCGAGGGTTACTCTATAAATACGAGATTTTATGTTTTATTTGATTTTTGGACCTAGAGAGCTCGGATTTTGGCGATTTTTCGAAGGTTTTTCAAGAAATTCATTGGGGTAAGTAATTCTAACTTAGATTTGGCTAGATTACATGAATATATCATTGAATCCATCATTTAATTTGTGATTTGGGATGGAATTTGGGAAGAAAATTGATGAAATCTCCCAAAATGTAAAACAAAGATTTGAAGGACCATTTGTGGTCCGAATTGAGAGTTCTTGGTATGTACAGACTCGTGGAGAGTCGAGGATTCCGAAAATGTGAGTTTTATAATTTTTCGAGAAGCGTACCAAAAGTCGGGTTTTGACAACTTTGTGGGTTTTGATGCAATTTGGGTTATTTCGAATGGGTTACATGAATTTAGCATATATTGATGTATTATCATTGATTTTGAGCAGATTTGGCAACCGAGGAGATTGATTTGCGAGGCAAGCGCAAGACGGACCGATGCTTCTACCGGTTCGAGGTAAGTGATAGTAGTAAACAATGTACTGAGGGTTTTATACCCCGTACTATCACTTCACAGTGCTATATTGAGATGAGACACGCGTTCTCTGACGGGCGTAGTGACATTGTGATTGGGGGTTCGGACTTAGTCCTTCCCAGCTAATAGAATACTGTGTGGTATGATTGTTACTGAGATTATAACTGTACAATAGGGCTAAAAGCCATGTTTGGGGCCTTGTGCCGATCTGTAGAGCATTAGGGAACCTATAGAGCTAGATGACCCTTATATCGTGTTGGAAACATACGCTCAGCCGTAGCTCTAGCTGTATAGCATAATATGAGCCCGTACTAGATGTGTATATTGAGAGAGATTATCTAAGGTGGAATTCCCTGTTCTAGATGAGTGGGCCTGAAAAGGCCAAGTCTATACCGATTGAGATGAGATAGGGTCAAGGACCCACTATGAGATGTTATATTGGGCCTGAAAGGCCAAGTCTATATTGACTGAGACAGGGTCAAGAACCCACTGTGATATATTGTATTGGGCCTGAGAGGCCAAGTATATACTGACTGGGATAGGGTCGAGGACCCACTATGAGGTATTATATATATACCTATGTTGGATCGGGCTGCACGCCGCAGCAGCATATATATATTTGATCGGACTGCACGCCGCAGTAATATACACGTAATATACATGTGGGACGGATCGCACGCCGCAGTATTATTGCGCTTGGGCTGCAGGAGCCTCTTCGGAGTCTGAGTCTGCACACGTTCTCGGTGAGCACTGGTGTATATTATGGGATCGGGCCGCACGCCGCAGCGGTATAGAGATATATACATATATATATATTGGATCAGACTGCACGCCGCAGTAATATTTGTGTGGATCGTGCTGCACGCCGCAGTATTATAGTGCTTGGGCCTAGGGAGCCCCTCCAAAGTCTGTATACACCCCCAGTGAGCGCCGTCGACGTTAAATGGAGCGGGCTGCGCGCCGCAGCGGTATATGTATTGGAGCGGGCTGCGCGCCGCAGTGGTATATGTATTGGAGCGGGCTGCGCGCCGTAGCATCATACTTATTCATATTCATATATATACTAAAATATTTATATGTTATAGACAGGATGTATATGTCTCCATATATTGAGATGGCTGTATACCGTAGTGGTACGAGCGAGGATGTGGTCGGTGTGGGACCTAGATGAGATAGATGTGGACTGGGGATCAGAGTACTCATTATAGTGATGACTAAGCTGTGGGGGTTGCCTTAGAACTGTTTAGTTATCGCAACTGCTTTATTATCCCCATTCTGTGGAGACTTCGAGGTAGCTACCAACGTCCGCAGTACCTGACCTCTTTCTTTTTATCATTTTGTTGTCTCCATTCTGGTTAGACTTGATTGTGTAGTAGATCTCATTTGTAGAGGCTTAGACTTGTGACACCACGATTTGGTTGGGACTGTGTTCTTGTATTTCATTTCTACACTTCTTGATTTGTTATGAAAACAGGCTAATCACGCCGATTAATCAGTATTAATTATACTTGGCTAGTAATTGGATAAGATGGTCGGGCTTGCCTAGTAATGTGTTGGGCGCCATCACGACCGGGGTTTTGGGTCGTGACAAGTTGGTATCAAAGCCTAGGTTAACAGGTCTCGCGAGTCGTGAGCCAATTTAGTAGAGTCTCGTGGATCGGTACGGGGACGCCTGTACTTATCCTCGGGAGGCTGCAAACCTTTAGGAAAGTGTCAAATTCTTGGACTTCTCATCGTGCGTGTTTTATTCAGCTTGAGATGTAATTCTTGAAATTCCTCCTGCACATTGATGCGCGCACTCGAGTGCTTAGTGATAAATTTGCCTTGATGGCTTGTGATTCCCCAATCGAGGGACGAGATATAATCTTTGTGAATTCATATTGGGCCTGTCTGGAGGACTTGAGGCCGGATCCTTGTCTATGGCTTGAGCATCGAGGTGCTAATGGGTGAGCTGCAAGGTATTCAATCCTTATATCTGTTACGTAGACCTAGCTATGGGCATGGTGAGTATGTTAATGTTCCTTAGTGGAAAGGTAAAGTGCATTACGTATGGTAGTATGAGTTCAAACGCAGGAAAACCAAATTGGTTGTACTAGGTGTATCATGGTGAAAGGTATATGTGTTATGATTTGAGCAGGTGCAGCGCATGTTCATGTACTAATGCTGGTGATATAATTCGTGTAGTATTGAGATTTATGTTGTTGAAATACATTGTGACGTCTTGTTGAGTTGTTGGTGTATTGTTAGAATGGTTTGGTGATTCTCTGGCAGGTGGATAGGCCAATTTACAAAGGAAATTCTGCCGAAATGTTTGAAAAATTTGGGACTTAGAAAAGATGTTGTGGCCTAAGGAATGGGCTTAATTGTTGCGTGTGAATGAATACGAGAATTGCAATAGAGTTAAGATTTCCGATGATTCGAGTCTCCGCCAAAGTTTGTAAATAGCTCGAGTTTAATCTCACTGTAACATTGGAGCATCAATTGAGTAAGAATGCTATGAGTGGCTAAAAGTGCTTTGATGTATGGCTCCGAGCCAAGTTGGGGAGGTTGTGATTGACTAATTGATTGCACTATTGTGTGCTATGATGGTTCTGTCCCCAAGCATGTTGGGAAAAATTCCGACGAAGGTTATGGTGCTTCGTAGATGTGAGAAAATACTAGGAGGTTTTGAGTGGCTATTGCTAAAGAATGTTTGATGTATAGAAAAGAAAGATAGTTAATTGTATCCGTATGTAATCATGTTCTGCGGTGTCAGAGTTCTAGTAAGGCCCGAGTGGTTCTGTTTAATAAGGTAGTTGAATTATAACTGTTTAAGGGTGAATGACGACCGAGAATAGCCTTGCGGTGTTCAAGATTTACTCTTGCAACAATCAGGTGCCTTAAGACTGTGTACGTGGCTAAAGACCGTGGTTTTTCTTCTTAAAAGAAATCAAGACTTTTGTTATGTTATGGGGATGATGAGATTCTTTGTATCCGTATTGAAAGGTAATGATAACAAATTCAAATCGCAGGAAGTTCTTCAAAACAAAGTATTGTAGAATGTAGTATTTCTGGGAAACAATTAAGAGAGTGTTTAGTGGCCTGTGGGTCTTAGACCGTATGGTCTTATGTACGAGTCTTGTGTGGTAACATGGGTTGAGGCATTGTGGTGCTACAGTAAAGACTAGTATTAAATTAAAGATGAATCAGAAAGGAAATTGGGTAAATGGATCAACTTGTTAATAAACCGAAACGGTATGATAAGGAATATGATTAATTCCTGGTATATGTTTGAAGTAATGAGTCTCGCCGATATTGTGCAATAAAGCTTTTGAGTATTGGCAGTTGTGTAACTCGGTATGGGTATAAGGACTCAGTCCTGGCAATTTAACTTATGCAATGTAATTGGGAGAAAGGGTTTGTGATGTGTTTTACCGTGGTTTGAAAAGGAGTGTATTTCCTGTTGGTATGTAAAGCTTGGAATGTGTAATGAGTTTTCTCTATATGGGATCATGAAAGTCCTTGACTAGTTGAGTGCGCTGATATTTGCGGCGTAGGGAAAGGGATATGAATTTTCCCTATTGTCTTAGTGTGGTATGGTATATGCGATGTGTTATGGAAAGTTGATAACGGCATGTTCAAGTTTTGAGATCAATTCATATTATATGGGGAGTCATTAAAATCCTCAAGCAGCGTGGGCAGCTGCAGATAATCTGAGAATCAATCTTCCTGGTGATTTAGAAGAATGGTACTGCTATACTAGTATTTCGGCAGAGTCTATGGTCAAAAGGGCCAGGTAAAATAAACTGATAATATCTAGCGGTATGGTGGTATACTCCCGTTGGATCGACTGTAATAATTGAGTCGTTGATGACATAGTGAAATTTATGAATGGCTTTCGTGGTATGAATGGACGCTTGAGGTGCGTTATGTAATCGTACGGTGAAGTACGGAATCAGGCATAGTGATCCCTGTGTTATGTATGTGTTGGAGACTAGAAGTTCTCGTAACCCGCCTACGCAGCGGTGGTATATTGTGAGTATCGACATAGTGTAGCGGTTATCGGAAATTGGAAGCTCTAGTGGCTATCTCGTTACTTGATATGATGAATTTGAATAATGATATACGATTGTTGACTGGTTGTCATAAGCCAGGTTGTCCAGACTAATGTGATATGGACTATGTCAGGAAACATGTCGCAAACTGCATGGCAGAGCGCATCAGATCATGCTCCAGCGGGGTGGATGTACCCTAGAGCCAGCGGACGGTTGGTAGGTATTGCTTTGCCAGTTGGGCCTTCGTGGCGGATGTCAGTGTAGAGGTATCTACCATTGATTCAGTTCCGGTATTGAGGAACTTTGTCGGATGAGTTTCATGTGACCGAGCTCGAGGCTATATATACATGTTTGTTGCAATGAGCAACTTGAGTCGATGTGCATTCCCTTTTGCTAGATTTATACGTGGATCGGGTGGCACGCCGCCACATGTATAGTATCTAGATAGGGTGGCACGCCGTCACATGTATAGTATCTAGATCGGGTGGCACGCCGCCACATGTATAGTATCTGGATCCGGTGGCACACCGCCACATGTATGGTATCTGGATCGGGTGGCACGCCGCCACAGGTATGCTATTGGAACGGGTTGCGCGCCGCAACAGTGTGATGTAGGAAATATAGCTTCCTATATGTACCTTGTATACAATACTTCCTCTCTTCTGAGGAATAGTCTGTATTGGGTATCGCTCGGGGAATAGCACATCGGTTGTGTCCATTCAGGATTCGATAGCATATACTAAATGTATCATTGCGTGTGATTGATTGCTTGAGTTCAGACCTAAATATGTGTGTGGCTGACCGTTTTGAGCATTGCGACTTGAGGTGCTCCATGAGTAATAGTGTTTGGATAGAATCATGAGTTGTGGCAAGGCCACGTGATGTTATGACCTTTCGAGGAGGATTCAGTTATGTGTTGCGATGGTATTTAAGAATTTGAATTATGGCTCTTTGTGCGAGTCAGTTGTCATGATTCGACTGTGTTCAGATCGTTCTTATTGGAGCCTGTGTTGTGCTCGTTGTGGCCTAGGCCGATGTTGAGGTGTCATGTCACCAGTGTGGTGTGTTATAACCGAAATGATCATTCGAGTCATTAATGAGAGCGAGCATATATGATTTCAGCTCGTTAGAAAGGTAATATCGAGGTTTGGCTCCGAAACTTATTGTGGTATCGGTTTTAAAAGGGAAATAGATTCACGAATGGTTGACCCGAGAGATGGGTTCGGTATATCGCGTGCTTCAGTTGCCGTGGGCAGGATATGAAGGTGTTGGAATAAGACTCTATCTAATGAGAAAGGTTCTTTATTCTAGTATTTGGTTATTGTGGCCAGTTGTTGTGATTAGAGACTATCGTATCGAGTGATCGGGTTGTTTGATACATCATGTGATCTCACCCGGAGTGGTGAGTTGGCTATTACAGTTGGATCATGTGTATCCTGAGTATAGACGTGGGATTCGGAATTGGAATATCATTTCGGAAGGTGCAAGGTGGTCTAGGGTGCAAATGGACTGTGGAAGTTCAGCTATATTGTGTTATCGGACTTATGTTAGAGAGGGTGACGTGGTACCACCCCGCATACATGCTTGGTAAGGTCATACAACTATTGGGCTGCTTCCAATACAACTCTGGGTACGCTCGAGGACGAGCGTTTGTTTAAGGTGGGGAGAATGTAACGACCCAACTTGTCGTTACGGGAGTTATCGCCCCGTTTTCTTAATTTAATACCTCAATATGCTATTTTAAATGTGTTTGGAAAGTTAGAAGCAAATCGGAGAGATTTTGAATAGAAATGAGGCCATAAATCCCTTTATGAGGAGAATAGGTTGGAAAAGTCAATCGAATGTTGACCGATGAGATAAACAGTCCGGAATTGAATTTTGATGATTCGACTAGTTTCAGGTGATGATTTAAGGCTTAAGAGCGAAATCAGAAGTAATTTTGGAGGTCTGGTGAAGAAGTTAGCCTATTTTGGCGAAGTTAATATTTTGGCGGATTTCGGTCGATAGGTGATATTTTGATCAGAGGGTCGGAATGGAATTCCGAGAGTTTCTGTAGCTTCGTTAAGTGAATTTGGACTTGTCCGCAAAATTTCAGGTCATTCGGACATTATTTGGTCGGGTTTAGGATCGAATGTGAGTTTTGGAAGAACTTGATAAATTTAGGCTTGAATCCGTGGTAATTTGATGATTTTGATGATATGTGATGTGATTTGAGGCCTCGACTAAGTCCGTGATGTGTTTTCTGACTTGTTGGTGCTTTTGGTTGAGGTCCCGGGGGTCTTGGGTGTATTTTGGGTGAGTACGGACATCCCGGAACATAGAAAATGGAAGGGGCAGTCATTGGGACGCGGACCGCAGTCCTTTTGGCGCGGCCGCGCTGGCTGGGCGCGGACCGCGGTCATTTCTGTGCGGTCCGCGTAGGTGGAAAAAATTTTCAGATCACTGGTCCTACTTCGGAAGCTCATATCTTTTTATCTACAAGGAATTTGAGGTGATTCAAAAATGAAAGTTGTAGCCCTTCGTGTCTAGTTTCCCGAACACAAAAGAAATCATAATTTGGACATCTGTAGCGAAGGTTATGGTCAAAATACCAAAGCCTGTCACTGCAGAGCAAACTGCACGGCCGCGACCATTTTTGTGCGGCTACGGGGACTGGGCACGGACCGCGGCCATTTGTGTGCGGTCAGCACTGCTGGAATCCGAGGGTTACTCTATAAATACGAGGTTTTATGTTTTATTTGATTTTTGGACCTAGAGAGCTCGGATTTTGGCGATTTTTCGAAGGTTTTTCAAGAAATTCATTGGGGTAAGTGATTCTAACTTAGATTTGGCAAGATTACATGAATATATCATTGAATCCATCATTTAATTTGTGATTTGGGATGAAATTTGGGAAGAAAATTGATGAAATCTCCCAAAATGTAAAATAATGATTTGAAGGACCATTTGTGGTCCGAATTGGGAGTTCTTGGTATGTACAGAATCGTAAATAGATGAGGATTCCGAAAATGTGAGTTTTATAATTTTTCGAGAAGCGTACCAAAAGTTAGATTTTGACAACTTTGTGGGTTTTGATGCAATTTGGGTTATTTCGAATGGGTTACGTGAATTTAGCATATATTGATGTATTATCATTGATTTTGAGCAGATTTGGCAACCGAGGAGATTGATTTGCGAGGCAAGCGCAAGGCGGACCGATGCTTCTACCGGTTCGAGGTGAGTGGTAGTAGTAAACAATGTACTGAGTGTTTTAAACCCCGTACTAGCACTTCACAGTGCTATATTGAGATGAGACACGCGTTCTATGATGGGCGTAGTGACATTGTGATTGGGGGTTCGGACTTAGTCCTTTTCGGCTAATAGAATACTGTGTTGTATGACTGTTACTGAGATTATAACTGTAAAATAGGGCTAAAAGCCATGTTTGGGGCCTTGTGCCGATCTGTAGAGCATTAGGGAACCTATAGAGCTAGGTGACCCTTATATCGTGTTGGAAACATACACTCAGTCGTAGCTCTAGTTGTATAGCATAATATGAGCCCGTACTAGATGTGTACATTGAGAGAGATTATCTAAGGTGGAATTCCTTGTTCTAGCTGAGTGGGCCTGAAAGGCCAAGTCTATACCGATTGAGATGAGATAGGGTCAAGGACCCACTATGAGATGTTATATTGGGCCTGAAAGGCCAAGTCTATATTGACTGAGACACGGTCAAGGACCCATTATGAGATATTGTATTGGGCCTGAGAGGCCAAGTATATACTGACTGGATAGGGTCGAGGACCCACTATGAGGTATTATATATATACCTATGTTGGATCGGGCTGCACGCCGCAGTAGTATATATATTGGATCGGACAGCACGCCGTAGTATTATACATGTAATATACATGTAATATACATGTGGGACGGACCGCACGCACGCAGTATTATTGCGCTTGGGTTGTAGGAGCCCCTTCGGAGTCCGAGTATGCACACATTCTCGGTGAGCACTAGTGTATATTATGGGATCGGGCTGCACGCCGCAGCAGTATAGAGATATATACATATATATATTGGATCGGACTGCACACCGCAGTAATATTTGTGTGGATCGTGCTGCACGCCGCAGTATTATAGTGCTTGGGCCTAGGGAGCCCCTCCGAAGTCTGTATACACCCCCAGTGAGCGCCGTCGACGTTAAATGGAGCGGGCTGCGCGCCGCAGCGGTATATGTATTGGAGCGGGCTGCGCGCCGCAGCGGTATATGTATTGGAGCGGGCTGCGCGCCGCAGCATCATACTTATTCATATTCATATATATACTGAAATATTTATATGTTATAGACAGATGTATATGTCTCCATATATTGAGATGGCTGTATACCGTAGTGGTACGAGCGAGGATGTGGTCGGTGTGGGACCTAGATGAGATAGATGTGGACTGGGGATCAGAGTACTCATTATAGTGATGACTAAGCTGTGGGGGTTGCCTTAGAACTGTTTAGTGATAGTACATGAGTTCTTATTTTCAGTTATTGTTTATTATTGTTACTCACTGGGTTGAAATATACTCACCCCACTCCCCTGCACTTTTTGTGCAGATATACAGGTTCAGGAGGGCAGTTGAGCTATCGCAACTGCTTTATTATCCCCATTCTGTGGAGACTTCGAGGTAGCTGCCAACGTCCGCAGTACCTGACCTCTTTCTTTTTATCATTTTGTTGTCTCCATTCTGGTTAGACTTGATTTTGTAGTAGATCTCATTTGTAGAGGCTCGGACTTGTGACACCACGATTTGGTTGGGGCTGTGTTCTTGTATTTCAGTTCTACACTTCTTGATTTGTTATGAAAACAGGCTAATCACGCCGATTAATCAGTATTAATTATACTTGGCTGGTAATTGGATAAGATGGTCGGGCTTGTCTAGCAATGTGTTGGGCGCCATCACGACCTGGGTTTGGGGTCGTGACATATGGAGTAGGGGACCCGGGGTGGTTTCGGGAGGTTAAACAGAGGAATTTTAGAGGTTTTGCAAGTCTGGGTTTTTGGCTTCTGCTATTTTCGCTTCTGCGGGTGGGGGACCGTAGAAACGGAAGCGTAGGGGTGAAATTTATCTTGCAGAAGCGAGATTGGGCTGGTTTGGGCATTTCCGCAGAAGCGGCCCAGGATGCGCAGGGGCGGGCTCGCAGAAGCGGCCCAGGATCGCAGGAGCGGACGTAGGCTAGCCCGTGGGTTCTCGCAAAAGCGGAGCCCAGTTCGCTTAGGCGATCTCGCAGGTGCAAGACCTGGACCGCAGAAGCGGAACTGGGCAGCTTGGTATGGAATCGCAGAAGCGACCGTTTGTCCACAGAAGCGGACTCGCAGGTGCGAGTAAGGAACCGCAGGAGCGAAAATCGCGCCTGTGATAAGAATAACAGAAGGGAAAAATTTCAAAAGTCATAAAACATTTGGGCTAGGTTTTAAGAGGAGAATTGGGCAATTTGGACGGGAAATTGCTGGGAGTTCAACGGCTTATCATCGGAGGTGAGTTTTATGGTTCATTTACGCGTTATTATCTTGAAATCCTCCTCTATTTCATTGAAATTGGATGAATTAATGGGGGAATTTAGCCTAAGCCAGGGCTTTGGTAAAATATCGATTTGAGTGTGCAATCGGAGTCCGATTTTGGAAAACTTTATATGCATAGACTTGTATTGAGACGAGGGTTATGAATATGTAACTTTTGTAATTTTTCGAGAAGCGCACCAAAAGTCGGGATTTGACAACTTTGTGGGTTTTGATGCAATTTGGGTTATTTCGAATGGGTTGTGTGAATTTGGAATATGTTGATGTATTATCATTGATTTTGAGCAGATTTGACATACGAGGAGATTGATTTGCGAGGCAAGCGCAAGGCTGACTAAGGCTTCTACCTGTTCAAGGTGAGTGGTGATAGTAAATAATGTACTGAGGGTTTGAAACCTCGTACTAGCACTTCACAGTGCTATGTTGAGATGAGACACGCGTCTTGTGATGGGCGTGGTGACATTGCGATTGGGGGATTGGACTTGGTCCTTCCCGGCTAATAGTGTATTGTGTATTATGACTGATAATAAGATTATAACTATGTAATTGGGCTAATAGCCATGTTTGGGGCCTTGTGCCGATCTGTAGAGAATTATGGGACCTGTAGAGCTAGGCGACCCCTATATCATGTTGGGAACTTACACTCAGCCGTAAAACTAGCTGAATAGCACATTAAGAGCCAGTACTAGATGTGTACTGTGAGAGATAGATTGCTTAGGGCGGAAATTCCCTGATTTAGCTGAGTGGGCCTGAAAGACAATCCTATACTAATTGGGACAGGGTCGAGGACCTGTTATGAGGTATTATATATATATATATATATACCTGTGAGCACGTGATTTTTGCCTTACTCGAGAAGTACTCCCAGAAAATTCAAAAGTAAAAAATAGTTTCGTGTTGGGCATGATTTGTGTGATTTTGTGTTATTTTTATCTTTTGTGTGCACGTTTATTTATTTAAATTAAAAATACAAAAAATATACGCTAGGCTTTGCATTTTCAGTGTTTGATATCGAAGTCATGTGATTCACATTTTTTGAGTGATATGTAATTGTGTGCGTTAATTGTAGTAAAAAATAGCGGTGTTATAGGTTAGTATATGCATATGTGTGTATATATATATATATATATGTATATATATACATATATATATACATATATATATATATATATACACATACACATATAATATCCGATCTGGGCCAATTTCAATCTAAAAGCCAGGCCCAAACGGATTGCTTCTGATCCAGCCCAAATATCCGTCCAGCTTCAGCCTATGTAACGCTTGATCCGGACCGTTGGATTTTATTATCCAACGGCCCAGATTAATCCGTTAATTCTAATATACATTCAGCCTTTGACTTGACCAAACGGCGCCGTTTGGTTTAAGTGAGAGGATCCTGATCGTTGATCAGGTTTGATCCAACGATCAGGATTTAACTACTCAAAACATATATAAACTCCTCTCCATACCCCGCCCCCCCAAGCCAGACCCCCCCTCTCCTTCTTCTCCCTCAGAGCTCTCAAACACCCGGTGTAACGCCGCCCTCCTCCGCCTGCCGGAAATCGCCTCACGGCGGTTCCGGTAGGCCAATCGCCACCAAACCAATGCCAAACCCTTCCCCTCACCTCCCCCATCACGATCCCAACCTCCATTAACCTCGAATCATGCCGGAGCTCCTCGAATCTTCATTTGAAGATTCGAGTCAAACTCGAACCTATGCCAAATTACCCCAAATTCACACCACAGTCTCCCCACACCTCCCCCACACTCCCATTGACATTGGTTTGCTTCGAATCTAACCAAAAATGCAAAAGCCCCAAATCCGAGCCCAAGAACCCTAATTTTGAAGAAATTCAATTCAAGCCGGGTTAGCCACAATTGAAGTCCAAGGGACTTTAGTCCAGGTGTTCTCAATCGAGAACATCTTGATTAAAGCCCGTTTGGCTTCAATAAGTCCGAGTTTTAGTTCGAAGTTTGGTCGGCAGTCTTCTTTTGAGGTATTCACTCCTTCTTTGGTCGTTTTAAGTCGATTTGTGTGAATATGTGTGTTTGTTTCATTCATTATTTCAGTTTCTCATGTTTTTAATTTCCCATACCCGTTTGGTCTGTTTCTTCTCATTTGAGGCCCTTTATTTGGCCAATTCTTCTGTTTTAGTAGTTAAAACGAATCATGAGTCCAATGTGATTAAAGCCGTCAATGAATCAGTTCGTAACATCGATCCCTTGAATCTGCCTGATGCAATTCACTAGAGTAGGGGTTGGCTACTGTTACATTCAGATAAAAGGGGGGTAATTGGTTGTAGTTAATTGTTTAATCACATGTCCATACTAGGCTAGTGGAACTGAGCATAGCAGGGTATCCCATTGATGCCCTGCCCCCAGCCTTATTGTTTAATGCTGGAGTCCATACTGGACAGTAGGTAGTGGGGAATGCAGGGCAATGAACGCTGGAGAGATAGATTGCTTAGGGCGGAAATTCCCTGATTTAGCTGAGTGGGCCTGAAAGACAATCCTATACTAATTGGGACAGGGTCGAGGACCTGTTATGAGGTATTATATATATATATATATATACCTATGTTGGATCGGGCTGTATGCCACAGCAGTATATATATTGGATCAGGCTGCACGACGCAGCAGTATACATATAGGATCGGGCTGCATGCCACAACAGTATATGTGTTGGATTGGACTGCACGCCGCAGTATTATTGCGCTTGGGCTGTAGGAGCCCCTTCGGAGTCTGAGTCTGCACACATTCTCAGTGAACGCTGGAGTATATTATGGGATCGGGCTGCACGCCGCAACAGTATAGTTATATATGTATATATATATATTGGATCGGACTGCACGCCGCAGTAATACATGTGTGGATCGGGCTGCACGCCGCAGCATCATAGCGCTTGGGCCTAGGGATCCCCTCCGAAGTCTGTATACACCCAGTGACCGCCGTCGACATTAAATGGAGTGGGCTGCGCGCCGCAGTGGTATATGTATTAGTGCGGGCTGCACGCCGCAGCATTATACTTATTCATATCCTTATACATACTTAAATACTTATACATTATAGACATATGTATATATCTTCATACATTGAAATGGTTGTACACCGTAGTGGTACGAGTGAGGATTTGGTCAGTATGGGACCTTGTTAAGATAGATGTGGACTGGAGATCAGAGTACTCAATGTAGTGATGACTTACCTGTGGGGGGTTTGCCTTAGAACTATTTAGTGATAGTACAGGAGTTCTTACTTTCAGTTATTAATTATTATTATTACTCACTGAGTTGAAATATACTCACCCCACTCCCCTGCACTTTTTGTGCAGATTCATAGGTGCCCGAGAGCAGTTGAGTTGTTGTAGCTTTTGATCCTTATCTACTTTTGCGGAGACTACGAGGTAGCTACCGGCATCCGCAGAACCTGTTTTCTCCTTCCTTATCATTTTGTTGTTTTCATCTTACTTAGACTTGATTGTATTAGGATGTTTATTCTGTAGAGGCTCAGACTCGTGACACCACGATTTGGCTGGGACCATATTTTGTATATTTCTACTATTATGTTCATCATTTTGATTTAAATACTTGTTGTTTAAGTATAACTTGATCAATTGGAGTTAATAATCGGCTGGTAATAGATAACATGGTCGGGCTTGCCTAGCGTTGTGTTGGGCGCCATCACGACCAGGGTTTGGGTCGTGACACTTATGATATTCCGTACTTTATAGATTTATATTATATTTTGGTGTGTACGCCATGTATGGGGCCTTGTGCCGACCTATTTTGATGCTTAGGGATATTTTTACTACTTTCCTCACTCTGTTTTATTTGAAAGCATATCCTCAATTATACCATTGAATTTCATTCGGAGGAGGAGCCTTAACAATTTTGTGTTTAAAACTGTTTGGTCTGAGTTCCCTGATTTTCATCGATATGCCTAAGTGGCCGTGAGGTTAATGAATGAGAGAGGTTGAGGACCTAATGGTGATGATTATATATACATTATGGATCGGTTCCATGCCGCAGTATTACTTATATGGATCAGACTTTAGGTCGCAGCGATATGTATTGGATCAGGTTGCGCGTCCCAACGATATGATGCTTGGGTTGTAGGATCCCCTCCAGAGTCCGTACACCCCTAGTGAGTGTGGTCGATTATAAACTATGGATCGGATTACACACCGCAGCGATTATTGCTATTATTATTATAATGAGATATCTATTGAGTCAAAGTGCTAAGTGTGAATACTGATTGACGAGAGTTGAGTCACGAGTGATTGGGAGGCTTGCCCGAGAGGATATACTTATGAGTAATACCTTGCCCGAGGAGCTAGTTTATGACATTTTGTTATTTTTCACTCTACTTTTATACTGAACCAATGTTGAAAATATTGAATAAATGCATTCGAAGGATTTTATTGAAACTGGAGTTTTATGAGATAATTGATTATTGAACTATAGATTTAACTTGATATTTTTGTTGAGATTTGTTATAATCTTTAATGCACGTCATTGCACTCAGACGTTATATACTTTAGTTACTTACTGAATTGGTGTACTCACGTTACTTTCTGCACATTCTGTGCAGATCCAGGTGCCCGAGCGTCAGAGTGAGAGCTTCCAGCACTCTCTGAGTCGTATCTGCATATCGCAAGGTAGCTGCACGACGCTTGCAACCATGCATTCTTACTTCATATGTTAGTATTTTGTTATTTCTAACAATTTTGTATTATTTAGACCGTGTTTTGACTTTACTTAGAGGCTCCTGACTAGTGACACCGGATTTGGGCGGTGTTAGAATATTTTGTACTGGTTTTCCGCATATTTCTGTTAGCTTATACATTTCGTATGAAGAATTTAAGACTTAAACTGTTTTAGAAAAATGAAATTATAAAAGGAAATTTGATGTGGTAAATGTAGGTTTGGCTTGTCTAGTATCGTGATAGGCAACATCACGACCGGGGTATTTGGTGTCGTGACATGGCACCATCAAAACTCCATGCCGGAGTCATTTACGAATAAGTCAACATCCGGTCAATCATTTTAACTTAACCTTCCAACCTTGAGAATAAGTGTATTAGTTCATTCTAAAATCCCTTCGGACCCAATCCGACTAGCCCGTCAAGTGATATAACAACTGTAACGCATAAAAAGAGCATTAAATGGTGGAACGAGGCCACGACTCTCAAAACGACCGATGTTTTCATTACAAGAAGATTAAAAAGATATGAAATAAAATTAAAAAATGTGTTGCGAATGACTTGAAAAAGCAAAAATATTGTTAATTCATGAAAATTACGAGTACAGTGGCAAAAAAAAATGAATGAATGGATTAACTAGTAAAATTAAAAGCCACTATTTTATTATTTTTCCATATATATTTGCTATTTTTGCATCTTTTGGTCCATCTTCAAGGCTTCAAATTCTTCAATTGGTCGAATTTCTCTGAGAAAATTATAGAGGATAACGTATTAGAGAACGGAAGAATAATCAACAACTATATATTTGAATTAAAGAAAAAAGTGAAGGATTGTAGAAAGGACTGTACAAGTAGTAAAAATTGGGTTTAATTAAGACATTCTATGTGGTGAAAATAAAAAAGTACATTTATACAACGTGCATTTATAAGGTAGTTAGTTAAATTTTTGAGATAAACATTAATGTTATGGCATGGTAAAAATCATTTTTAGTTTTATATATGAATAATATAAAAGATAAATTTATGCAATCTAGATATTTATAAAGTAATTACTATATATAAATTTCTACAACAAACATTAATATCTATAATCGCAAAAAAAAAAAAAAGTAACTAACATGTTATAACTATTGATTCACTATAAGAGCAGCGTAAAAAATCTTTTTGACGAAAATAGTTTAAAAATAAAACGGAAGATATATTTTAAATTATTTTACAATAGTCCAACAATATATTTAGCCTTTTTCGACCATTTTTTGTAGTGATCTACTTAGCACGTATTAAAGTTACATCGTTAGTGTATATATCTCTTAGCAACTTGGCATTGCAGTCTGTGTCACACTTCATCTCACAATGAGTGTATCCAAGACCTTGATCAATGTATTGCTTTTCACATTCGTTGAAGCAAATTGTATATTCAGCAGAAACCCTCGCAACAGATTCTTTAAACATTTATGCATTACTCTTTTCATGTTCATGAGCCTTTGAAATATGCACAAATGATAATAACATAACCATGCACACAAGAAACACTGCAACAAGCTTCTTTGATGATTCCATTTTTTAGAATTTGTTTCGAGTTATTTTGGCATTTAGCTTCTCGCTTTTTTCTTGTTATTACTTTTTTTTTTTTTGATGTGCTTGTTGTTTGTGTTTCTGTTTGTGTGATTTGGTTATGCTATTGATTCTTCTATTTATAGGTATTTTTTGAATTTTTTTTTTGGTTGGACATTTTTCCTTAAAAGTTGGATGATTTCCAGTCTTTTAGGATTTTTCTTGCTTGTGCTGGTGCTAAATTAAGATTTATTTACTGACTAAAATAGGACGTCATGAGATGAGTCTGGAACCTAAATAATTATCAATTATACAAAAACTACACTTTTAAAATTAAAAAAAAAACTAAAATAACCATTTCGCAGTATAAAACTGCGAAATGTACAAACGGACATTTGTACATTTCGCAGTTTTATACTGCGAAATATATTAAATTTTTTTTTTAAAAAAATAGGGGTAACTGGGAACGACTAAATTTTTTTTTTTTTTTTTAAAAAAAGGGGTAAAACGCAGTATTGTACTGCGAAATGCAATTCGCAGTTTTGTACTGCGAATTACATTTCGCAGTACAATACTGCATTTTACCCTTGATAAATCCGCCTCCCCCACCCCCCTCCTTCATTTTTAACACTTTGATTTTTCAAACTCCAATCTAAAATTCTCTCGGCCCCCTCTCATTTTCTCCCCAAATTTTTGTCAAAAAATAGATTTTGAGGTCCCACCCGTCCCCTTCAAGTGCAACACAAGTGGGCCCCACACGGAGATAGTGTTGGATACGATTTCGGTTACAAAATTTCAGTTTTACAGCTTTAATTTGAGGTATTTAAATTAATTTTATTTTATAAATTACTAGAAAATATGTTAGTGTTAGTTTTATATTATATAGCAAAGAAATATTAATTGTATTTATGTTATATGTTGTATATACCATGTGCGTAATGTTAGCAGTAATTTACCATGTTAAATTTAATTTATAATATTGGTATATTTATTGTGTTAGTATTACTTTAATATGTTATTGTATATCATGTTTGCGTAGAGCCTTATAAAATTTTAACGTAGAGCCTTAGTATGAATTTATTATATTTTGATATTTTTATCAAGTTGTCATAAATAAAATTATGAAAATATTAAAATTGATATTTATAATAATTAAGCATTATTAGGTGTTACCGGGCCTAAAAATCAAGTCTGGAACATTTTAACAACCATTATTTTAAATTTGTAAAATTATACATAATTTAATTAATTAAGTTAATAAAATTATGAAAATATTAAAATTGAGATTTATAATCATTAATCATTATTATGTGTTCCCGGGCCTAAAGAATCAAGCCTGGAACCTTTAAACAACCATTATATTAAATTTATAAAATTATACGTAATTTAATTAATTAAGTTAATAAAATTATGAAAATATTAAAATTGAGATTTATAATAATTAATCATTATTATGTGGTCCCGGACCTCAAAAATCAAGCCTGGAACCTTTAAACAACTATTATATTAAATTTATAAAATTATACGTAATTTAATTAATTAAGTTAATAAAATTATGAAAATATTAAAATTGAGATTTATAATAATTAATCATTATTATGTGGTCCCGGGACTAAAAAATCAAGCCTGGAACCTTTAAATAACCATTATATTAAATTTGTAAAATTATACGTAATTTAATTAATTAAGTTAATAAAATTATGAAAATATTGAAATTGAGAGTTTGAATAATTAATCATTATTATGTGGTCCTGGGCCTCAAAAATCAAGCCTGGAATCTTTAAACAACCATTATATTAAATTTGTAAAATTATACGTAATTTAATTAATTAATAGTGTGTCTTCATTTATGCAATAATTAATTTTTGTTATTTATAGTACACGACATGGCATCTCGTCGACCTGCATACCCTGGACCTTCGGAAGAAGGATTATTAGTACTACAGGGTGACCAGAGGTCATCGTTTATTTGGGAGGGCCAGCTAGCTCTTCAGACTATACGCCCCAGGAGGTCGGACGATCTGTGGGCGTTTTTGGCGCAGCATCCCTTTCATCCATGAGTTGTACATCTTCTAAAGCAGACCGGCTTGTACAACATATTTGAGCCGGGACGGATGCAGCTTGACTAGTTGTCACGACCCGGATTTTCCCCCAACATCGGGATCGTGATGGCGCCTACTCGTGGTAGCTAGGCGAGCCACTGTATTCATACTATCCTGTTTTTAACACAATTTTAATTAAATAAATGCGGAATACTTTATCGAAATAGAGATAACGAATTACAAGATGAAAATCATACTGAAATCCTCTACCCAAGACGTGGAGTCACCAACTCACGAACTACTATGGATTACTACACATAAAAGTTTGAAGGAAATATAACATAATTCTGTTTGTCTCGGAACAAAGAGACTGTAGCTAGTAACATAAATAAAGAGAGAGACGTCGGGCCTGCGGACGTCCGCAAGCTACCTCGGTCTCAAATGTGATCAACTCCCACGCAATCGATTTACTGCTGCTGCTCCTGATCGTAACCTGGACCTGTGCAAAAACGCACAGAAGTGTAGTATCAGCACAACCGACCCCATGTGTTGGTAAGTGCCTGGCCTATCCCGGCGAAGTAGTGACAAGCCTAGGACCAGACACCCACATAAACCTGTGCAATTCAATATATATGTATACCACGGAATAACAAGAAATAACCAGGTAATAACACAATAAGGAATATCTCAAAGAATTCAACAATTAACAACAGTTAATAAATTCACAAGGAAAAACAAAGTATAATGAAAACACAAGTAATATCAAGTCAAGGAATAGCAAGCAGTTGCACGGCATCACCCTTCGTGCTTTTACTCTCATCCTCACCAAATAAGCAAATAAAGTACACGGCATCACCCTTCGTGCTTTTACTCTCATCCTCGCATCCATAGTACGGCATGATCCTTCGTACATGGTTCAATAACAGGGCACGACATGATCCTTCGTGCATAATCAATAAAACATGGCACGGCATTAACCTTCGTGCATAAATAATAAAACATGGCACGGCATTAACCTTCGTGCATAAATAATAAAACATGGAACTACATCACCCTTCGTGCATTATCACTCTTCCTCACCCAAATAACAATCACAGTTAAGGGCAAAGAAAGAAACAGTAATTCATAAACCGTCCCAACAAGGGCAATCAATAATTATCTTCACAACAAGTCCCAACAAGGGCAATCAATAATTATCTTCACAACAAGTCCCAACAAGGGAGAACCATAACAATTCTACAACCTGACAAAGGTTCAACAATTCATCTGTAAATATATCTCAAAATAAGCATTTTCAACAACTCACGGTCATACTAGACGCTAGTGTATGGATGCTCGTCACCACAACCCATACACCGCAATCGAACACATAACACATAACACATAATTGTCACGACCCTAGTTCACCAATTGTGAACATGTCATGATGGCACCCAGTCCCCCCGACTAGGTAAGCCTAACACGTTGTGGAATATACAAATTATAAATACTTAATTAAGAAACAGCGGAAAATAGCATAAAAGAAATGTAATCCGTGCCGCTTGGCACATACATCCATCACACAATGAATAAAACACTACCAAGATCCGGAACCCCACGGTAACACAGACTAAAAGGGGAAATACAACTGTGGCTCTATGTGTAAAGAGTATCTAACAACGACATGAAGAAAAATGTCAACTAGTACTACTAGAATAGATGGGAAGCCTCCGGATCCGCGGACGTAGAAGATCATACCTCGAAGTCTCCCAGAAAGCTGCGGAATCACCTAGTACGAGCCTGCTCTGATGTACCTGGATCTGCACAACAAAAGTGTGCAGAAGAGTAGCATGAGTACACCACGGCGGTACTCAGTAAGTGCCAAGCCTAACCTCGATGGAGTAGTGACGAGGAAGGTCAGGGCCCTACTGAGAAAACAATAATAATATAATGATAACAAAATAAACAGTTTAAAAGATAATAACAATAATTTCCGAAATAACAATCATAAGATGATTAACGCAAATATCTACAATTAAGCTAACAACAAATAATCAACTCAATAAAACAAATCCAGGACCTGTGGGAATTGAACCCACAGTCCCATTCTCAGTACCTCCGGGTCTCCGGGAATCGAACCCGCAGCCCATGTCTCAATAATATCTCAATAACTCAGGATCTCCGGGAATCGAACCCGCAGTCCCCACCAATAAGTCAGGATCTCGGGAATCGAACCCGTAGTCCATATTTCAATAATCTCAGGATCTAGGGAATTGAACCTGTAGTCCATATTTTCAATAATCTCTTGATCTCGGGAATTGAACCCGTAGTCCATATTTCAATAATCTCGGGATCTCGGGAATTGAACCCGTAGTCCATATTTCAATAATCTCAGGATCTCGGGAATTGAACCCGTAGTCCATATTTCAATAATCTCAGGATCTCGGGAATTGAACCCGTAGTCCATATTTTAATAATCTCAGGATCTCGGGAATTGAACCCGTAGTCCACAACCACAACAAGTAAAGGAATACACAGAAAGAAGTATAATATGCTTAACGATAACTTCGCCGATAAACAGCGCCAGCGATTACCAAGAAAAACTTAAGTAAGTCAATTAAGCAGCTAGACAGTTAGATTCTATCTAATTATGCTTTTCTAACTACTACCGGGGAATATCGAATTTAACAGCTAAAAACAGTAATATCACTCATTGAACATTTTGAGTAAAGTATGTGTTCAACAACGAGCGCATGTACACGCCCGTCACCTCGCGTACAAGGCATTTAAAGTATCACAATAATATCCTAGGGGTGAAAGTCCCCCACACGAAGTTAGACAAGCCACTTACCTCAATGTTTACGAACAATTCAATCCGTGGCAATGCCTTTTCCTTTCAAATTTGGCTCCAATCCAATCGTATCTATACACAATTGAATTAATATCATCAATACTACCCAACAAACAAATTCCTAAGGCCAATTACAACTTTACAACATTCTGCCCGGAATAGTGAATTTCGACCCCGGGCCCACATGGTCGGAACTCGGGGTTAGGACCAAAATCCGGTTACCCATCCCCCCACGAGTTCATGTATATGATTTGTTTCAAAATCGGACCTCAATTCGAGGTCCAATTCCCCAATTTATGAAAAACCCTATTTTCTAACAAAAACAAGGAATTCTACCATGAAAACCTTTGATTTCTATTGAAAACATGTATAATGATGTTAAGAATTGAAAGAATTAAGTAAAAAGTGACTTACAATTGTTTTGAAGAAGAAGGAATCCGTGAATAATCGCAAATGGGTGTTTTTGGGTTGTGAAATGTGAATATTGAAGCTGGAAATCGTGATTTACAGGTCTCTGTGTTCGCATTTGCGAACATGGGTTCGCAATTGCGAACCCCGACCAATTTTTGGAGTTTGAAAAATAAGCTAAGGCTGGGAAGTTCGTATTTGCGAACTTTTGTTCGCATTTGCGAAGCCAAGGCAAAACCGGGAAGTTCGCATTTGCGAACTATTGTTCGCAATTGCGAACACAGGCTAAATATTGGGAAGTTCGCATTTGCGAACTATTGTTCGCATTTGCGAACACAGGCAGAATAGTGGCGAGTTCGCATTTGCAAACTATTGTTCGCATTTGCGAACACAGGCACAGTAGGGTCAAGTTCGCATTTGCGAACTATCGTTCGCATTTGCGAACACAAGCATAATAGGAGGGAGTTCGCATTTGCGAACTATTGTTCGCATTTGCGAACTCTGCAGAATAGTGGGGAGTTCGCATTTGCGAACTATTGTTCGCATTTGCGAACTCTGCAGACCAGTTGCAGACAACAACTTCTAACATGAGAAATTGATCTCGTGGCCTATCCAAAGTTCACCCGAGCCCTCGGGGCTCCAAACCAAATATGCACACTGACTTAAAAACATCATACGAACTTGCTCGCGCGATCAAATCGCCAAAATAACATCAAAAATCAATAATTCACATCGAATTCAAGCCTAAATTTCTTAAAACTTTCCGAATTGCACATTCGATCTAAAACCCAACCAAACGACGTTCGAATGACCTGAAAATTTGCGGACATATCCAAAATCACATAATGAAGCTACAGAAATTGTCGGAATTCCATTCCAACCCCCGGATCAAAATCTCACCTATCGTTCAGATTCGCCAAAATTTCAACCTTCGGCATTTCAAGCCTAATTGAGCTACGGACCTCCAAAATACATTCCGGACACGCTCCCAACCCCGAAATCACCTAACGGAGCTAATGGAACCTTCATATTTCCGTTCCGAGATCGTCTTAACACTGTTCTGGTTTCGGACCATTTTCTATCTTTAAAGCTCTCATTTAGGGACTAAGTGTCCCAAAATACTCCAAATTTCAGAACCGACTCTCCCGGCAAACCACAATAGCAGAAATGAACTTAGGGAAACAGTTAAATTAGGGATTGGGGCGTAATTTTCTAAAACGACAGGTCGGGTCGTTACATCTTCCCACACTTAAAAGATTCGTTCGTCCTCGAACGAGCATAGAAAACATACATGGAGTAGTGAAAAGATGAGGGTACTGGCTGCGCATATCCTGCTCGGTCCCCCAAGTCGCCTCCTCGACCGGCTGGCCCCGCCACTGAACCTTTACCGGAGCGATATTCTTTGACCTTAGCTTTCTGACCTGTCTGTCTAGAATGGCTACTGGCTCCTCAACATAGGACAGATCCTTGTCTAGTTGAACAGATGTGAAATCCAACGCATGCGACGGGTCACCATGGTACCTCCGGAGCATGGAGACATGAAATACGGGGTGAACTCCAGCTAGACTAGGAGGTAAGGCTAACTCATAGGCAACCTCCCCAATACGCCTCAAAATCTCAAAAGGACCAGTAAATCTGGGACTCAGCTCCAATTTCTTTCCAAACCTCATAACGCCCTTCATGGGCGAGACTCGAAGCAGAACCCGCTCGCCGACCATAAAAGCCACATCGCGAACCTTCTTGTCCGCATAACTCTTCTGTCTAGACTGGGCTGCACGAAGTCTGTCCTGAATCACCTTGACCTTGTCCATAGCCTCCTGAACCATATTAGTACCTAGCAACCTGGCCTCGCCCGGCTCAAACCAACCCACGGGAGACCTGCACCTCCTACCATATAGGGCCTCGTACGGTGCCATCTGAATACTAGACTGATAGCTGTTATTAAAAGCAAACTCCGCCAGTGGAAAGAAGTTATCCCATTAACCTCTAAACTCAATCACGCATGCACGGAGCATATCCTCCAAAATGTGAATAGTGCGCTCAGACTGGCCATCCGTCTGGGGGTGAAACGCTGTGCTCAGCTCTACCCGAGTACCTAACTCCTGCTGTACGGCTCTCCAGAACCGTGAAGTGAACCGAGTGCCTCTATCCGAAATGATGGAAACTGGAATACCATGCAGCCGAACTATCTCCCTGATATAGATCTCCGCCAATCGCTCCGATGAATATGTAGTGCTCACCGGTATAAAATGGGCGGACTTGGTCAGCCGATCCACAATGACCCAAATGGAATCAAACTTCCTAACCGTCCGTGGAAGTCCAGATACAAAGTCCATGGTAATGCGCTCCCATTTCCACTTAGGAATCTCAATCTGCTGCATCAACCCACCCGGACGCTGATGCTCATACTTCACCTGTTGGCAGTTGAGGCATCTAGAAACATAATCAACTATGTCCCTCTTCATCCGCCTCCACCAGTAATGCTGTTTCAAGTCCCGATACATCTTCGCGGCTCCCGGATGGATGGAATACCGCGAGCTATGGGCCTCTGCTAGAATCAGCTCTCGAAGATCATCTACATTGGGCACACAGATGCGCCCCTGCATCCTCATGACTCCATCATCCCCGATGGTAACATCTCGAGCATCACCACGCCGAACTCTATCCTGAAGGACAAGCAAATGAGGGTCGCCGAACTGACGCTCCCTGATGCGGTCAAATAGAGAAGATCGAGAAACCACACAAGCTAGAACCCGGCTGGGCTCCGAAAGATCCAGTCTAACAAACTGCCTGGCCAAAGCCTGAACATCCATCGCCATAGGCCTCTCCGAAGCTGGTAGATATGCCAAACTCCCCAAACTCTCTGCCCGACGACTCAAAGCATCAGCAACCACATTAGCCTTGCCCGGATGATAGAGAATAGTAATATCATAGTCCTTCGGTAGTTCCAACCATCTCCTCTGACGCATATTCAGGTCCTTCTGCTTAAGCAAGTGCTGCAAGCTCCGGTGATCAGTGTAGATCTCCGAAGGAACCCCATATAAATAATGACGCCAAATTTTCAAGGCGTGAACAATGGCGGCTAGCTCCAAATCATGAACAGGGTAATTCTTCTCATGCACCTTCAGCTGTCTCGACGCGTAGGCAATCACCCTACCGTCCCGCATCAATACCGCACCGAGTCCAACTCGTGAGGCATCACAATATACGGTATAGGACCCCGTACCTGTAGGCAACATCAATATAGGGGCCGAAGTCAAAGCTGTCTTGAGCTTCTGAAAGCTCGCCTCACACTCGTCTGTCCACTGAAAAGGGGCACCCTTTTGGGTCAATCTAGTCATAGGTGCTGCAATCGAAGAGAACCCTCTACGAAACGACGGTAATAGCCCGCCAAACCAAGGAAACTGCGAATCTCAGTAGCGGAGGAGGGTCTGGGCCAACTCTGCACGGCCTCCACCTTCCTCGGATCTACTCGAATACCATCCCTCGACACCACATGGCCCAAAAATGCCACTGAACTCAACCAGAATTCACATTTAGAGAACTTGGCATAAAGCTGCTTCTCCCTCAGAATCCGAAGCACTATCCTCAAATGCTGCTCGTGCTCTTCCCGGCTCCGGGAATATACTAGAATATCATCAATGAAGACAATCACGAACGAGTCCAGATATGGCCTGAACACACTGTGCATCAAATGCATAAAGGCTGCTGGGGCATTAGTCAGCCCAAAAGACATTACGAGGAACTCGTAGTGACCATACCGAGTCCTAAAGGCAGTCTTCGGGATATCTGGCTCCCGAATCTTCAGCTGGTGATACCCAGAGCGCAAATCAATCTTAGAAAACACCTGTGCGCCCTGTAACTGGTCAAATAAATCATCAATACGGGGCAAAGGATACCGGTTCTTCACTGTAACCTTATTCAGCTGACGATAGTCAATACACATACGCATAGAACCGTCCTTTTTCTTCACAAACAATACAGGAGCACCCCAGGCGAAACACTGGGTCGAATAAAACCCTTGCCCAATAACTCTTGTAACTGATCCTTCAACTCCTTTAATTCAGGAGGAGCCATACGGTACGGTGGAATAGAAATGGGCTGAGTGCCCGGCAACAAGTCAATAGCAAAGTCAATATCTCGGTCGAGCGGCATGCCCGGAAGATCAGCTAGAAATACGTCAGCAAAGTCACGTACCACATGAACAGAATCAATAGAGGAAGTGTCAATACTGACTGACCGGCCTCACCCCCACTAGTCTGACCTCTTCTCAACCATCCGCTGAGCTCTGAGAAAAGAAATAACACGGCTAGGGGTGTGATCTAGAGTACCACTCCACTCAATACGTGGAATGCCTGGCATAGCCGGCGTCACGGTCTTGGCGTGACAATCAAGAATAGCATAATGGGGCGACAACCAGTCCATGCCCAGAATAATATCAAAATCGACCATCCCAAGCAACAATAGATCCGCTCTGGTCTCAAAATCACAAATGGTAACCAAACACGACCGATATACACGGTCCACGACCAAAGAATCACCCACCGGAGTGGAAACATAAATGGGGGCACTCAAAGAATCCCGAGGCACACCCGGATGAGAAGCAAAGTAAGAAGACACATATGAAAAAGTGGAACCAGGGTCGAATAGAACCGATGCCTCCCCGTGACTAACCATAATAATACCTGTGATAACAGAGTCAGATGCAACAGCCGCAGCGCGATCAGGAATAACTTAGAATCTGGCCTGTCCCCCCTCTCGAGGGCGGCCTCTGGAACCCTGACCCCCGCCCCTGGCTGGCTGGGCAGGTGGAGTGGCAGCTGGGGCTGGAATGATAGCCTGCTGGCCCTGAGAACCACGCGGATGCTGTGATGACTGATGAGGGGCTCCTCTCCTGCGCCTGGGGCACTCCCTAACCAGGTGGCGAGTATCCCCGCACTCAAAACAAGCTCTGGGAGGACGCGGTGGCTGTGACTGACCGGCCTCACCCCCACTAGTCTGACCCCTAGAAGGACCCCGCGCAGGAGGTGCACTGGAAACTGGGGAGCATAATAAGGCTCCTGAGGTGGTAGAAGACCTGGAGTACTACCGGCTGCGGGCAATGCTGAATGAACTGGTCGGCCGGAATAACCCCTGCCAAAACGACCGGCTGCTGAAGTGCGGGCACCAGAGAAATGGCCCGACTCACGAGACCTCTTGGCCTCTCTCTCTCTCCGCTCTCTATGGAGCATACTCTCGATCCTCTTGGCAATGCTAACTGCCTGCTGATAAGATATATCTGTCTCAAGCTCTCTGGCCATTCTGGATCGGATAGGCGGAACAAGGCCCTCAATAAATCTCCGCACTCGCTCCCGAACCGTGGCTACCAAAGCTGGTGCATGCCTGGCTAGGCGGGTGAAACTGATAGCATACTCCGATACTGACATGGAGCCCTGTCGCAATCTCTCAAACTCCGAGCGCCAAGAATCCCTAAGGCTCTGGGGAACAAACTCCGTCAAAAACAGATTTGAAAACTGCGTCCAGGTCAACGAAGCGGACTCCTCCGGACTATCCAACTCATACGTGCGCCACCAATCATAAGCGGTCCCACGAAACTGAAACGTAGTGAAGGAAACCCCGCTGGTCTCCACAATCCCCATGGTAGAAAGAATACGATGACACTCCTCCAGAAAACCCAATGCATCATCTGAAGCCAAACCACTGAACACTGGAGGGTCATATTTCTTGAACCTCTCCAATCTACGCTGCTCGTCCTCAGAGGCAGCTGGTCCACCTCCGGGCTGTGCTGGGGCAGCAGGGGGCATAACCAAAACATCTGGAACCTGTCCCACTGGCACACGCTGCTCCGGTGTAACGGCTGCGGGAGTCTGGGCCCCTCCCCCGGCCTGAGATGTAGCTGCAACAAGAGGAAGCAGTCCTGCCTGGGCTAAAGTGGTATACATACTCATGAACTGAGCCAGGGTCTCCTGTAGTGCTGGAGTAGTAGCAGCTGTAGTCGGTGTACCAGGTGCCTACGCTCCAACCTGGTCTACCTGAGGCACCTCAGCGGCAGCGTGCGTGGGTGCCGTGGCTGCACCTCGGGTGCGTCCTCGTCCTCTACCTCGGCCCCGGCCTCTGACGGCGGCAACAGGGGGCGCGGGTACCTGATCGTCGCGAGTAGCTCGTGTCCTCACCATCTATGAGAGAATAGAAAGCAGTAGTTTAGATTTTTGATGACAAAAATGTCGCAAGACAAGGAATCCAAAAGAAATGGAGAGTTTCCTAAACAGTTACATAGCCCCTCGTAGATAAATACAGACGTCTCCGTATCGATCAGCGAGACTCTAAGTAACCGGTCCGTGTCCCGTGACTCCTATGAACCTAGAGCTCTGATACCAACTTGTCACGACCCTAGTTCACCAATTGTGAACATGTCATGATGGCACCCAGTCCCCACGACTAGGTAAGCCTAACACGTTGCGGAATATACAAATTATAAATACCTAATTAAGAAACAACGGAAAATAGCATAAAAGATATGTAATCCGTGCCGCTTGGCACATACATCCATCACACAATGAATAAAACACTACCAAGATCCGGAACCCCACGGTAACACAGACTAAAAGGGGAAATACAACCGTGGCTCTATGTGTAAAGAGTATCTAACAACGAAATGAAGAAAAATGTCAACTAGTAATACTAGAATAGAAGGGAAGCCTCCGGATCCGCGGACGTAGCAGATCATACCTCGAAGTCTCCCAGAAAGCTGCGGAATCACCTAGTTCGAGCCTGCTCTGATGTACCTGGATCTGCACAACAAAAGTGTGCAGAAGAGTAGCATGAGTACACCACGGCGGTACTCAGTAAGTGCCAAGCCTAACCTCGATGGAGTAGTGACGAGGAAAGTCAGGGCCCTACTGAGAAACAATAATAATATGATGATAACAAAATAAACAGTTTAAAAGATAATAACAATAATTTCCGAAATAACAATCATAAGATGATTATCGCAAATATCTACAATTAAGCTAACAACAAATAATCAACTCAATAAAACAAATCCAGGACCTGTGGGAATTGAATCCACAGTCCCATTCTCAGTACCTCTAGGTCTCCGGGAATCGAACCCGCAGCCCATGTCTCAATAATATCTCAATAACTCGGGATCTCCGGAAATCGAACCCGCAGTCCTTACCAGTAATTCAGCATCTTGGGAATCGAACCCGTAGTCCACATTTCAATAATCTCAGGATCTCGGGAATCGAACCCGTAGTCCACATTTCAATAATCTCAGGATATCGGGAATCGAACCCGTAGTCCCTACCAATAACTCAGGATCTCGGGAATCGAACCCGTAGTCCATATTTCAATAATCTCAGGATCTCGGGAATCGAACCCGTAGTCCACAACCACAGCAAGTAAAGGAATACACAGAAAGAAGTATAATATGCTTAACGATAACTTCGCCGATGAACAGCGCCAGCGATTACCAAGAAAACTCAAGTAAGTCAATTAAGCAACTAGACAGTTAGATTCTATCTAATCATGCTTTTCTAACTACTACCGGGTAGGAATATCGAATTTAACGACTAAAAACAGGAATATCACTCATTGAACATTTTGAATAAAGTATGTGTTCAACAACCAGCGCATGTACACGCCCGTCACCTCGCGTACAAGGCATTTAAAGTATCACAATAATATCCTAGGGGTGAAAGTCCCCCACACGAAGTTAGACAAGCCACTTACCTCAATGTTTACGAACAATTCAATCCGTGGCAATGCCTTTTCCTTTCAAATTTGGCTCCAATCCAATCGTATCTATACACAATTGAATTAATATCATCAATACTACCCAACAAACAAATTCCTAAGGCCAATTACAACTTTACAACATTCTGCCCGGAATAGTGAATTTCGACCCCGGGCCCACATGGTCGGAACTCGGGGTTAGGACCAAAATCCGGTTACCCATCCCCCCACGAGTTCATGTATATGATTTTTTTCAAAATCGGACCTCAATTCGATGTCCAATTCCCCAATTTATGAAAAACCCTATTTTCTAACAAAAACAAGGAATTCTACCATGAAAACCTTTGATTTCTATTGAAAACATGTATAATGAT
The DNA here is from genome assembly GCA_032618575.1 of Nicotiana noctiflora. NCBI lineage: Eukaryota > Viridiplantae > Streptophyta > Magnoliopsida > Solanales > Solanaceae > Nicotiana > Nicotiana noctiflora. Next base: position 23,019 of record JASVEL010001305.1, on the reverse strand, counting down.
GTTAAGAATTGAAAGAATTAAGTAAAAAGTGACTTACAATTGTTTTGAAGAAGAAGGAATCCGTGAATAATCGCAAATGGGTGTTTTTGGGTTGTGAAATGTGAATATTGAAGCTGGAAATCGTGATTTACAGGTCTCTGTGTTCGCATTTGCGAACATGGGTTCGCAATTGCGAACCCCGACCAATTTCTGGAGTTTGAAAAATAAGCTAAAGTTGGGAAGTTCGCATATGCGAACATTTATTCGCATTTGCAAAGTCTAGGCAGTTACTGGGGATTTCGCATTTGCGAACTATTGTTCGCAAATGCGAACACAGGCTAAATATTGGGAGTTTCGCATTTGCGAACTATTGTTCGCATTTGCGAACACAGGCAGAATAGTGTCGAGTTCGCATTTGCGAACTATTGTTCGCATTTACGAACACAGGCACAGTAGGGTCAAGTTCGCATTTGCGAACACAGGCACAATAGGAGGGAGTTCGCATTTGCGAACTATTGTTCGCATTTGCGAACTCTGCAGAATAGTGGGGAGTTCGCATTTGCGAACTCTGCAGACCAGTTGCAGACAACAACTTCTAACATGAGAAATTGATCTCATGGCCTATCCAAAGTTCACCTGAGCCCTCGGGGCTCCAAACCAAATATGCACACTGACTTAAAAACGTCATACGAACTTGCTCGCGCGATCAAATCGCCAAAATAACATCAAAAATCAATAATTCACATCGAATTCAAGCCTAAATTTCTTAAAACTTTCCGAATTGCACATTCGATCTAAAACCCAACCAAACGACGTCCGAATGACCCGAAAATTTGCGGACATATCCAAAATCACATAACGAAGCTACAGAAATTGTCGGAATTCCATTCCGACCCCCGGATCAAAATCTCACCTATCGTTCAGATTCGCCAAAATTTCAACCTTCGGCATTTCAAGCCTATATGAGCTACGAACCTCCAAAATACATTCCGGACGCGCTCCCAACCCCAAAATCACCTAACGGAGCTAATGGAACCTTCATATTTCCGTTCCAAGATCGTCTTAACACTGTTCCGGTTACGGAGCATTTTCTATCTTTAAAGCTCTCATTTAGGGACTAAGTGTCCCAAAATACTCCAAATTTCAGGACCGACTCTCCCGGCAAACCACAATAGCATAAATGAACCTAGGGAAATAGTTAAATTGGGGATTGGGGCATAATTTTCTAAAACGACAGGTCGGGTGGTTACAATATTCCTATTCCCTCAAGCTAGGATAGAACAAACACTTACCTCGAATGTTTATGAACAATTCAATCCGTGGCAATGTCTTTTTCTTTCAAATTTGGCTCCAATCCAATCGTATCTATACACAATTGATTTAATATCATCAATACTACTCAACAAATAAATTTCTAAGACCAAATACAACTTTTACAACATTCTGCCCCGAATAGTGAATTTTGACCCCGGGCCCACATGGTTGGAACTCGGGGTTAGGACCAAAATCCGGTTACCCATCCCCCCACGAGTTCATGTATATGATTTGTTTCAAAATCGGACCTCAATTCGAGGTCCAATTTCCCAATTTATGAAAAACCCTATATTCTAACAAAAACAAGAAATTCTACCATGAAAACCTTTGATTTCTATTGAAAAACATGTTTAATGATGTTAGGAATTGAAAGAATTAAGTAAAAAGTGACTTACAATTGTTTTGATGAAGAAGGAATCCGTGAAGAATCGCAAACGGGTGTTTTTGTTTTGTAAAAAGTGAAGAAATGAACTGAAAATCGTGTTTTACAGGTCTCTCTGTGTTCGCATTTGCGAACATGGGTTCGCAATTGCGAACCCCGACCAATTTCTGGAGTTTGAAAAATAAGCTAAGGCTCGGAAGTTCGCATTTGCGAACTTTTGTTCGCATTTGCGAAGCCAAGGCAAATCTGGGGTCTTCGCAATTGCGAACATATGTTCGCATTTGCGAACCAGGCTGGCCTCCAGGGTTTTTCGCATTTGCGAACATTTGTTCGCATTTGCGAACAAGGCTGGGCTAAGGGACCTTCGCATTTGCGAAGCATGCCTTTTCACTGGAGGCCTCGCAATTGCGAGGTTTGGTTCGCATTTGCGAACCCAAACAGTCTTGGGCACCTTCGCATTTGCGACCAAGGGTTCGCATTTGCGAACCCTGCCTTGACCCGCCACCTTCGCAATTGCGAGAAATACTTCGCAATTGCGAAGACAACAGCTGGGTGAAAAACCAGCAGTGCAAAAACTCAAAATTTCATCCAACGGCCTATCAAATCTTTACCCGAGCTCCCCGGGCTCCAAACCAAACATGTACACAACATCAAAAACACATTATGAACTTGTTCGTGCGATCACATCGCCAATATCACATCATTTTCATCAAATCAAGCCTCAAATTCATGATTTTCATACTTTTGGTTTTCAACACTTTCAAACTTGGAACTCAAGGTCCAAAACATCTCAAACGACATCCGAATGTCACCAAACTTTACAGAAATCACATATATAATTTTTAAGACTTGTACCGGGCGTCGGAACCAAAATACGAGCCCGATACCAAGGTCAATTAATTCATTTCCTTTAACAATTACATCAAAAACAATTTCATAGAAAAATTCATAACTTGGGCTCTAGGCCTCGGAATTCGACTCCGGACGCATGTCCAAGTCCCATATTTTCCTACGGACCTCTCGGGACCATCCAATCTCGGTCCGGATCCGTTTACCAAAAATGTTGACCGAAGTCAACCATATCAATATTAATATCATTTTTATCCAAATTTCTCATAGAATTTATATTTTCTATCACAAAATCTTTCCGGCTACATGCTCGGATTGTGCACGTAAATCGAGGCAACATAGAATAAGGTTTTCGAGGCCTTAGAAGCTCGAAATAATTAATAAAATAAGTGATGACTCTTTGGGTCGTCACAATCTCCACCTCTAAAACAATCGTTCGTCCTCGAACGGACAAAAGAAAGAAGTACCTGAGTTGGGGAACAAATGAGGGTAGCGGCTCCGCATATCGGACTCGGACTCCCGGGTCGATGCCTCAGGAGGCTGACCTCTCCACTGAACACGCACAAAAGTATAACTCTTCGACCTTAACTGTCGAACCTGCCGGTTTAGAATGGCCACCGGCTCCTCCTCATAGGATAGATCATTGTCCAATTGGACAGTACTGAAGTCTAACACATGTGTGGGATCGCCGTGGTATCTCCGAAGCATAGATACGTGAAAAACTGGATGCACGGCTGATAAGCTAGGCGGCAAAGCTAATCTGTAAGCCACCCCTCCCACTCTGTCTAGACTCTCAAATGGACCAATATACCTAGGGCTGAGCTTGCCCTTCTTCCCGAACCTCATCACGCCCTTCATAGGCGACACTCGGAGCAATACTCGTTCACCAACCATGAAATCTATATCTCGAACCTTACGATCCGCATAAGTCTTCTACCTGGACTGAGCTGAATGCAATCTCTCCTGAATAGTCTTGACCTTATCCAAGGCCTCCTGAACTAAGTCTGTACCCAACAACCGAGCCTCTCCCGGTTCAAACCATCCAACTGGTGATCGACATCGCCTACCATACAACGCCTCATACGGAGCCATCCGGATGCTAGATTGGTAACTGTTATTGTAGGCGAACTCTGCTAATGGTAGAAACTGGTCCCACGAGCCTCCGAAATCAATAACACAGGCTCGAAGCATGTCCTCTAGAATCTGAATAGTCCTCTCGGACTGGCCATCCGTCCGAGGATGAAATGCTGTACTCAACTGAACCTGGGTGCCTAACTCCTGCTGGACCGCTCTCCAGAACCGCGAGGTAAACTGCGTACCCCGATCAGAGATAATGGATACTGGCACCCCATGGAGACGAACAATCTCCCTAATATAAACCTCCGCTAACCTTTCCGATGAGTAGGAGACAGATACTGGAATAAAGTGTGCTGACTTGGTCAACCTATCAACAATGACCCAAATAGCATCAAATTTCCTCCGAGTCAAAGGAAGTCCAGTAACGAAGTCCATAGTGATCCGCTCCCATTTCCACTTGGGAATTTCAATCCTCCGGATACACCACCAGGACTCTGGTGCTCATATTTCACCTGCTGACAATTTAGACACCGAGCGACATACGCAACGATATCTTTCTTCATTCTGCGCCACCAATAGTGTTGCCGTAAGTCCTGGTACATCTTCGCGGCGCCCGGGTGAATAGAATACCGCGAACTGTGGGCCTCTGCTAAGATCAACTCTCTTCGACATTGGGCACACAAACTCGACCCTGCAATTTCAATACCCCATCATCATCTAGATTTACCTATGTGGCACCTCCCCGCTGTACCGTATCTCTCAACTCACGCAAATGAGGATCATCAAATTGCCTCTCACGGATACGCTCTAATAAAGAAGAACGAGCGACCGTGCAGGCTAACACTCGGCTAGGCTCAGAAATGTCTAATCTCACGAACCGGTTGGCTAAGGCCTGGACATCTAGAGCTAATGGTCTCTGACTGACCGGAATGTATGCAAGACTACCCATGCCGGCATACTTTCTACTCAATGCATCGGCCACCACATTGGCCTTACCTGGGTGATATAATATCGTAACATCATAGTCTTTTAGCAACTCTAACCATCTTCGCTGTCGTAGATTCAACTCCTTTTGCTTGAAGAAGTACTGTAGGCTTTTGTGATCAGTGTACACCTCACATGTCACACCATATAGATAATGCCTCCGGATCTTTAAGGCATGAACTATTGCTGCTAACTCAAGATCATGAACTGGATAATTCTTCTCATGTATTTTTAATCGCCTCGAAGCATAAGTGATAACCTTACCATCCTCGCATCAATACCGCTCCAAGCCCCGTACGAGATGCGTCACAATAAACCGTATAAGGCCCCGCACCTTTAGGTAGTACCAACACCGGTGCGGTGGTCAAGGGGCTGTCTCGAGCTTCCGAAAGCTCGCCTCACACTCCTCCGACCACCGAAACTGAACACCCTTCTGGGTCAACCTGGTCATCGGGGCCGCAATAGAGGAAAACCCCTCTACAAATCGACGGAAGTAACCTGCTAATCCCAAGAAACTACGGATCTCGATCACTGAAGCTGGGTCGAGGCCAATTCTAGACCGCCTCAATCTTCTTCGGGTGTACCCGAATACCTTCCACCGATACAATGTGACCCGTAAATGCTACCGAACTCAGCCAGAACTCACATTTAGAAAATTTGGCATATAGCTGGTCATCTTTCAGAGTCTGAAGAACCACTTTGAGGTGCTGCTCGTGCTCTTCCTGGCTGCGGGAGTATACCAGGATGTCATCTATAAAGACTATCACGAACAGATCTAAGTAAGGCCTGAATACCCGATTCATCAATTCCATGAATGCTGCTGTGGCATTGGTCAACCCAAAGGACATGACCAAGAACTCATAATGCCCATATCTAGAGCGAAAGGCTGTCTTAGGAATGTCAGCCGCCCTGATCTTCAGCTGATGGTAGCCTGACCTCAAGTCTATCTTAGAGAATACCCTCGCTCCCTGGAGCCGGTCAAACAAATCATCAATCCTCGGCAGTGGATACTTATTCTTTATTGTCACTTTGTTTAATTGCCTGTAATCAATACACATCCGCATCGAGCCATCTTTCTTCTTTACAAATAATACAGGTGCTCCCCAGGGGGAAACACTGGGCCTGATAAAGCCTTTCTCAAGAAGGTCCTGCAACTGATCTTTCAACTCTTTTAGCTCCGGCGGGGCCATACGATTGGGTGGAATAGAGATGGGCTGAGTGCCCGGTGCCAGATCAATACAGAAATCAATATCCCTGTCGGGTGGCATGCCCGGCAGGTCTGAAGGAAAAACCTCAAGAAACTCCCGTGCAATAGGGACTGACTCAATGGAAGGAACCTCTGCGCTGGAATCACGAACATAAGCCAGATAAGCTAGACACCCCTTCTCGACCATACGTCGAGCCTTAACATAGGAAATAACAGTGCGAACGGAGTGGCTTGAGGTACCTTTCCACTCTAGTCGGGGTGATTCCGGCAAGGCTAAGGTCACAGTCTTAGCATGACAATCTAGAATAGCATGGTATGGGGACAACCAGTCCATCCCCAATATGGCATCAAAATCCACCATATCCAAGAGCAACAGATCAACACGGGTCTCAAGACCCCCAAATATAACTACACACAAACGATGCACCCGATCGACTACAATGGAGTCACCCACTGGTGTAGCCACATAAACTGGAATATCCAGAGCATAGCCGGGCACGGCCAAATACGGTGCGAAGTAGGAAGACACATAGGAATATGTAGATCTAGGGTCAAATAATACTGAAGCACCTCTACCACACACAAGAATGGTTTCTGTAATCACGGCATCTGATGCCTCTGCCTCTGGTCTGGCCGGTAAAGCATAGAATCGGGGATCTGCACCTCCCATCTGAGCTGCGTCTCTAGGACAGCCATCAACTGGCTGACCTCTACCTCTAGCTAGACGATCTCCACCTCTACGGTCTCGACCTCCACCTCTATAATCTCTACCCCCGCCTCTGGCTGGCTGGGCAGGCTGAGGGTCAGCTGGGGCCCGAATCATAGGACGAGGACCTCGCTGCTGAGAGTTGCCCGCTGCTAGAGGGCAATTCCTGATAAAATGACCCGGGTCACCACAACCGTAGCAACTCTTAGACTGATAGGGCTGCTGGCCCTGACGACCTGAATGGCCTCCACGAACACTCTGAAGAGGCTGAGCATTAATAGGAGGCCGGTCTGAATAATGCCCCCGAAAACCACGATCACCAGGTCCACCCTGTGAAGCCTGAAGGGTGGAATGAAAAGGCCTGGAGGACTGGCCTCTATCAAAGGATTCTCTGCCACCAGAGGAAGAAGCACCAAACCTACCCGAATGACGAGGCCTCTTATCCGAAGAATAACCGCCTCCCCTAGCAAGAGCCATCTCAACTCTGCGTGCTGCATTTGCTGCCTCCTGAAATGATATGTCACTCCCTACGCCCATAGCCATATGGAGTCTAATTGGCTGATTAAGCCCATCTATAAACCTGCGGACCCTCTCCCGCTCTGTGGGAAGTATCACCACTGCATGACGAGCCAAATCGACAAATCTCGTCTCATACTGTGTGACCGTCATAGAGCCCTGATGGAGGCGCTCAAACTGCCTCCGAAGTACATCCCGCTGAGTAGCAGGGAGAAACTTCTCCATAAATAGCTCCACAAACTGATCCCATGATAAAGCTGGGGACCCTACTGGTCGAGTCAAGCAATAATCTCTACACCAAGTCTCTACGGATCCTGCAAGTCTGAATGTACAGAAGTCGACTCCATTTGACTCCACGATCCCCATAGTCTTGAGAATCTCATGGCAACTGAATAAGAAGTCCTGAGGATCCTCTGATGTGGCACCACTGAAGGTAGTGGTAAACAGCTTGGAGAACCGATCAAGTCTCCATAAAGAATCAGAAGTCATGGCCGCTCCATCTCCGGCCTGAGCCGTGGTACTCGATTGAGTGGCCACAGCTGGCTGAACCACCGGTGCCTGAGGCTGAGGAGCTACTGGCTCCGGAGTACGAGCAATAGGAGTCTGGGCCCCTCCTCCAGCCTGAGAAGCGGCTGGTGCAACTGATAATAAACCCGCTCCGGCAATGTTGTCCATAAATCCCGCTATTCTGACCAAAGCATCCCTAAGATCCGGGGTAAATAAAGCCTCTCCTGGGACCTGAGCTGGGCCCACTGGAGCTGCCGGAACCGGAACCTCCTCGTCAATCTCAATATGAGGCTCCACCTCTCGGACTACGCTGCCCGGGGCCGAGCTCTACCCCTACCACGACCTCTCGATACGGCCTTGGCGCCTACCCCTCACGGGAGCGCCCGGGGCTCGGGCTGCTGGTCAGCAGACGAAGAAGCGCGTGTCACAGAATAGAAATTCAATCAGTAATTGAGGAACAAGTCGCACGACAAGAAAGAACAAATGAGAGACTCTTTCCTAACTCAATAGACTCTGGAGGACAAGTACGGACGTCTCCGTACCTACCTCTCAAACTCTACTAAGCTTGTTCGTGAGTGGTGAGACCTATGTAACCTAGAGCTCTGATACCAACTTGTCACGACCCGGATTTTCCCCCAACATCGGGATCGTGATGGCGCCTACTCGTGGTAGCTAGGCGAGCCACTGTATTCATACTATCCTGTTTTTAACACAATTTTAATTAAATAAATGCGGAATACTTTATCGAAATAGAGATAACGAATTACAAGATGAAAATCATACTGAAATCCTCTACCCAAGACGTGGAGTCACAAACTCACGAACTACTACTGAATACTACACATAAGAGTTTGAAAGAAATATAACATAATTCTATTTGTCTCGGAACAAAGAGACTACATCTATTAACATAAATAAAGAGAGAGACGCTGGGCCTGTGGACATCTGCAAGCTACCTCGGTCTCAAATGTGATCAACTCCCACACAATCGATTTACTGCTGCTGCTCCTGATCATAACCTGGACCTGTGCAAAAATGCACAGAAGTGTAGTATCAGCACAACCGACCCCATGTGCTGGTAAGTGCCTGGCCTATCCCGGCGAAGTAGTGACAAGCCTAGGACCAGACACCCACATAAACCTGTGCAATTCAAAATATATGTATACCACAGAATAACAAGAAATAACCAGGTAATAACACAATAAGGAATATCTCAAAGAATTCAACAATTAACAACAGTTAATAAATTCACATGGAAAAACAAAGTATAATGAAAACACAAGTAATATCAAGTCAAGGAATAGCAAGCAGTTGCACGGTATCACCCTTCATGCTTTTACTCTCATCCTCACCAAATAAGAAAATAAAGTACACGGCATCACCCTTCATGCTTTTACTCTCATCCTCACATCCATAGTACGGCATGATCCTTCGTACATGGTTCAATAACTGGGCACGGCATGATCCTTCATGCATAATCAATAAAACATGGCACGGCATTAACCTTCGTGCATAAATAATAAAACATGGCACGGCATTAACCTTCGTGCATAAATAATAAAACATGGCACGACATCACCCTTCGTGCATTATCACTCTCCCTCACCCAAATAACAATCACAGTTAAATGCAAAGAAAGAAACAGTAATTCATAAACCGTCCCAACAAGGGCAATCAATAATTATCTTCACAACAAGTCCCAACAAGGGCAATCAATAATTATCTTCACAACAAGTCCCAACAAGAGAGAACCATAACAATTCTACAACCTGACAAAGGTTCAACAATTCATCTGTAAATATATCTCAAAATAAGCATTTTCAACGACTCACGGTCATACTAGACGCCAGTGTATGGATGCTCTCACCACAGCCCATACATCGCACTCGAACACATAACATATAACACATAATCCTATTCCCTCAAGCTAGGATAGAACAAACACTTATCTCGAATGTTTATGAACAATTCAATCCGTGGCAATGTCTTTTTCTTTCAAATTTTGATCCAATCCAATCGTATCTATACACAATTGATTTAATATCATCAATACTACTCAATAAATAAATTTCTAAGACCAAATACAACTTTTACAACATTCTGCCCGGAATAGTGAATTTTGACCCCGGGCCCACATGGTCGGAACTCGGGGTTAGGACCAAAATCCCGTTATCCCATCCCCCCACGAGTTCATGTATATGATTTGTGTCAAAATCGGACCTCAATTCGAGGTCCAATTTCCCAATTTATGAAAAACCCTATATTCTAACAAAAACAAGAAATTCTACCATGAAAACCTTTGATTTCTATTGAAAAACATGTTTAATGATGTTAGGAATTGAAAGAATTAAGTAAAAAGTGACTTACAATTGTTTTGATGAAGAAGGAATCCGTGAAGAATCGCAAATGGGTGTTTTTGTGTTGTAAAAAGTGAAGAAATGAGCTGAAAATCGTGTTTTACAAGTCTCTATGTTCGCATTTGCGAACATGGGTTCGCAATTGGGAACCCCGACCAATTTTTGGAGTTTGAAAAATAAGCTAAGGCTGGGAAGTTCACACTTGCGAACTTTTGTTCGCATTTGCGAAGCCAAGGCAAATCTGGGGGCTTCGCATTTGCGAACATATGTTCGCATTTGCGAACCAGGCTGGCCTCCAGGGTCTTTCGCATTTGCGAACATTTGTTCGCATTTGCGGACAAGGCTGGGCTGAGGGACCTTCTCATTTGCGAAGAATGCTTCGCATTTGCGAAGCATGCCTTTTCACTGGAGGCCTCGCAATTACGAGGTTTCATTCGCATTTGCGAACCCAAACGGTCCTGGGCTCCCTTCGCATTTGCGACCAAGGGTTCGCATTTGCGAACCCTGCCTTGACCTGCCACCTTCGCAATTGCGAGAAATACTTCGCAATTGCGAAGACAACAACTGGGTGAAAAACCAGCAGTGCAAAAATTCAGAATTTCATCCAACGGCCTATCAAATCTTTACCCGAGCTCCCCGGGCTCCAAACCAAACATGTACACAACATCAAAAACACATTATGAACTTGTTCGTGCGATAACATCGCCAATATCACATCGTTTTCATCAAATCAAGCCTCAAATTCATGATTTTCATACTTTTGGTTTTCAACACTTTCAAACTTGGAACTCAAGGTCCAAAACATCTCAAACGACATCCGAATGTCACCAAACTTTACAGAAATCACATATATAATATTTAAGACTTGTACCGGGCGTCGGAACCAAAATACGAGCCCGATACCAAGGTCAATTAATTCATTTCCTTTAACAATTACATCAAAAACAATTTCATAGAAAAATTCATAACTTGGGCTCTAGGCCTCGGAATTCGACTCCGGACGCATGTCCAAGTCCCATATTTTCCTACGGACCTCTCGGGACCACCCAATCTCGAGTCCGGATCCGTTTACCAAAAATGTTGACCGAAGTCAACCATATCAATATTAATATCATTTTTATCCAAATTTATCATAGAATTCATATTTTCTATCACAAAATCTTTCCGGCTACATGCTCGGATTGTGCACGTAAATCGAGGCAACATAGAATGAGGTTTTCGAGGCCTTAGAAGCTCGAAATAATTAATAAAATAAGTGATGACCCTTTGGGTCGTCACACTAGTCGCTCATCACAGCGTTGATATAGCGGTGGCGACCAGAGACGCATACATTTCACCTGCCTACTGGAGAGGCTACGATCACTCTCCAGGATGTGCAGGTGCTCTATGGATTGCGCATTGTGGGCCGCGCATTGACACTGCCCCAGGCGTGGAGACGGATGACCCGCGCACAACTGGCGGATGCGATGGGACGGATGACAGGTTTGCACCCGAAGGGCGACCGTGGTGGTTGTCGTGTCCAGCTATCATTGATTAGAGCGTTCATGGCGGAGTTGCATCCACAGTTCACGCAAGAGACAGAGGACCAGTGGATTATCCGTTTCTCTCGGATGGCATTACTCATGCTATTTGGGTGTGTCTTGTTTCCCGACACGTCGGGGAACAAGATATCGATGCGGTTTCTCCACTCTCTGGAGGATATGGAGCAGGTGCAGCATTACAGTTGGGCAGCTGCTGTTCTGGCGTATCTCTATAGGAGCATGTGCCGGGCTAGCATCGGTGGTTTTTTTGGTGGTTTTTTGCTACTCCTTCAGGTGCAAAATACTTCTAAAATTAATTAAGCACAAATTATATATTGTGAAATGACTAATAATTTACATCAACATTTGTTCTTAGATTTGGGCGTGACAGCGTATCATGCCATTGCAGCCACCTCTGCCGGCACAGGACTATTCGCCCCTCCCGCTAGCTGTGAGATGGATTCTCCAGCGGGGGAATTACCGAGGAGTGGATGTGCACCACAATCTCCCCTTTATTAGGGACCTGTTGGATATGTTGCTTGCTGGACAGGTAAACACCTACATAAAGTTGGTTGTTTTAAATGTAGTTGTACCTTGCATACTAATTTGTTGTTATTGGTTGTAGTTCATCTGGATGCCGTACACTGATGAGCTACTTGCGCAACTACCTGCTATTTGCTCGGCAGACCGGCTCATATGGAGCATCTCCGTCCCATTGATATTCTGGGAATTTGTTGAGTATCATGCGACGGAGCGTGTGCTTCGTCGGTTTGGTCGTCATCAGCCGGTACCGAGTGATCCCTCCTGGGACCCTATTCATTATCAGCGTGACGACCGTCACAACATGAGCCGGGATTATGTAAATTTAGGCCAGCAGCAAATTTGAGGCACAAAGCATGCGGCACTCATTGATTTCATTATGTATATACAATTGTGTAAATAATATTTATTGTGAATAAATAAATATATTTTGATTTCATTAATGTGTAAATACAAACATAGCATTAATATGAGAAACAATACTTCCAATTCAAATATAACTAAAGCAATAAATAGAACAGTGAGCCAAATATCTATATATAAAATATTTCAACTAAGTAATCACTTCCAATTTAACCTCCATATTAAAATAGAACACAAACATAATATTCCAATAAAACTTAAAATTGTACAATACAAACAGAAACATACTATTACAGTTAAACTGAAATGCCACTTAAACGAGAGCAAAATCAAGTAGACAAATCTATAACGCAACTAAACACATAATACGAATTGTTTCGTCTATGAGCTTCAATTTAGTCTGCGTTCCAGCCACTTAAATTGTTCTAGCAGTCGTTCTTTTTCATCTTCTAACTCTTTTACTCTCGCCTTAAGCTCCACAATTTCTTGTTTATTTTTTTGGTTTTCTCCCGTAGCTGATGCCAATTTCCATTCTGCTCTCAATTTTTTATTCTTTTCTTCCCTCACCTCGTCCCTGAGTTCTATCCTTCTTATATTACTATTGTATCTGCTTTCTGCTTGGGCTAACCACATATTATGCAGATTTAGCATTCGTTCTCTGTAGTTTGCTTGGAGACACTGTTCCTCAGCCCATTCATTGAACTCACACATTGGTTCATTCAGATTTTTGTAGCAATACATCTGGTTCATGCACATCCAGTACTTACGTCCAACATCATCACCTTCCCAACATGTTTGTTGCACACATCTTTTTCCATAGTAACACACTGGTGTTCCATATTGTGCCATTTAAAATATTGCACAGTAACACACTTTGAAAATATCAAACGTTTGCAAGAAATATTTGCGTTTTGTAAGATTTTGAGCACATGTAATGACTGTAATGAACCCGGTATTTATAGGCAACATGTAACATAAATCGTCATATAATACTACGAATTGCATTTCGTACTGTTAAACTACGAATTACAAAATATTCAGCTTTTTCGTATGAAATGACAACTTTACATTTCGTAGTATTGAATTACGAATTACATTTCGTAGTATTGAACTACGAATTACATGGACACGACAAATAACATAATTTTCAGATTTTTTCAAATAAAAGGACAAATTTACATTTCGTAATATTGAACTACGAATTACATTTCGTAGTATTGAACTACGAATTACATGGACATGACAAATCACATGATTTTTAGATTTTTTTGAAATAAAACGACAAATTTACATTTCGTAGTATTAAACTATGAATTACATGGACGAAATGACATAGACATGACAATTCACATGGTTTTCATAACTTCACTTTTCGTATTATTATAGACTTTTTAAAATTGCACAACATCACATTAAGAAAATTAGAACAAGTTATGTAATTTGAAGAATAATTTTATTTCAAATGCACAAAACCTACTACAGACATATATTACAACTAATAATACAAAAATAAAGAACTAATGTTATGGTTGATAGTTGGGTACATTTGACGAACTTGAACCTGAAGGACATTTACGGCGGTTATGTCCAGTTTGAGAGCATATGCTACATTTACGTGCATAAACAGACTCACCAACATCCATTTGGTTTGGTATACGTGTTCTCTTTTGCACTCTCAGCTCGCGCAAGTACTCCTTGTTACATACCAACTTAAAAGGTTCCGGCGGCCAATAATGCTCAGCACCTAATGGATGCAACTTCCCACTATACGTGTCTACGTATGCTGCAACACTGTAGTGCCTATCAATGTAGTTTGTTGCCCCATAGCCAACTTGTTGAAAGCATTTCAATGCATGTGGGCACGGCATGTGGTAGATGGTCCATTTCCCACACGAACATAACCTTCTATTTTCATTCACCGTATGTACATTATTCCCACGGTGTCCACGATTACCAGTCTTAACTTCGAAAATACCCAGTTCATTGTCATACTGAAGAAAAGAATGCCACTGTTCTCGCTTCCTGTACTTTTCAAATCTTAACATGGGTATTGGCATAAATTCAACACCACAATCCAACAATGACGATGCAGCTGTATGCCTTTCAACAAACCTCTCTGCACTCTGTTGGAAAGGCATGCGGACCATGGCAGTGACAGGCAGTCCACGGGCAGATTTCAACAAGCCATTAAATGACTCCGACACATTTGTGGTGAGGGCTCCCCATCGTCTGCCACCATCAGCATGCAATGTCCACATTTGAGGGTCATGTTGCATCAACCAAGTATAGGCTCGTGGTTCCAACAGCCGAATTGCTTCCATGCACCTAGTGAATTTACAGAGCTGGTGCTCAGTTGCTGCCATCCACATTAAGTCATGCAACACCTTGTCAGGAAATCTCTTTTGAAAATTGGCCTTTAGGTGCCTCACACAGTAACGGTGGTATGCATACGGTGCCTTCCATTCAGGCAAGTGATGTACAGAACTTAAAATACCACCATGCCGATAAGATATTAGACAAATACCTGAATACTGTTTGACAACGTGTTGCTTCAAGTGGTTCAAGAATTGCGTCCATATCTCTTCACTTCGTTCGCACAAATGGCAAAAGCTAGTGGAAATATTTGGCCATTGGCATCTATAACAACTGCAATCAAAAGCTTAATATCATACTTTCCATAGACATGAGTACCGTCTATGGAAATTACAGGACGACAATGCACAAAACCATCTATTGTTGGTTTAAATGACCAAAATAGATAGTTGAATATAAATTCCGGACTGCCAGGACTTCGCTCACGCCTCCATTCAACAATAGTACCGGGGTTAAATTGTTGCAGTGCAGCCATGTACCTGGGAAGATTTGAAAAGGACTTATCCCAGTCGCCATAAATTAGTTCGAAGGCACGTTTGCGACCGAGATATGCCTTTCTTTTAGTTATAGTACAACCATACTCCTTGTGGACAACTGTAATACACTCTTTAATCTTAAATCTAACAGACACTTCCAAAAATGGAACCAAGACAAGGAAAATCAAGTCAACATCCAGGTTGAAGTGGTTCTCATTGAATGTGTCCATTTCACATCTATGATCGCTAGTAAATTTACCAACTTTCCACAAACCTGATTTTTTCTTTGTAGCACAGAGCATCCAATGACAGCCCAATAACCACCTACGATATATAGCCTTGTATCTATCCGTAGATGACTCACTTATCGTCATCTCACGACACTCCCTTATGCTATAGATTTTAACAGCCCTAACTAGGCGAGCTTTGTCAGGGAAATACATGCCCTTTGTAACAACAGCTGGTCTACATTCATCCCACATCTTCAATCGTAATTCATCATCATCCCTTGTCAATGCATCAACATTAGGCATGGCGGGCAAATTATCAAGGTATGGAATATTTCTCTTATGAAAAGGCATGTGGGATTCATACACTCTTCGTCTAATGGGGGGGGGGGGAACATGCTCCCTAGTCAACTCAGGCTCCACATTCACTTCCTCCTCCTCATTGTCACCCTCCACATCATCACCCTCCTCACGGAAGGGTGTCTCATCACCAGACTCATCCGCATTTTTATCGTAATCACTATCATCCTCTTGACTCTGCGCATCTACTAAGTCACGAGTAAAAACATCGTCTACGGGCAACTGTGTTAGTCCAGGAGCTTCAAGAAGCTCGTTTTCACTGCATATAACCAACAAAAATTTAAGTATCCTAATCGTATTGTCTTGAAATTTAAATGTACATATCACTATATCACTTTAATTACAAATCGTATTGTCTTGATGTTTCATGATTGCTTTCTTGAGGTTGCTGATAACTACCAGAGGGACCACCGTGCTCCAATACTGCAGAGTTTTGCAAATTCCAACTAGGGAAGTGGTCATAATTTGTCAAATTCAAATCTGGACGGTACATCCTATGAAAATTAGAACTATAAATACAAATCCAAATAAAACATCAAGAAAAAAATTTCACTAAATTTAAGTTCACCAGTCGTCTTATTGATTATACGAAGTAGTAACATTATTTTCTGGCTGCTCATTCGCCTGTGGTGACAAGTTCAAATCAAGAGAACCTCTTCCATCTCCAACCTGTCCGCCTAATGCTCCTCCAAAATAACCATCCGATGATTGGGGGTTATCACTTATACGCACTCCCTCATTACTACTAAGGTCTTCAACCTTCACATACATTTCTAATAATTTTATTACAATGTATTCTCTATATTCGTCCATAACCCGCAAAAAATCTCTAAGACTTTCATCATCGTCAATGTTAAACTCAGAATAATAAGCAAACTCATGCGGAGTCACTGAATAAGGAAATCTTCCGATTACTTTAATGTTAACCGAACGCCTCCGCTCACTCATTTTTTTTACGTAACAACGATACCAAAGTATCATACTCCATATTAAGCAGCAATTTAACATGACACTGTGGAGGAGAGCTATACCTCACTGAGTTATTATCCACAACAACCTCACCCTCCCCCCCAATACAATGAAACCTTTATTTTGGCAACTTCAGACATTATAAAAAATGGATTGATAAGGAGAAGAGAGAAAAAGCGTTTGTTTGAAGTTTTAGTGTTGATGGAGTTTTGATGAAGTTCAATCGTCTATAAATAAGGAAATTTTGAGCAATATTTCAATGAAATTCGCACTACAAAACTACGAATTATGAATTTTAATTAAAAGTGGGCCCCATTTGCAGCCTATTTCGCAGTTTTGTACTGCGAAATAGCCTAATTCGCAGTACAAAACTGCGAAATAGGCCAATTTTCAAAACACAACCATTTTTTTTAAAAACATAAAACAACCCAATTCGCAGTATAAAACTGCGAATTGCACTAACGACCGTTAGTGCAATTCACAGTTTTATACTGCAAATTAGCTAATTTGGTATTTTTTTTTTAATTTTAGAAGGGTAATTTTTGTTTATTTGATAGTTATTTAGGTTCCGGACTCGCCATAAGATCCGTTCTTCCACATACTTTTTCTTTGGCTGAAATCAAGAATTGAATTTTCACCTCTAAAAAAAGTAACGTAAGTACATAATTTTATTATTACCAAGTTCACTATTCAAGTATTTCACAAATGACAATGGTTTATATCAACATTTAAAACCTTGCATATGCACTTTTATACCTTTTCTCGAGTTTTAAACGAATGCCAAGATCATTTAAAATATTCAAGTGGCTTTTTCTAACATGCTCATCTTAAAACTTGATTCTAATGCAATTCACGCTATCACTCATTCTTTGTGCCTACTCAAAAATTAAGGTCTCTATCAATCCTTTGCAAATCATGTGTCTATACGAACAAACCACATAGAAATTGGTGCACACGCTCAAATATATGTTTAAGTATATTTTAAGATGTCACGACCTAAAATCCAACTAGTCGTGATGGCGCATAACCTAACCCTCTATGTAAGCCAAAATAATGATATCCAATTTCAATTAAATTAATAAAATAAATTATATGAATGTTATAATTCACCAAGGGCTGGTAGTACAAATATTGAGCTTCTAAGATTTTTTAATTTACAAAAGCTGATATTTAATAAAGTACATCATTTGTTGAAATATACATGAACAGATCTTTCAAAAGTGTAGAGCTACCATGAATCGGAGGTAGTAAAAAACCAAAATGCAGGTACATAAAATAAAGTCAAATCCGGGTAAATAAAGCTTACCCGAAACCAACACATGAAGAACCCCTGCAAAATCTCCCAAATTTGAAGTCTACAACTCAATATATGATAAAAATGGCCTAACCCACGAATAAATACTTATTCCCCGAATATCCTGCTATAGAAGTAAGCAAGTTACTTTTGCGGTGCTCGCTTCTGCGGCCAATAATCTGGTACCTGAGCCAATGTTGTTTCTACGACCTAAAATACGCTTCTACACTACATTTTCCGCAGGTGTGATCTCCATCCTTCCAACAAAACTCCTCACATGTGTTTGCCTGGCCGCTTCTGTGGCACCACATCTATGGCTCTTCATCCGTATATGCAATGGTATCAATAACCTCCTCAGCAATACATCAAGTTTCAAAAATGATCTACGACTCATCCACAACATATTCCGGACCCAGTCCAAACATACCAATAAGTTCCATAACATAAAACGGACCTGCTCAAGGCCTCAAATAACATCAAACAATGTCAAAAACTATGAATCGCGCCTCAAATCAAACATAATGAACTTATGATCTTTCAACTTCATCAACCCCTACCAAATCATACAAAAAAAATCCAAAATAACCATTTTGCATGCATGTCAAATGACATAACGAAGCTACTCCAATTCTAGGGATTGCAATCCGAGTCGATATCCAAAAAGTCAACTCCCTCTCAAACCTCCTAACCTTCCAAGCCATAAAATTTCCAATTCTCGCCAAAATGTATAAAATAAATCTACGGACCTCCAAATCAAAATCCAAACATACGCCTAAGTACAAAATAAGCATACGAAGCTACTAAAATCATAAAAATCTACTGCAGAGTCCTTTACACAAAATAAAACTCCGAACAACTCTTTTCACTTAGCTTATAAAACAATAACTATTCTTCCAAATCAATCATGAATCATCCGAATGTGTAACGACCCGGTTGGTCATTATGATAGTTAAAGTCTTGTTACCCCATTTACTGCTCATTGTAGGATTAATAGTTGCTATGTGATTTGCCAGGTCTTTTGGCTGGGGTTCAGAGAGGTTTCAGAATATGTTGAGACAAAGGTTTTAAGGTTTGAAGCTTAAGTTGAAAATGTTAACTGGATGTTAACTTATGTATAAATGAATCCAAAATGGAGTTTTGATGGTTCTGTTAGATCCATTGGATAATTTTGGACATAGAAGTGTGTCCGGATATTGATATGGAGGTCTTTAGTTGAATTAGGATTGAAATAGCAAAAGTTTGAATTTAACATTTGACAGAGAGTGGACTTTACAGTTATCGTGCTTGGATTGGGGTTTCAGGAGTCATAGTGTGTTAGAGGTGTTATTTCTTACTTGTGTGAAAAACTGGAGGTTCGTCGGATGTGATTTGATAGGTTTTTACATCAAATATAAGAAGTTAGAAGTTCAAATGATCATTAGTCTTGAATCGATGCGCGATTCATGGTTTCAACGTAGTGTGATGTGATTTGAAGGCTCAAATATATTTGTATTATTTTTTAGGACTTGTTGGTGTGTTTGGTTGATGTCATAGGGGCCTCAGATGGATTTCAGATGGTTAACGGATAAATTGTGGACTTGTAGTTTGGGTGAAGTTTTTTGGTGTCTCTAATTTTGTTTCCTTATATGCAATCGTGTGGACTGGTCCGCGATCGTTTAGGCTTGATTGGGCATTGGATAAATACTGTATCGGGAACACGTAGGCTAGGCCGCGTTCAAGAAGAAGATATGAGGTAGGAGCTGAGTCATGCGTTTGTTCTTCGCGGTAGTATGTAGAAGGTCGCAGTCACATACGCCTGAGGGAGGCAGTGGTTCATGTTCGTAGGTGAAGTGTCGCATTCACATATTGTTAAATTTTATTGTCAGTGGAGTTGTGCTTCACAATCACGAGGAATTTTCCGCTATTGCAACGAAGGGTCATCTAAGCATAACTTAAATATTGCCAAACAACGGTTTGAGTTGATATCACAAATTTTATTTTGGGAGCTCGATTGGAGGCGCAATTCATGGAGAGATTTTCAAGTGAATGGTTGGGGTAAGTGATTCTTACTTAGTTTAGTTAAAATCCATGTTTATATCTTTGATTTCATCATTTTCTAGTGATTTGGGTTGGAAAACTGGGGAAAATGGCGGTAAGTCCCTAGGTAAAATGTCGGGAATTTGATCGGAGTTTTGGTATCGAATTTGAGTATTTTCGGGAATGATGGACTCATGGTTGAATGGCTGTTCGTATTTTGGAACTTTACCGGATTTTGAGACATGGGCCTGGGGTTGAATTTTGAGTTGACTTTGTCACTTTTGATTAAGAACTTAGTATTTTCTTAATGAATTGATTCTATTAGCTCATGTTGGTTGTATCGAACTGTTTGTGGCTACATTCAAGGAATTTGGAGGTGGTACCGCGAGGAAAGGGCTTGTCGAAGTAGGGATTTTCATAGTTTAAGGTAAGTAACACTTCTAAACTTGGTTTTAAGGGTGTAAAACCCCATTAGGTGACTGGCATGTTGGCATACACTGTAAGATTTGTGACTTGGTCAATTCCATGGAACTGAATAGTTTATTAATCTTGTTGTTACCTATATTCTCACCAAGTGTTAGTACTATTGAGTTGTCAATCATATTAGAAACATTTCTTAGGATAGGTGTGGGTACTGTTGGGACACACATAGGTCGTGTCACAAGTTGAATTATTTGCTTAATTTGTATATTTGTACTCATTCACAGTTATTATTGCATAATATGTGTCAGTCTCTATTGTCCTTATTTGATACATCATATCATTATTGTTTGGGCCAACTATCATGACTCTGGTGAGCTTTAGAGATTGGAGAAATTATTGACTAAGTGAGGCTCTGGGTCTATTATAAGTGGTATTCATGGGATCGAACTTTACATAGTAGCAAGTTTAATTGATTCATGCTATGGATTAATATAGTGCTTGGGCTGGATTGGCCCCTCCACAATCTGCACATCCATAGTGGGGGCAGTTCTAGTAGTTATTTAGATTGGGTTGGATCTGCTCTGGTTATACATTCTAGGATGGATCATCCTTGGTTTATTTGTGTTTGGGTTAGATGTGTCCTAGGTTGCACCTGCCATGTTCTATGTTGATTTTTATTCCAAAACCTGAAAGAATGTCTATATTCTTATACATCTACTTGTAGATTATAAATTATTGAGATATCAGTATTGTATTTATTGTAAGCTTCTGTATTATTGATACTGCATGATGACTGTATTACTCAAACTCGTCACTACTTTCAGTCCAAAGATTAGATTTGTTGCTTAGTGAGTTGGTTGTACACATGCTACACCCTGCACCTCATATGGAGATCTAGGTATTTTTGATCATAATGGCTGCTGGTTTGTAGAGTTCAGATCCTCGGGGATCATCGAGGTAGCTTCTTGGCCTCCACAAACCATGACTCTCCTCCATCTTTATGTTTCTTCAGTTTTACTTTCTATACAGTTACCAGACTATGTCATTATCTAGAACTCATGTATTTGGTGATAACCCGGTTTTGAGAAGAATTTATGTATTGAGTTATGATTTTACATCCTTTTAATAAGATTTCCTTTAATTAAACTGTTTTAGTATCTTTTAAAGGTTAAAAGTTTTGGAAATGTCCGAGTAGTTGGCTTTCCTTGTACAACCACACGGCATAACGCCACACACGTGTGACCTAAACAACAACTCTAGCCACAAAACTTCCCATAATCTAATACTGTACCAACAATTATCATCATATTCGTTAGGATGGGCAGCGGGTGGGGGGGGGGGGTGGGATAGATTTAGGGACAAAATCACACATTGAACAAATAGCAACACTTGAACCTATGCAAAGATAATAAGTTTTTATGAATTCACAAAGTCATATGCTAATAAGGATCAGTTCATAGACATTCTTCACAAAGATAATAAAGACTTCAGGTCAAACTAATCACAGAAAAAAGCTCATTGACTAATAGTAGGTCTGGAGTACATTAATTAGTATTAAGTACTTCACTACACAATTTAACAAAGATATCATAATATAGCGAGCACGGAACCAGAAAAATCACATATCAAAGGTTCAACAACAAGCTAATGAATCTGCTAGGGCACATATGATTAACCAGTTCTCAAGAAAGGTGTGCAAGCACGATTAATACTAAAGGATAGAGTTAAACATATTTCACTTTTGAATCGATTGAGTTCAAGATGTCATAAATACAGACACTAATTAGTCTAAAAACAGTACCATCTTAAACAAGTAATAAAGTAGGAAATGATTCAATAACTCACCGATCAAGACGAAAAAAGAAGAAATCTAGAAGTGTAGCAATTGTCACCTGATAGAAGCAAACAATTAAGGATTTCTATCCTTGACTTCCAGCCAACCATAAGTCTAGAACATAGAACAATAATATTGCTAAAGAATAATAGTGTGTAATTTTTTTAGGGCAGTCAAATTTTTTTGACTCTTATTTTGTTTGAAGGGTAATGGGGGAGGGGTTTAAATAGTATTGATATTGAACACACAAATACGGCAATAGATAGTCAAAATACAAGAAAGGAAAGCAATTGACTGTTAATAAGAAAAGGAAAGTTTGAAACCTTAATTTAGGAAAAATATACAAAATCGGTAGGAGTAACAAGAAAAGAGATGCATATAGACATATAGACAGAGATTTTAATATAATAATTAAAGATTCAAATAAATTTGGTTTGATTTTGAAGAATCAAAAGCCCCTAATTTTGGGCAAGTAAAAATCAGTCAGAAAATAACAAAAAGAGTTAAAATAAGATGCATGGAGACATATAGACGGAAACATTAAGGAAAAAATAATTAAAGAATCGAGAACCAGATTAGATCTAGAAAGATATGAACCTTTGGTTTAGGGTTAGTAGAAAATTGCAAAGAATCTAAGAGATTCACACCAAAGAATTGAGAATGAACACAAATGGAAACAGGTCAAAGGTTTAAACAAGATTTGGTTCAGAATTAAAGAGATATGCTTGATATGTAACACCATAAGC